>OX596272.1:3312090-3780502 GCA_951394255.1 Polyploca ridens | reverse complement strand
ATGTTAGCTACTGGTCATTAATAAGTATTTATATTGGATGAATCTACAATCTAGGTGCTCACTCACAGAAATAACGTGTACAATTATTTATGGTCGATAGAATGACTGCTCATTTAATTGGACATAATGATTAATTATTATGAATTCTTTATTCAACTTAAATATTCTAATTTATATTTTAATGCAGAATTTAAACATTTATAATAATAAGTATTTATTTTACTTTAGTTTGGTAAAGGATGACAATTGTCCGGCAAAACGCCATTTTGTTGTCTACCGTCACAATTTAGTTTATAAAGGCAGTATATGCCTGTGCCAGGGGCATTCGTTGTCCTGCAGTCGTCTTGTTAACATCAAGTGCTAAAACGTGATTATGTGATATATGGAAAATATAAGAATTGTGAGTACATTCTGTTATTTATTAGCAATTACTCTGTTGTGGCATTACAATATAATATTATATTATATTGTTTATGTATTCAAATGCTTAACGCTTGGCTGATTGTATAAATTATATGAAAATAATAAACGAGATCATAGAATTAAATAAATACATTTGGATATATTAAACATATCTCATATATAAAAGTAGTTTCATTAACATATCAGAAGCGAGATGACTACCGCATAGACCCACACAAGTGACTTTTAAAATATAATTACGCGTTAAATGTGTGTATTTAATAAATATTTATTATTCTTTTTTATTTGCTATGATGATTTACTACAATTAATGTCTTGAAAATCCCTCACATCTATTATAGCATTCTTTCTTGGAAGCAATAAGTGCTACCGCTTGATTGTTTTTTTTGTTGTGAGTGATCTACCTGCCTACTACGACTAACTTGTGGTAACGGTTTACTACGCGATCAATATTTTGTGTTTCAGTGGATCGAAAACGGGGTGATGTATTATGGTCGGGGGCTTGCCCAATCGAACGGTGCAACCAATCGCCGCGAACCTACTCGAGCTACGACGATTGCAACCAAAAGCCCGCAGCCGGGTTGATTGCCGCCGCTTGGGCGGCCAGGTCAACCGCTTGCGCAGCCGTGCCGAGCGCCGCTCCCGCATTCGTGTTGAGCGCCGCCCGTGCAGTCGTGCTGCGCGCCGCTCGCGCAGTCGTGCTGAGCGCCGCTCGCGCAGTCGTGCTGAGCGCCGCTCGCGCAGTCGTGCTGAGCGCCGCTCGCGCAGTCGTGCTGAGCGCCGCTCGCGCAGTCGTGCTGAGCGCCAGTCGCGCAGCCGTGCCGAGCACCGCTCGCACGCCCGAGCTGGCCGTCGCTCGTGCAGCCAAGCAAGCCACTGCACGTGCTCCCGAGCCGCTCACACTGTCAAGTTGAATGCCGCTCACGCAGCCGAGCCAGACAGGACAACCAGACATTGGGTATGTGCGTGCGATGTTCCTCTTCTTTTACAAGGTTTTCATCGCTCGAGTCTTTATCTTGGAAGTGTATCTTGTCTATAACTGTGCGATGTCCCGGCTCGTCACAGCGTCGTCATCTTCAGAATGGGGGTCTTCCTGCCAGGGACGTGGAGGTGATTTCTGGACGGTGTTCGGTTATCCACTTTGTGAATGGTATGCCACCGTTCAATGCTTTCGAATGGTTACGGCTTATGAGATAATTTGCCGTAGCTACTACTTCTGCTTTTTAGAGCTTTTTGGGGGCATTTGCTTTAAATAAAGCTAGATGCTTTATCTTGCAAGGATTTGTTCTTCCTCTCGCTGATGCCATTTTGTTGTGGGGTGTAAATTGTGATCAATTCTCTTTGGATGCCATGCAGTTTGAGGAAGCCGTCAAACTCCTTGTTACTTGGTATTCAGTGCCATTGTCAGATTGCCTAGGTATTTTATTTTTTTTATTATGGAATGTCTCGACTTCGTATTTATATTATTTGAAAATCGTCAATACGTCAACTCTTTTTTTCATGAAATAGATGTGGCAGTATCGGTTAAAATCATATATAAATATGACCAAATATCTGGAGCCTGCTAGTGTCTCGCATTCAAAAGGTCCACAGACGCCACTGTGAATTATTTCAAGCACTTGCGTTCTGAAGAAAACATCATGTCTTGTGAAAGGTAATCTTGACAGCTTGTCTTTAATGCAGGTTTCCAACTTTTCGAAGTTCCAGTTCAAACAGTACATAAAGTCGTTTTTAGCCATCCTGATCAGGTCCTTTCCATTTATATGGCCAAGTTTACGATGCCATTTCATGATATAGTCTTTTCTCCTTTTGGTGGGTATTTTGCAGTTCTAACCATCGACAGAGTGCCAACCGCATATATATTATATCTCTGGTGCCACCTATCGTGGGCATCGTAGCTCAGAACAAGCTCATCCGATACAAATTAAAATTCAAAAACCGTGTGTTCAGTTTGGGGCCTGATAAGGCACTTGCACACACACGAATGTTACAGTTGATTCTGCCACCGGCTCGTGACACACTTGAACTTGGGAGTCAGTGTTCAATATTAATGTAACAAATACATACATAACTTTTGTGTGTGCATGTATTGATCAAATATTTGTGTTTTTATGAATACATTAATATTATTTATTAATATTCGAAGGTTTTAGATTGGGTTGACTGAATCTGATATATTTATTCTTTTTTTACTCTCATTGAGCAATAAATTATTAAAATTAAACCAATCAACCACTACTGAAAGAGCATTGTTCACATCTTCAGAATTAAAATCATGTCTATTCGCTTTGTAAAGAAGTGAAGTGTCACCAGCATCAGTTGTTCAGCGACCCCTAGTAAAATCAAATTTTTACTGTGATGCAGACTGTTACTATTGAAATGTAACATCAATTGATTAAGTATAATTTTCTCAAAATGTTTACTAAATGTGGTTAGTATAGAAATTGGTCTAAATATGTGGGGTCTGATGTACTCCGTCGAGGTTTTATTTATATTAAGGAAAAATAACAGAAATAGATTACAACCAGTACTAAATGAATAACAATAACAAATATTTAAAGCCACTACCTTTAACATTTTAGAACTAAGCTCACATTAATTAATATAAGTAAACAAAACAAACAAACAAGGGAACGACTTTACTATTAGATTAGGAAACACACCACAATCTATACAATTATTAAAAATGACAGCCAAATTCGGCGCAATACAATCAATTATATAATTAACAATTTTGACGGAGAATCCCCATAGACCAACAGTGTTTTTCAGATCTATTGATTTAAGAGTCACTAGAGCTAATAAGGAAAACATTGGAATCAACTGTACATTGTGTAACATATTCGATCCGATTCAATGAATTTATCGATAGTCATGATTACGTTATTTGACCTATCCAGTTTCACTGTTTATAATTTTCCAAGTCATCTTGATTTTATCCTGGCTACATTTAATTCCTCAAGTGCATTGATTTAGCCGTTATACAGATACGTTTAAATGTTCGAGAATAATTTCTAACAGTCCTGAAAAACAGCATTATGGATTATACTGTTTTTACCCATATAATTTTGAACAATTTTAGCCTACTTCTATGAATACCTACCATCGCCAAGTTATTGACAACCGTTTATATCTTTTGTTTAACGGTTTTACGTGTAAATACTGAATTATACTAATTTTTGGTTAAATTTAAGATTGGGTTATGAAGTTCATTCGCATTATTATCATAAGGATCTCAGGTAACACTCCTCTTACGACATTAAAACAGCCATAACTGTATATCACGGTTGGTATGGGCTTTTACTATGGGGTAACTCTACAAATGTTTGCAAAACTTTTATTGTACAAAAAAAAAAAATGTATTTGTGCAATATGTAGAGTCGGTCCACTTGAATCGTGCAGACCTCTATTAAAAAAAAAAAATTAAACCTTCTCACCCTTGCTTGCTCTTACATCTTTCAAGCTGGCGTTTTTGTAAAAGAGAACTTACATTTATATAGTCAGTGTAACGATAACGAAAATAGTAAGTTACGAAAGCGAGAACCTACTAGAATTATAATACCTATTTGTAGGACTATATTTTACCAGAAAAACTGTTATTTTATGACTATCAAGATATTTAATAATATTCCAAAAGACATAAGAGAGTGGTTGAGTGAGAAGTGTTATTATAGCCTGAATGAATTTTTTGTTAATTATAATTTTTTTTATTCATAATTTCTAATTTGTCAACATGAATTAAATCATTTATAATTCTATATTGTTTAGACATCCTAAGGTTTAATTAGTTTTGTATATTTGAATGCCTACATTGTGTTAAGGCGAATCATGCAGATCTATTTTATGAACACTTGACATCTTAATGTACCATGTTTCACGCAATAAATGATCTTTATCTTTATCAGTACTATAGACTCGTTAGTTGACTTTACTAGCGAATGTTCCATGTTATAAAGTTCATATTTTAAAACTAGAGAACAAAATATTTAGTATCATAAACTACCTATTTAAAAGGTTTAGAGAATTCTATGTTGGTGGATTCTGCTTATATGCATCAAGAATAAATGAGTTCGTTTATCATTATATGTTATATCTGTCTATACTTGGTATAGTACGTTAATATGCAAGATTTTGTGGATAAGGTATCCTGTACCTAGTCACTATTTAATACTAGAACAGGACAAAGTGGCCTGAAGATTTTATAATTTGTGTGATTTAAATAACAAAGGTGTCCTAATAATAATTGTCAGCACTGGACAAAGCGTCCTGTAGCTATTTAGTATAAATTGTCATCAAAAGAATAAGTGGTCTTTTGAGTGATATTAGTTAATTGGTAGCATAGGACAAAGTGGCCTGTAGCTATTTAGTATAAGTTGTCACCAAAAGAATAAGTGGTCTTTTGAGTGATATTAGTTAATTGGTAGCATAGGACAAAGTGGCCTGTAGCTATTTAGTATAAGTTGTCACCAAAAGAATAAGTGGTCTTTTGAGTGATATTAGTTAATTGGTAGCATAGGACAAAGTGGCCTGTAGCTATTTAGTATAAGTTGTCACCAAAAGAATAAGTGGTCTTTTGAGTGATATTAGTTAATTGGTAGCATAGGACAAAGTGGCCTGTAGCTATTTAGTATAAGTTGTCACCAAAAGAATAAGTGGTCTTTTGAGTGATATTAGTTAATTAGTAGCATAGGACAAAGTGGCCTGTAGCTATTTAGTATAAGTTGTCACCAAAAGAATAAGTGGTCTTTTGAGTGATATTAGTTAATTGGTAGCATAGGACAAAGTGGCCTGTAGCTATTTAGTATAAGTTGTCACCAAAAGAATAAGTGGTCTTTTGAGTGATATTAGTTAATTGGTAGCATAGGACAAAGTGGCCTGTAGCTATTTAGCATAAGTTGTCACCAAAAGAATAAGTGGTCTTTTGAGTGATATTAGTTAATTGGTAGCATAGGACAAAGTGGCCTGTAGCTATTTAGTATAAGTTGTCACCAAAAGAATAAGTGGTCTTTTGAGTGATATTAGTTAATTGGCAGCACAGGACAGTGGCCTGTCGCTATTTAGCATAAATTGTCGCCAAAAGAATAAGTGGTCTTTTGAGTGACATTAGTTAGTTGGTAGCATTAGACAAAGTTGCCTGTAGCTATTTAGTATAAGTTGTCACCAAAAGAATAAGTGGTCTGTGGTGAGTGATATTAGTTCAAGTTTACCTAATTTACGAGATAAATGTGTCCTAATTAGTAGCACAGGACAAAGTGGCCTGTAGCATTATTATAAGTTTAATTTCAACAAATGTACCTATTGATTATGTTATGTGAGGTCACAAAACACAAAACGGATGGCCGAATCTGTTAGCTACTGGTCATTAATAAGTATTTATATTGGATGAATCTACAATCTAGGTGCTCACTCACAGAAATAACGTGTACAATTATTTATGGTCGATAGAATGACTGCTCATTTAATTGGACATAATGATTAATTATTATGAATTCTTTATTCAACTTAAATATTCTAATTTATATTTTAATGCAGAATTTAAACATTTATAATAATAAGTATTTATTTTACTTTAGTTTGGTAAAGGATGACAATTGTCCGGCAAAACGCCATTTTGTTGTCTACCGTCACAATTTAGTTTATAAAGGCAGTATATGCCTGTGCCAGGGGCATTCGTTGTCCTGCAGTCGTCTTGTTAACATCAAGTGCTAAAACGTGATTATGTGATATATGGAAAATATAAGAATTGTGAGTACATTCTGTTATTTATTAGCAATTACTTTGTTGTGGCATTACAATATAATATTATATTATATTGTTTATGTATTCAAATGCTTAACGCTTGGCTGATTGTATAAATTATATGAAAATAATAAACGAGATCATAGAATTAAATAAATACATTTGGATATATTAAACATATCTCATATATAAAAGTAGTTTCATTAACACGGATATCAGCTGTACATATGTTATGCTGATATGTCAGTAAATTCAATACTTGTAGGAATAAATCAATATAGCTATTCTAGCACCGTAGAATGCGCATTAGTACATTGTGATAGATGTGTGCAAAGTTGGTCATTACAGACGCGGCGGTATTAAGCGATTTGGAAGCCGAGAGTATAATGATCAATGCACACGCGTGTCATACGTCGTTATTCAACACACTTACGAGGAAAAAGCAGTTTTTTTTAAATAGATTTTTCGATTAACCACAAATGAGAACGTCAACAAACATGGCGCGCAGGTTCTTTTTTTTGTTTCGGCGATGCGCTGTCAAATAGTTTTACCCGTTTAAATTAAGAATGCTTCGTCTACACACATATCACTTGCAGTGAGGTACAAACGTATCATAATCGGGATTATACCTATCATAAAACTGTGCGGTAATGGAAAGTAATAAGCTACTTTAAGATACTAAAAACGTCACTTTACGAGCGAGTGTGTTGAAAAAACATTTAATGACTAAATTTTCATGGTTATTGAAGATGTCAAACATCGATATTTTTTTGCAAAGAACTCTTTAACGTTGTGGACATAGGCACGCCATTATTTTTATATTCGTATGAGTCTCCTCAATCGATGTATAAAGGTTACATCGAAAGCCGCCTTTAAAAAAAAACGGCGACTGATGAATATGCCAGACTGAACAAAAATCTTCGACCCCTTTTTTAGCGATCGGTTGATAGTTGAAGCATGAAAGCAGAACAAAAATAAAATTAACAAACAAACTCACTTTCAGATGTGTATAATATTAGTTAGGATATTTTCATAGCGAGATTTGGCTACCATTAACATTTTAAAATGATACGGTATATTCTGCCTACATTTACACTTAATTTTCATTTAAACTTGTCTACCGTTACATATTTGTCTGAGTATAATAGTGGTATAACATAATAAAAGAGTGGGTAAATTTAGCCTAACATGGCAACCCTAAATATAATCACACATAAATAGTCGCCGCCATTACTGTTCCTCAGTTTTGTGATAGCGAGAATGCCGTCCGGGTTGTCTGTGGGTCGTCATTCATGATTTCGCATATCATAAAATTAGTTCCAGGAGTATACTTCTTGTGAAACAATCT
This sequence comes from Polyploca ridens, assembly GCA_951394255.1. Taxonomy (NCBI): domain Eukaryota; kingdom Metazoa; phylum Arthropoda; class Insecta; order Lepidoptera; family Drepanidae; genus Polyploca; species Polyploca ridens. The sequence continues at coordinate 3,772,992 of OX596272.1, read as the reverse complement.
TACAAGTTTGTGAAAAAAAGTTAGTTATTTAGAATCTCCAATATATTTGCAAGCCTGGTATCTAGATATTTCGTTACTTTTTCAATTTATAAGTACATTAGATATGGCCAAAGTTCAGGTAAAAATTGTGCAAAAACGCTGTTTTTCGGAGGCTTTTACTGAATTTCTTTCACACTTTTTTTTATTTTTGCCTAGATACACGGCTAGATATAGTGCACAAGACACCAATTTATTTAAAACATCTAACGAAAAATGTTTAACAACGCCATCATCAGTACAAAGCTTTTGTATGAAAAGTATGGGCGGATTGACTGCTCTTAATTGTCGTTTTAAATTTCTCCATGGCTGGACGTGCGACATTGTGCGTTGCGTGTCTCGATATGCGGCAAATTCCAATCAAACGAGCGCCGCGCCGCGCCGCGCCCGTGTGAAGGGGTGACTCGGGCTCGCGCGTGGCGCGTGCTTGCTCGTAGAAATCGGCGCGGCGCGGCGCGGCTCGGCCTACGACGCGCCGTGAGAAGCCACCATAACGCCAGTGGGTAGACACTGTCTTACTACTTGTTGGGCTGCATTAAACTTTAGTAGAAATTCAATTTTATGTCAATATACATAAAATCTATTTTAGCATGTAAAAGTAATCAAGGATTAATATGCGTCGCCTTGCCACAACATTAATCTTAAAATTAGAATCATTATATTGGTAGCATTGAATGTCAATTGTCAAAATTTGATCGTTCGTTCCGTTCAATTCAAAATGGTCGTCAGTCAAGTAAATACTACATCGTAAATACCACGTTTGTCGGAATTCTTCCAATGCTAGTGTTATTTACTTGGTTTGTTTGTTTGTTTGAATTGTGATCAGTTGCGGTTATACTTTACGTTGAGTTGAGCAGTGTTCCTCCGTACCAGTTTTAAGACTTAGCAAATGCTTAGTGACTTATGAGAAAGAGACTCTTTTTGTTTCCCTTCGAAACATAAAATCGTGTATGTTGGATATATTTTTATTTACACCATGGGTACGTATATAAGGAAAAATACATATTCTTGTACTCATGGAGTTTTGCGTATGGTAACTAATCCCATCTTTTTCTTAGATAATCCTCCTAAAATACCTCGGATCAGACTCAGTCGATACTACAAGAAATGTGTTGTGTGCGACAAAAGAAGACTACCCAAGTCAAATGTTTTTTTGGCCAAATTTCCAATGGATGTTAATAGGTGAGTTTTAATCACTTTTTTAAAATTCATAAGTTCTGTCATGTAGATGAGTTGTGACAATAACGAATAAGGTTGTTTACCCATATCTTCCGAAATGGCACTTAATTCACTCTTGAGATACAACAAAAACAAGAAACTATCTGTCTAATCATTAACCTGTGTAATCTAGTTAAACACCATGTGTAACCGAACTAATGCTATTTGAAATCTACTTTAGTGAGTAAACTAAATATTCATCAGCCTGAATTAAAAGAGTGACAAGATGCTTATTGTTTGTGACAAGAACTTTGGCATGTAGTTTGTCCAGAGAATTGACTTTGCCATTTAGAACCAACGGGCTAAAAATTGGCATTCTAAAAAAAAATTTAGCTGTTATGCAACCATTGGCAGTCAAGCTAAATATCATAGGGCACAAAAATATAATTTATGTATTAAAAATAACACAAATCAATTAAAATCTTGTGTCAGTTAAGGAGTTGGGGTTAAGATTTGTGGGCTAGTTCGAATATATTCTGTGAAAATTGAATCTAATCTTTTCCTAATATATATAAAGCAGAAGAGATTATTTTATTTTTTATGAGCATGTTTATTTTTTAAATTAATAATATGTATTTAAAAAATTCCAGATGTCGGTTATGGGTCAAAAATATTGGCATAGAAGACTTGGCGTATGTACCAATAGAAAAACTACATGAATTAAAGTATGTGTGTGGATCTCATTTTGCACAAGAATGTTTTAACAAAAAAGGAAATAGATTATTAGATACCGCAGTCCCTACATTGGAATTAAACAATCCTCCACTCTTGGATCATGTTATGGTTAATTTTCCACTTCACACTATGGAATCTCAAAGACAAAATATTCAGTTACCAGGTATGAGTCTAATTTATATTTTTTTACTAAAAAAAACATGTTTTCATGACAATTTATTTACACAAGAATATAACTAACTTTACATTTTGTAAGCCATTATAATAATTAAAGCTCAATATTATAGTTCAGTACCATAGCAAAGGTCATGAGTTTGAATCCAATATTATTTTGAACCTTGAGATATTAACAAAAATATATTTGATGTAAAAAAGAATTACATTTTGAGAAACATACGGTGGTAGGGTACATAGCAATACCTAGCTGGCTGGCTACAATTTCCATTAAAAAATAAAAACTATCGCCTGCTACTTACTGTGTGTTCTGGCAGCTGAATTGAAAGTTAGTTCTGTCCTAGGTTGTGCTTGCTGTTGTGAGATGGTGAATACAAGCATACAAAAATGATTAATATAACTTTAAAAATAATTGTTTCAGTTCTCCGTGACGTTAGCAATGCACAAAAAAAAACTGTTGAGGTGGCTACGAAATTAAGTGATACAGAAAATATTCCTCCTAAAGGTATGTACTATAATTTCATTAAATTATTAATATTAATCAAATATTAATTTCTTTTTATGTAGTTGACATGCAATAATCATTTCTTGTTCTTATCAGGTACTAAATATTATGAGCTCATGTGCTAAGTAAATAAAAAAAATGATTCGTTCACATGCATAGGTATCCCATATTTTGTAAATAATCTTAGATAATTACACCCAGGACAAAGAGACATGGTCATGCTCACAAATGTATTTTAACTCAATAGTACTATTATTACCGTTACAGATCAAATGGAACTAGATTATGAACCAATAGCCACAACTTCAAAGGCGCCACAACATTTGACATTCAAAAAGAATATTGGTAAGATTATTGTGCATTACCTTTTGGAGGTTTTACTAATTCCATAAATGATTCATTCTTTTTACATTTAATTTTAATTTACAGATAAACTAAAGAAGCCAGAAATTGAAAATGCATCAAGTCCTATAGAAGTTACAATAGCACCTAAACTTTCAAATCAAAATTTGGAGGAAAATCTTATTACAGATAAAATAGTGGTTCAAAGCTACGAAAGAAAAAAGGAAAGCAGGATGGAAAAAGGTAAATTGTTTTTATTTATTTTTGTATACGACTTAGGTGGCAAACAAGCATACGGCCCGCCTGATGGTAAGCGGTTACTGTAGCCTATGGATGCTTGCAATACCAGGGGTATAACGCGCGCGATGCCGACCCTGCAGAAATCTTTTCAAACTCTTTTTGAAGAACCCCATGCTGTATTCCATTGGGAAAACAACGGCGGGGAGCTCATTCCACAGTCCGAGCATCCACAGAAGGAAGCTCCCTTGAGCCCGCACAGTACAAAACAATTCTGGATTCAATGTGTGAGGATGGACTCCCCGTCGATGGCGAGAGTTGCGATGGTGGAAGGTAGTCGTGGGCATCAGCTTAAACAAAAGGCTCTAAGAAAAGATAAAATAAAAAAAAACAGCTGACCTAATGTTTTTTTTTTTCACGACATTGCTAGCTCTTATACTGTTGGTACTTATAGAACTCACATTTTTATAAATAAAAATACAACAGCGTTTTAGGATACCCTAGTAAGGCGCCCTGAGTTGGCGCAGTTGGTTAAGATTCCACCTATCGCGCCGCAGGTCGTGGGTTCGATTCCCACAAAGCACATGCATTTGTGTATTAAATATGTATTTATTTTCTATTATTTTATGTCGCTCTCGTACATGTAATATTTTGTTACTGTTAAAATATCCAGTTTTCAAGAATTTAATTAACAAGTTTATGTCTATATTTCAGGTACCCTGATATTAACTAAAAGAGAAAAAAGGCTGATCAAGCAATTGCAAGACACAAAAACGACTCTTAGACGCATAGCAAGAACAGCAGTAAATTTAGATAACATTGATTCAGATGTTTTGAAATCGATAGTGTTGAATGCTGCTAAAAACCAATCAAAAAAACCTCATGGTAAACGTTGGGATTTGAAGAATAAGGTCTTGGCTTTGTCTATATTCAAGCGATCACCTAAGACATATAGATATATGCAGAAAGTTATGCCATTGCCGAGCACAAAAACGTTGCAAAGGTTACTAAAAAATATGCCTATGGAACCAGGAATATACACTAGAATAATGAATGCTTTAAAAACCAAAGCTACTGTAATGGATCCTGCTGACAGATATTGCACACTCACATTTGACGAAATTGCATTGAAGAAGCGTTTAATTTACAATGAAATTTCCGACAAAATTGAAGGTTATGTAGATCTGGGCCCTGGGGAAGACATGGGCAGAAAAGACCAAGTAGCTGACCACGCCCTGGTCTTCATGGTGCAAGGCATTCGCAGAAAATTCAAGCAGCCAGTAGCCCATTATTTTGTAGCAGGTACAATCGCCACCGAAAAATTGGCAGCCTTAATAAAGAGGGTAATAGTGGCGTTAAGAGAAGCTGGTTATACAGTGATCACAACAGTTTGTGATCAGGGACCTACTAATGTTGGAGCTCTTAATTTACTCAAGCGGTTAAGTGGCCAGCCAACTGAAGAACACTTTTTTTATTGTGATGAACATAAAATATTCATTATGTATGATATACCACATCTTTTCAAATCTATTAGAAATAATTTTTTTAACGGTGGTATAATTAAACTGAACAACAAAACGGCAAAGTGGGTACATTTAAAGGAAGCTGAAGAAAGAAATAGAAATTTTTTAGACTTTCCCAAATTAACAGCGACTGTTGTAAACCCAACATATAAAATTAAAATGCGTGTCAAATATGCTGCGCATGCCCTCAGCAACACTACGGCCGCTGTACTTAAAATGTTGGCATGCTGCACTAGCAATGAAATAAATAGTTCAGAGATGATGCAGTCGGCTGAAGTTATAAAGGAGCTTGATCAGTTATTTGATTGTACTAATGGGCCAGCATCTCCGCATGATGTAAAAAAAGGGAAAAGAGAAAATGTTTCTAAAAAAACGAATCACATAGATTTATGGAATCATTATTTACAAATCATGGATACAGTAGAATTTTTAAATAAAGAAACACTGCGTCCTTTAAAAAATGTGCGTTGCGTGAAAGGTTATATAATATCCTTAAAAGGAATTTGGCAGAAGTTAGAAGGGGAGGCAAATTTTAAATATTTAAATCTGAGGCAACTAAACCAAGATTGTTTGGAAAATTTATTCGGCCTTATACGACAGCATAGTGCTACGAATAAAAATCCAACGTGCACACATTTTACTGCAGCACTAAAATCTGGAATAATTACCGGTTTAATTGCACCACACAGTCGTGGCGCCAATTGTGAGGATGATACCAACAAGTTGTTGTTAGGATATAATGAAATATCATCAAAAGATGACCATGAATCCGAAACGGAGGAAGTTCCTCCATTTGAACTTAACCAAAGCTACCCAGTTTTGTCTATACCTGAGGACACAGATTTCTCCAAATATGAAGAAGATTTAAGCTCCTTTGAAAATCAACCAGTGGTATATGTCAGTGGTTACCTTGCCGCCAAATTAATATCAACGTCCAGTTGCAACGAATGTATAAAATCTTTAAAAATAGACGAACCTGGACATGACCAAGCATATACATATATATCTTTGCGAGAATGGTGGAATGAGGAAAAGTCATTGACATATCCCACGAAAAAATTGTACCTTTATGTAAACGATGCTATGAATTTATTCAAATCAAATGTATCCAATTGTATGTATTTTGATAATATATGTCATTGGTACGGTGTACAATTATCCACATTAAGTATGGATTGGTTAAAATGCCAGGAGCACTTAATTCAAGTAACTGCTCAATTAAACAAAAAATTAAGCTTATTATTTATAAGAAAGTATTGTAAAAATAAAAATATGCAATATGAACATGTAGAACAAGAGGTCGAAGATAAAAAAAAGAAATTACAACAGCAGGGCAAGGAAAAATAAACTTGATTTGCATATTTTTGTTTATAAATAATAAACTAGTTTTCGCCCCGCGGTTTCACCCTCGTTCAAGGTATGAAAAGTAGCCTGCAGTTAGGGCTGTGCAGTATTTGAATTGTAATTGAAATTTGGTATTTGTATCTCAATTACTACATAATTTGTGTGTATTGTGCCCAGGCTTGCTGTCGTACTCAAAGATCATGTTAAGTGAATTAATTTTCAGAATCGGATCAGTAGTTCCGGAGATTACCTCCTAAATCTAAACTAATAAGCAAACTTTACCTCTTTATAATAATTATTAGTGTGGATTATAAGCAGAAAATAGAAAATATTCTTAAAGGTATGAGCTTTATTATGCACTTGTTAAATTTTGAATTAGTATTTCATTTTCATACTACAAAAATGATTATATAATAAAACAGTAATATATTAAGTAGTATATTAATATAATAATGCAGAAGGGATTTTTTTTTTCTTTAAACGGGCATGTCTCTGGAACTTCCAGTCGGATTCGAGAAATTCTTTCTCTAATTTTCGTTTTCCCCGATTATATAGGCTATTTTTTATCCCAGGAACGTGTGTAACCGCGGGGGACAGCTATATAATATATACATGGACATGTGATGTGTCAGGAAAGAATAATGGCGACCTCCATACATTGATTTGTACAAAAAAATAAAATATTTTAGAGGCTTTTGAATCACTTCCAATGTTGAGATTACATTACCAGCAACATGTTATTATACATGAAATATTTTATAAACCCCGCAAAACATAACGACAACAACGGTTTTGGTCGCGAATAGTGGGGATTCACCGGCATACTATAGAAATTTGCATTTTTATCCCGGGGTTCTAAAAATATTTTAAATGGCTCAAGTTGTTCCATCCTTGGTGTCCAAGAATCAAATATAACGTCATTTAACCGTCTCTAAAAATCTTTATTTTGTTGTACAAATCTCGGCATTATCCTTTGTTACCTATTTAATTTTGTGATAGTTTATAGCACCAAATATTGTTGTTTTGTTTTTAATAAAAAGAGAATGATACGTAAGCTGGTTTTATTTTACCAATGCTATATCACGAAAATGAAAATTAACAGTTTAATTTTATGGATGCCGATAATTTTTTGCCGATAGAACAGCACTACTATCGATAGTAAGTTTAAATGGATAAGAACAGCACTAGTCTGTCACAAAGATTATTAGGTTGGTAGCCATGTAGCCATGCGCCATGATGACCTTGTCTGCTGTTATATTGGTAATAGAGTGCTGTGCATTTGTAGCCAGAGAGACCTAAATTCGTTGTATGAAGTGCCGTCTCTTACTACTTATATCCTCTTTGCATAACGCTACGGACGCTCCGCAACCGGTGTCGCTATGCACCCGAGCGCGAGTTGATAAGAATAATGATAACGAACGCGATTCTTTTAATAAATTAAATCCTTCCCATACTACTGTACTTTTATCAACCGCTCAAGTTTATGCGTCTAATAAGGACAATAAATATATTTCAGTTAGATGTTTAATAGATAACGCGTCTCAAAACAACATAATTACAACTGCCTGTTGTAAACAACTAAATTTAAATATAATACCGCTTAGCAATTATTTTATAAAGGGTGTAGGATCCACTTCGCGTCCTATTCACGGCTACGTTCAATTTAAAATAACCGCGAGAAATAAAAAATATTTTTATAATATTACCGCTCTTGTCGTTGATTGCATTACTGACAGGTTACCGACTGAATATGTTGAGACTTCTATAGTGCAACATTTAGGTAACTTACCGCTCGCTGACCCTCTGTGGCACATCCCCGGAGAGGTCGAAGTAGTTCTCGGGGCACAATTGTTCCCATTTTTATTATTAGGTCAAAAAATTATTGCACCTCCCGCTCCTTCTGCCCTTGAAACCGTGTTCGGTTATATTCTTATGGGTGACGTTCCCGCTAACTCTAATATTAATAAAAATGCATCCACTTATTTTAATACCGCGACTTTTTTCATTTCTGGTCCCAATGACCTTACTATTTCTTTAGATGATTCCCTACTTAAGTTTTGGGAGCTCGAAGAAATTCCCGCGCAAAAATTTATGAGCTCGGCCGAAAAGGAGTGTGAACAGCTGTTCTCTCGTAACTTCTCACGGGACTCCGCAGGCAGATATTGCACCGCGTTACCTTTTCGTGAGGATCCTGACGTGTTAGGTGATTCCCGTTCCGTTGCTCACCGCCGTTTACTTGCTTTGGAGCGTACCAAGCTACGCGATCCACAGCTACGCGCTAGTTATAATGAGGTTATACAGGAGTACTTAGATAAAAAATACTTATCTGAAATATTGCCTTCCGATTCTGACGACCATGATAAAGGGTACTTCATACCACACCATCCCGTCTGACGACCATGATAAAGGGTACTTCATACCACACCATCCCGTCGTACGGCAAGACAAAGAAACAACAAAAGTTCGTATAGTACTCGATGCTAGTGCTAAATGTCACAATGGCATATCACTAAACGATATTTTACATACGGGACCCAATTTACAATCTGACTTGTTTATTGTATTACTGAACTTCCGCTTATTTCCCATTGCTATTACAGCAGATATAAAACAAATGTACCTACAAATTGCTGTTATTGATGAGCATAGAAAATATCAAAAAATATTATTCCGCTTTGATCCCAATGATCCGATCCACGTATTTCAATTTAACCGAGTTGCATTCGGTCTTAAGTCCAGTCCGTTTTTAGCCATGCGCACTGTGCGCCAGTTATGCTCGGATGAGAAAAACCTATTCCCTCGCGCTGCTGAAGTAGCTTCGCGTGAACTATATATGGATGACTTAGCCACTTCCATTCCTTCTTTAGAAGAAGCTAAAGTCTTATCTCAAGAGCTTAGTCTTATCTCTCTTTTTAAAGCTGGTGGTTTTGATCTCACCAAATGGGCGAGTAACTCAAAGGATTTGCTTGTCTCTGTGCCGCAATCCAATCGGGCTGCTATAGATTTTTCAGACAATGATAACCTCAAAATTCTAGGCCTCAAATGGATTCCTGCAGATGATAGCTTCACTTTTACTACATCTGATTTACACGACAAGTGCACCAAAAGATTCATACTGTCAACAATTGCCCGCTTGTGGGATGTACTCGGATTTGCTGCCCCAGTGGTATTGTTTGCCAAATTATTAATTAAAGATTTATGGAATCTTCATATTGATTGGGATGAAACACCCCCAGACTCTATCGTTTCTCTCTTTAATAAATTCAAAGAGCAATTGCCTCTTCTTTCTACATTAAAAATACCGCGTCATTTAGCCGTTTCTATGGGCTGCAAAACAAATATTGTTGGTTTTGCTGATGCCAGTCTTAAAGCATATGGCTGCATCATATATTTACATGTGACTGATCCTGATGGTAACATACACGTACGGTTGGTGTGTACGAAATCTAAGGTTGCACCTGTAAAGGTAGTTTCGCTGGCTCGTTTAGAGTTATGCGCCGCTGTTCTTCTGTCAAAACTTATTAAATTAATTAATGAGACTTATAGTGCTCGAACCGCTATTGATAATATATTCGCATTCTCCGATTCTAAAATTACTCTGTCATGGATACATTCATCTCCACATAGATGGAATGTTTTCGTTAGTAACCGCATTGCTAAATGTCAAGAAAATCTTGACCCAAAACATTTCTACCACGTTAGTGGTATAGAAAATCCTAGCGACTGTCTCTCTAGAGGTATTTTACCTGAGCAGCTAGTGTCACATCACTTATGGTGGCACGGCCCGAAATGGTTAAAAGATCCAGTTTCAGAATGGCCTATCACTCCATTTAGTCCCGAATGCTGTGAGGACCTACCTGCTTTGGTATTCTGAAACGTTTTTGACAGCAACCGACGACAACACATGACGTATTCCGTTGTGACGGTTAGTCCGGGAGGTAGCGTTGCAAACACAAAAGTCATAGTAAGCCGGCTGACGTTGAAATGTATAGTTGATCTTATATGACTAATAAGTGAACCGACCGTCTGCTCCAGTAAGTGCTCAAGTCTACTACATCCGTCATCAGCCACTCCCAGTAAAAAAAAGACATAGTACGCCGGCTCAAACTTGTTTCATAAGTATTTGACATCATACTGAGCTGAAAAAAATCGTCTGCTGCATGGTGGAGGGGGGAACAGGCGTCAGCTGCTCGCATGAATTTAAAACAAAAAAGTTTACCCCTTCCGTTACCTTCCAATCCTAAACCCACCGCGGGTGCATCGCTGATGCGTGGTTCACTTATTAGTCATTCAAGATCTATTGAAAAAGATGGCCATCGATCGGCGTATTAATACTACCTAAAATACTTGAATTGGTCAAAAGAATTAAAATGGACTGGAAGGTGTATTGTAAACATCAACTGCGCTCTGCGGGTGGATTTCATTTATTTTAATGATCTGAACCGTAATCCCAAGCCAAGCAAACTTATGATATGGAAACTAGATAAAGGCTAATTTTATTTCATATTTTAGTAAAACTTTAATGTACTGAATATACCAATTTTAAAGGTTTAATATGAAGGCTATTCATTGGTTTAACTTTATCTTAATATTACGACTTAAGAGGATATATGCTACCCGGCCGCGCTCGAATTTAGGTATTTGCCAGCGCCAAGCCGAGTCAACGCGGGGCCAACATTGGTGCGGCTCCTCCGCCAACTTACTTACTGCGCGCGTTATTATTTGATACTTTTCAGTATGGCTTCATGTCGATCGATGTAGACAAAACAAGATGTAGATGTAAACAAGGTATCTGGTAGGTTGAATTAGGTTATAAGTAGTTATATAGTACAATGTACTGAATATTGTTTTTTTACACTAGTAAACAAAGTAGTTCAGGTACCTATATAATTTGTTATCCAATTAAACTTTTATTTGGTTTTATTTTGTTAAAATAATTCTATATTATTATTAATATAATTATAATAGCAACCCGCCCCGGCTCCCCACGGGTGCAATGTCGTGAGGTGCCGAGCGATTTGCGCGCCCGCCCGCGCGCCCGCCCGCGCGCCCCTCTCGACCCCCCCGGTCACGGTATCGCGAATTGAGAGATTTGAGAGACTCTTGGACCATATAACATGAATCTTTGCTCAACATTGAAAAAAAGTGTCCGCCATTTTGAACTATTTTGTTACAGGTCCGATTGCTCCCAAAATTGATATTTGAGAGACTCTTGAACCATATAACAAGAACCTTTGCTCAAATTTGAAAAAAGTGTCCGCCATTTTGAACTATTTTGTTACAGGTCCGATTGCTCCCAAAATTGATATTTGAGAGACTCTTGAACCATATAACAAGAACCTTTGCTCAAATTTGAAAAAAGTGTCCGCCATTTTGAACTATTTTGTTACTGGTCCAATTGCTATCAAAATTGATATTTGAGAGACTCTTGTACCATATAACATGAATCTTTGCACAAAATTGAAAAAAGTATCCGCCATTTTGACCTATTTTGTTACAGGTCCGATTGCTCTCAAAGTTGATATTTGAGAGACTCTTGTACCATATAACATGAATCTTTGCACAAAATTGAAAAAAGTGTCCGCCATTTTGAACAATTTTATAATACGTTCGATTGCTATCAAAATTGATATTTGAGAGACTCTTGTACCATATAACATGAATCTTTGCACAAAATTGAAAAAAGTATCCGCCATTTTGAACTATTTTGTTACAGGTCCGATTGCTCTCAAAATTGTTATTTGAGAGACTCTTGAACCATATAACAAGAATCTTTGCTCAAATTTGAAAAAAGTGTCCACCATTTTGAACTATTTTATTACAGGTCCGATTGCTATCAAAATTGATATTTGAGAGACTCTTGAACCATATAACATGAATTTCCATTTTGTACATGAAAAAATATCAATGTCTATAAAAGTAGAATTGTATGACTCAACCATACGGCGCAAAGGGCAGCGTAGTCCAGAATTCGTACGACAGGTATTTACTGCAAAGAGAGTTCCTGCACGAGCACTACGTTTGTTGATAGTTCGAAGCACTACGTAGCATAGTTTACTCGTGAGGTCTATTGCGTCCATATTGTTGTGGACAATGCCATGCAGAGTATTCGCTTGCAGATATTCACGTCTAGCTTCTAAGGAGAGAAGTTTGAACTTATCTAATAGTTGTGAGTATGATAACTGTGACCAAGCATCTATAGTACATAGATCGCAAGAACTTGCGATCTTGCTTACAAGAATCTCTCAAATATCAATTTTGATAGCAATTGGACCTGTAACAAAATAGTTCAAAATGGCGGACACTTTTTTTCAATTTTGTGCAAAGATTCATGTTATATGGTACAAGAGTCTCTCAAATATCAATTTTGTGAGCAATCAGAACAGTTAAAATAATTCAAAACGGCGGACACTTTTTTGGATTTTGAAAAAAGATTCGTGTTTTGTAATCCCAAGGCCTGTCAAATCTCAATTTTGAGAGCAATCGGACCAGTAACTAAATAGTTCAAAATGGCGGACATTTTTTTCAATTTTTAGCGAAGATTCATGTTATATGGTCCAAGCGTCCCTCAAATATCAATTTTGAGAGCAATCGGACCAGTTACAAAATAATTCAAAATGGCGGACACATTTTTGGATTTTGAAAAAAGATTCGTGTTTTGTAATCCCAAGGCCTGTCAAATCTCAATTTTGAGAGCAATCGGACCAGTAACTAAATAGTTCAAAATGGCGGACACTTTTTTTAATTTTGAGCAAAGATTCATGTTATATGGTCCAAGCGTCCCTCAAATATCAATTTTGAGAGTAATCGGACCAGTAACAAAATAGTTCAAAATGGCGGACACTTTTCTTAAAATTTGTGCAAAGATTCATGTTATATGGTACAATAGTCTCTCAAATATCAATTTTGTGAGCAATCGGACCTGTAATAAATAGTTCAAAATGGCGGACACTTTTTTCAATTTTGTGCAAAGATTCATGTTATATGGTCCAAGAGTCTCTCAAATATCAATTTTGTGAGCAATCAGACCAGTTATAAAATAATTCTAAATGGCGGACACATTTTTGGATTTTGAAAAAAGATTCGTGTTTTGTAATCCAAATCTCAATTTTGAGAGCAATCGGACCAGTAACTAAATAGTTCAAAATGGCGGACACTCTTTTTCAATTTTGAGCGAAGAGTAATGTTATATGGTCCAAGCGTCTCTCAAATATCAATTTTGAGAGCAATCAGACCAGTAACAAAATAGTTCAAAATGGCGGACACTTTTTTTCAATTTTGAAAAAAGATTCGTGTTGTAATCCCAAGGCCTGTCAAATCTCAATTTTGAGAGCAATCGGACCAGTAACTAAATAGTTCAAAATGGCGGAAACTTTTTTTCAATTTTGAAAAAAGATTCGTGTTATAATCCCAAGGCCTGTCAAATCTCAATTTTGAGAGCAATCGGACCAGTAACTAAATAGTTCAAAATGGCGGACACTTTTTTTCAATTTTGAGCAAAGATTCATGTTATATGGTCCAAACGTCTCTCAAATATCAATTTTGAGAGCAATCAGACCAGTAACAAAATAGTTCAAAATGGCGGACACTCTTTTCAAATTTGTGCAACGATTCATGTTATATGGTCCAAGAGTCTCTCAAATATCAATTTTGAGAGCAATCAGACCAGTAACAAAATAGTTCAAAATGGCGGACACTCTTTTCAAATTTGTGCAAAGATTCATGTTATATGGTTCAAGAGTCTCTCAAATATCAATTTTGAGAGCAATCAGACCAGTAACAAAATAGTTCAAAATGGCGGACAATTTTTTTCAATTTTGAGCGAAGAGTAATGTTATATGGTCCAAGAGTCTCTCAAATATCAATTTTGAGAGCAATCAGACCAGTAACAAAATAGTTCAAAATGGCAGACAATTTTTTTCAAATTTGAGCGAAGATTCATGTTATATGGTTCAAGAGTCTCTCAAATATCAATTTTGAGAGCAATCGGACCTGTAACAAAATAGTTCAAAATGGCGGACACTTTTTTCAATTTTGAGCAAAGATTCATGTTATATGGTTCAAGCGTCCCTCAAATATCAATTTTGAGAGTAATCGGACCAGTAACAAAATAGTTCAAAATGGCGGACATATTTTTTGGATTTTGAAAAAAGATTCGTGTTTTGTAATCCCAAGGCCTCTCAAATCTAAATTTTGAGAGCAATCGGACCAGTAACTAAATAGTTCAAAATGGCGGACACTTTTTTAAATTATGTGCTAAGATTCATGTTATATGGTCCAAGAGTCTCTCAAATATCAATTTTGAGAGCAATCAGACCAGTAACAAAATAGTTCAAAATGGCGGACACTCTTTTCAAATTTGTGCAACGATTCATGTTATATGGTCCAAGAGTCTCTCAAATATCAATTTTGAGAGCAATCAGACCAGTAACAAAATAGTTCAAAATGGCGGACACTCTTTTCAAATTTGTGCAAAGATTCATGTTATATGGTTCAAGAGTCTCTCAAATATCAATTTTGAGAGCAATCAGACCAGTAACAAAATAGTTCAAAATGGCGGACAATTTTTTTCAATTTTGAGCGAAGAGTAATGTTATATGGTCCAAGAGTCTCTCAAATATCAATTTTGAGAGCAATCAGACCAGTAACAAAATAGTTCAAAATGGCGGACATTTTTTCAATTTTGAGCAAAGATTCATGTTATATGGTTCAAGCGTCCCTCAAATATCAATTTTGAGAGTAATCGGACCAGTAACAAAATAGTTCAAAATGGCGGACACTTTTCTTAAAATTTGTGCAAAGATTCATGTTATATGGTACAAGAGTCTCTCAAATATCAATTTTGTGAGCAATCGGACCTGTAATAAATAGTTCAAAATGGCGGACACTTTTTTCAATTTTGTGCAAAGATTCATGTTATATGGTCCAAGAGTCTCTCAAATATCAATTTTGTGAGCAATCAGACCAGTTACAAAATAATTCAAAATGGCGGACACATTTTTGGATTTTGAAAAAAAAATCGTGTTTTGTAATCCCAAGGCCTGTCAAATCTCAATTTTGAGAGCAATCGGACCAGTAAGTAAATAGTTCAAAATGGCGGACACTTTTTTTCAATTTTGAGCAAAGATTCATGTTATATGGTCCAAGAGTCTCTCAAATATCAATTTTGAGAGCAATCAGACCAGTAACAAAGTAGTTCAAAATGGCGGACAATTTTTTTCAATTTTGAGCGAAGAGTAATGTTATATGGTCCAAGAGTCTCTCAAATATCAATTTTGAGAGCAATCAGACCAGTAACAAAATAGTTCAAAATGGCGGACAATTTTTTTCAATTTTGAGCGAAGAGTAATGTTATATGGTCCAAGAGTCTCTCAAATATCAATTTTGAGAGCAATCAGACCAGTAACAAAATAGTTCAAAATGGCGGACATTTTTTCAATTTTGAGCAAAGATTCATGTTATATGGTTCAAGCGTCCCTCAAATATCAATTTTGAGAGTAATCGGACCAGTAACTAAATAGTTCAAAATGGCGGACACTTTTTTAAATTATGTGCTAAGATTCATGTTATATGGTCCAAGAGTCTCTCAAATATCAATTTTGAGAGCAATCAGACCAGTAGCAAAATAGTTCAAAATGGCGGACACTCTTTTCAAATTTGTGCAACGATTCATGTTATATGGTCCAAGAGTCTCTCAAATATCAATTTTGAGAGCAATCAGACCAGTAACAAAATAGTTCAAAATGGCGGACACTCTTTTCAAATTTGAGAGTAATCGGACCAGTAACAAAATAGTTCAAAATGGCGGACACTTTTCTTAAAATTTGTGCAAAGATTCATGTTATATGGTACAAGAGTCTCTCAAATATCAATTTTGTGAGCAATCGGACCTGTAATAAATAGTTCAAAATGGCGGACACTTTTTTCAATTTTGTGCAAAGATTCATGTTATATGGTCCAAGAGTCTCTCAAATATCAATTTTGTGAGCAATCAGACCAGTTACAAAATAATTCAAAATGGCGGACACATTTTTGGATTTTGAAAAAAAAATCGTGTTTTGTAATCCCAAGGCCTGTCAAATCTCAATTTTGAGAGCAATCGGACCAGTAAGTAAATAGTTCAAAATGGCGGACACTTTTTTTCAATTTTGAGCAAAGATTCATGTTATATGGTCCAAGAGTCTCTCAAATATAAATTTTGAGAGCAATCAGACCAGTAACAAAGTAGTTCAAAATGGCGGACAATTTTTTTCAATTTTGAGCGAAGAGTAATGTTATATGGTCCAAGAGTCTCTCAAATATCAATTTTGAGAGCAATCAGACCAGTAACAAAATAGTTCAAAATGGCGGAAATTTTTTTTCAATTTTGAGCGAAGAGTAATGTTATATGGTCCAAGAGTCTCTCAAATATCAATTTTGAGAGCAATCAGACCAGTAACAAAATAGTTCAAAATGGCGGACATTTTTTCAATTTTGAGCAAAGATTCATGTTATATGGTTCAAGCGTCCCTCAAATATCAATTTTGAGAGTAATCGGACCAGTAACAAAATAGTTCAAAATGGCGGACACTTTTCTTAAAATTTGTGCAAAGATTCATGTTATATGGTACAAGAGTCTCTCAAATATCAATTTTGTGAGCAATCGGACCTGTAATAAATAGTTCAAAATGGCGGACACTGTTTTCAATTTTGTGCAAAGATTCATGTTATATGGTCCAAGAGTCTCTCAAATATCAATTTTGTGAGCAATCAGACCAGTTACAAAATAATTCAAAATGGCGGACACATTTTTGGATTTTGAAAAAAAAATCGTGTTTTGTAATCCCAAGGCCTGTCAAATCTCAATTTTGAGAGCAATCGGACCAGTAAGTAAATAGTTCAAAATGGCGGACACTTTTTTTCAATTTTGAGCAAAGATTCATGTTATATGGCCCAAGCGTCCCTCAAATATCAATTCTGAGAGAAATCGGACCAGTAACAAAATAGTTCAAAATGGCGGACACTTTTTTTCAAATTTGAGCAAAGATTCATGTTATATGGTACAAGAGTCTCTCAATTATCAATTTTGATAGCAATCGGACCTGTAACAAAATAGTTCAAAATGGCGGACATTTTTTTTTCAATTTTGAGCTATGATTCATGTTATATGGTTCAAGAGTCTCTCAAATATCAATTTTGAGAGCAATCGGACCAGTAACTAAATAGTTCAAATTGGCGGACACATTTTTTGGATTTTGAAAAAAGATTCGTGTTTTTTAATCCCAAGGCCTCTCAAATCTCAATTTTGAGAGCAATCGGACCAGTAACTAAATAGTTCAAAATGGCGGACGCTTTTTTAAATTATGAGCTAAGATTCATGTTATATGTTCCAAGAGTCTCTCAAATATCAATTTTGAGAGCAATCAGATCAGTTACAAAATAATTCAAAATGGCGGACACATTTTTGGATTTTGAAAAAAGATTCGGTTTTTGTAATCCCAAGGCCTCTCAAATCTCAATTTTGAGAGCAATCGGACCAGTAACTAAATAGTTCAAAATGGCGGACACTTTTTTAATTTTTTTTGCAAAGATTCTTGATATATGGTACAAGAGTCTCTCAATTATCAATTTTGATAGCAAACGGACCTGTAACAAAATAGATCAAAATGGCGGACACTTTTTTAAATTATGAGCTAAGATTCATGTTATATGTTCAAATATCAATTTTGAGAGTAATCAGACCAGTTACAAAATAATTCAAAATGGCGGACACATTTTTGGATTTTGAAAAAAGATTCGTGTTTTGTAATCCCAAGGCCTCTCAAATCTCAATTTTGACAGCAATCGGACCAGTAACTAAATAGTTCAAAATGGCGGACTCTTTTTTAAATTATGAGCAAAGATGCATGTTTTGTGGTCCCAAGGTCTCACAAATATCTTTTTTTTTATACCATAAAGTCGGTAAACAAGCATACCGTCCGACTGATGGTAAGCGGTTACCGTAGCCAAAATATCACTACGTATAATATTGCCCTTAGTGATATGATAGGTAATAATCACAGACTACGGAGGACATATTCTCGCTCACAAAAAACTGTGTCTATGGAGTCGGCCACCTCTCACGCACACCTTAGTTGGCTATTCCGCGGGAAATTAGACTCTGTCGCCGTTTACACAGAGTCGATTACTCGCGCTCAACTAATGTGTGGATGTGTGCGTGCCGGCTTGTACGTACAGCGTGGTGGCCGACTCGAGTGACACATTTTTTTGTTAGCGAGAATATATCCGACTTTTTTTTATATCTGTGGTAATAATGCATTCTAGTGGTGAAAGATCGGTACAGTAGTTTTTGAGTTTATTGAAATTACAATCAAACAAAACATACAAAAATACATCTTTTCTTTTATCGTATTATTATTAGAGTATATAAACGGAGGAAAATTCAAACATAAGGCCGCACTTATAATATGACTAATTTATCCATTACTTCTGATTGGCATTGATCGATCGTGCCTTTCTGGGGTCGATGATTTCCGGTAGAAGACATTTATTAACTATAACAAACAAAAATAATAATATTTGTCAGCTATAATTCAAAACAGTTACCATTTATCAATATAACTTAACTTACCCTAGTGGTATCAAAAGTGGTAAGAGCGCGCTATAATGCGGGCGATTGTACCAATACTCTCAATCGTAATAATATGTTGGCGAACTTAGCGCGCGGAAAACAGAGCGATACGTCCTCTCTCTGAGACGGCGGAGCCGGGTCTGCCGAGCCGTGGCCTCCGCAATCGATTTATATAGCAGTTTTAAAATATTCGGTATAAAATAATTATAATAATTTTACGGATTTTTTTAATTTACTAATTTTAAGCATGAACTGCTGCGTATTAATAAATAGTAATTATGAAGTTTGACAAACGATTTCCATATTAAAAACGGCGCTAAACATCGATAAAAATCTTAATTTTTACGCAGTTTTTTTTTGTCATTTTCATAACAAAAATGTACTAAACGTTATGATGCTATCTTCAAGAAAAATAGAAGACAATATGTACTTTTCAACATGTATTTTTGTATTTTTTTGTTTCAAGTACTTTCAATACCTATTTGACTGCAAAGACAGCATGTTCCGTAAAATTCAAAAAAGGTCTCTCAAGGAACTGCTCTAAACTAAATAACAAATAGTCAATTTAATGTTATTTCTTCAAGAAAAGTAGAAAAATAAATGTCCTATTGGATTTACGACAACACAAATGAATAACTATCAATATAACTGAGTATTTTCACACCGAAAACCTGGAATATTGCGGCATTGTGCGTTATTACGTTATAAACGCTCTTAAACTTCACAAAAAGAAAGCTAGATATAGCGCCCATATTTTGAAAATATTGAAACAATTAACATTTTTTCACGAATAATGTTTAATAACATACTCGTATGTAAGTACATACTACTAAATTGACGAGGTATTTTTTTATAAGGAATAATAAAAATAAGCCAGATATCAAAGACTTCTATATAGAATTTGGAAGAATTTTAGCATTTCCAGTAAATAAAAATGCATTGACTTTGTAGTGCTGTGCACAATTTAATCAATGTTTATTTCAACAAGAATAGTTAAAGAATTACTCGCCAAAAGTCTCAACTGTTGAGCTTGACGACGTTTTTCCAAGATATCTTCATCATTGGCTGATTTAAGGATGCCCATAATATGACTTATCCGAGCTGCAGATATCTGAAATATGTATACCAACTCTGTAACCACTATAAAATTAGTATCATCATCATATTCTGTCACGAGATGTCCTCTGCTGAACTGGGCCTTTGGTTTTGACTGATTTCGACAAAGAACAGTCTTGGATTTATAATAAATAATTTGTAATAAAACATACTTACTTCAAATATCATAACATTACACAGAAACTATCATAAATGAAAGTGATCCACAAAGTGACAGGTTTTTTTTATAATGGATACATAATACGACCTTAATAGGAGCTTCCTAAAATTAAACATTAATTAATTGACCAATTGAAAAATGTAGCACCGCACTACGAATGTATAGAGAATAGACCGCGACGACGGACGTCGTCGTCGTCAGCTGTCAAAAAAGAACAGAATTGCACTACTGAATTTAATAGTAAAACGCTTGTTACTTGTACCGCGTCCGCTTCTGTTGAGCCTAATTTAATTTACGAGCTTGCTCTGAAATACTCATCATGGAATAAAATATTACGCATAATAGTATACATACTTAGATTTTCTCGCATAATTTCTCGTGATCAAGGTCACAGCCGCATCACAGCTTCTGAGCTAAATAAAGCTGAAGTATATTTAATACACTCTGTACAACAAGTTCATTTTCAAAATTTATTTAATAATATTCAAAAGGTTAAATTATCTTCCCCGCTTAAAAAACTTGACCTCTTTATAGATCAAGATAAAATTATTAGAATCGGAGGTAGACTTTCAAATGCAAATCTTCCGTATGAAGCTCAGCATCCCGCTCTTTTACCTAAACATGACCACGTTACTCATCTTATTATAGACTATTTTCACCGTGCTCATTGCCATACTGGTGCCAATCTTCTGAGCTCACTGTTGCGCCAGAAATATTGGATACTGTCCGCTAGAAGTGTCATTAGACACAGAGTACATTCATGTAACTTTTGTTTTAAAAATTCCCCTTCATTTCTCAGCCCAAAAATGGCTGATTTACCCTCTTGCCGCGTTCAGGAGACCAAAGCGTTTGTGCATACGGGCGTTGACTTTGCTGGACCCATTAAAGTAACATTATGTAGACGCAGAGGTCAAAAGAGCCAAAAGGCATATATTTGTTTGTTTATATGCTTAGTAACCAAAGCTGTACACATCGAATTGGCAACTGATGTGTCATCAGATACTTTTATTTCCGCTTTTAAGCGATTCATTTCCCGTCGAGGACCTGTTTCTTTTCTTTACTCCGATAACGGAACTAACTTTGTCGGAGCTAAAGCTCAATTACAAGAACTACTTACCTATCAGTACCGCATTGAATGGAAAATGATTCCACCGCGCGCCCCACATTTCGGAGGATTGTGGGAATCTAATATAAAATCGATTAAAACTCATTTATACCGTGTTATCGGTTCGCAGCTCCTCACATATGAAGAGCTCCTCACTGTTCTTACCCAAATTGAAACAGTCTTAAATTCTAGACCGCTTTGCATTTTATCTGAGGATCCCTACCCGGAGCCTCTTACTCCCGCTCACTTTATAATGGCTTCACCATTGACTTCATTGCCGCTTCAGAATGTGTCCGAGGAAACCATATCTTTACGTTGTCGGAAACAATTATTAGATCAGATGGTGTGTAGCTATTGGAAAAGATGGCGTATAGAATATTTACATAATCTTCAAGTTAGACAGAAATGGCTCATTGATAAAGATAACATTAAGATTGGTACTGTGGTTCTTATACATCAAGATGATATTCCCCCTTTACGTTGGCCGTTGGGCATAATATCACAAGTTTATCCTGGCAAGGATGGAAATATCCGCGTCGCTTTAGTAAAAACTTCAAATGGATCATTCAAAAGACCCATTGTCAAGTTATGTCCATTACCCTCACAATAAAAATTAATCATACCGCATCTTATATTCAGTACTTTAGTAATTATTATAATCTGTAATTAGTTCTTATAATTAATTATTTTTTCTTTCTTTTGAGAACACTACGTATTCTCAAGGCGGCGGAGGATGTTTAGGCCAAAATACCTATAATAATATTTATAGTAGAAACCTACTCATATTGAGTATCAATGACGAGCCTCTGCTTCCCGATTCCTCTCCTTTTCCCACATCATATGTGTGAGCGAGAAAAGAGCTTCGGGAATCTTCTACATACTTCGGCGACGCATCGCCAAACGCGTGTGTGCGAGTAAAACGAGACGCGCGCCTCGCAACATTCAGTACGAAAGACGCTACAGACCGAGAAGCATTAAAACTTTGTGATTTGTTGTGAAATAGTGGTGCTTATTACTGTGTTGGATTACAATAGGAGTTCCTGGAGTTCCTGGTAAGTCCTTACCTTTATCCTAGGAGGCTCCTCGTTTTCCATATTGATATTATAACGCAAAAACCCACCAACCTACCTAATTAAATAAAATAATTATATATCTTTATTAACTATTTGTTTTTACAAAATGTAAAACGCGATGTCGCACATAGGAGTATTTCCATGTGAAATCCGGTCAAAATTATTTAATGGGTTTTTTAATAATAAAACATGATAATATAATTAAATATAATCTTTTATGATAATAAAAAGTCCATTCATCGCAAAAAAAAATATTTAAAATCTGTCCAAAAATATAACAACGCATAGTTGATGCTGAGTTGCTGAGTCAGTAGCGCGCGTAGGCGCGGCATATTTTTATTATATTTGCTCAAATATATTCTAGACTACTTATTAATCGTAAAATAAAGGTTTGACCAGCCTTGAAAAATAAACAAAAACAAGACAGAATAAAAAAAAATATAAGTACAAATTATTTCAATTTTTTTGGTTCATCTTTCTGTATTTTTTTAAGTACATAAATGGCTCATAAAGTATTTAATTTTTATGTTAAAATAATCTACACACCTTGCACTTCCATGTAAATATTTTTTTTCCACAATTTATAACATCAAACGTACAGTTCCAACTCTAATGCAGTGAGAAAAAACAAACGCCGAGAACGAAGAAATGTGGTTTAGACAACGACTGGGTTCCGACTGCTTGTGCGGGAAGTAGGGCATCCGAACCGGGAATTCCCGGCTCTGAGGGTCGCAATAAGAACCGGTTCTAAAATATAAAGAACCGGATCTTTAGGTTTTTTCGGTTAATTTCAAAAAGTCGTTTAGGTTGGTCGTCAATCAGTAAATTTCGTAGAACGATCAAAACACACTATAGGTGGTTAGTGTTACAGCATGAAGCTACTTGTGGCGATTAAATAATATTAATAAAGCAAAACGGCAGCTTATGACGCGCATGTTGGTGTGTACTAGACACGCTGGAGTTTAGAGTTTACACACTGTGTAGCGACACTAAACTCGTATGTGAGTCGTAGTGGATTAATGGAGTATTGCCCATTCCCTTTCATCTTCATTTGTGAAAGGAGGCCTGTGCTCAGCAGTGGGACATTATAGGCTGATGAATCAAAAGCTGTGATTCTGAAGTCACTGTTTGATTGTCATTCTACTTCATATTCGATCACAGAAAACATTTTTATTGTTAGTATTATACTATCTATAATCTTTTTGATGATAAATTAGTAAAAAAGAGCAAAAGTTTATATTAAATTAATAATGGAACCGAAAGAACCGGGTACCCGGTTCTGGGTTGGAATGGGAACCGAAAAAACCGATTCTCAAAATACGGCCGGTTCTCGATGCCCTAGCGAGAAGGGTCAACTACTTAAGTTATTATTGTGCCCCCTTTTCGATAGGTGTGTGGTTTTAATAGGTTTTTATAATACCTCGTAAATTCGACTTTTGACCGGATTTAAGGCTGCGTATAAAGCAAAATAACAATCTTAGAATTGAAATTTACCCAAGTAAATAGTATTTAAATGAAAAAATATTTTTATATGGGTATTTTCATTATATACGCGAGGGTTCTGCCTGAGCAAAAACATAATGGAATGAAATTTCCTCGATAGAAAAAAATCACAAAGCTACCTCTAATAATAATGAATTTTCGGTTTTATTCGTTCATGGTGTATCTAATTAAGACAAAAATTCGATAAATAATATCACTAACATATGACCTAGGGCTGCTACTAACGATTTTTTAAAATATTCTATACTTTACGAGTTATTTAGATAAGAAGCGCTTCGTTCATTTTTGTGCCGCGAAACACGCTATCTCCATCTCATCTCCACGCGAAGATTAGACATAAGTTTGTTTCATCTGACATTGCGATATTTTTCTGGCTTGGTACGCACTCTTAACATGAAAATACTCCTATGTGTCGATCGGTTCTTGTGATTATAACTCTTAACTATAAGTACTAGCTGCCCGGCGCGACTTTGGTCGTGTTGTGTCCTACACTACCATACCCTGCTACCCAACTCTGCCCTGCCTTGCCCTGCCCGAAATCCTAAAAGGATGTCATACAACTAAAGTAGGTAG
Organism: Polyploca ridens; assembly: GCA_951394255.1. Classification (NCBI taxonomy): domain Eukaryota; kingdom Metazoa; phylum Arthropoda; class Insecta; order Lepidoptera; family Drepanidae; genus Polyploca; species Polyploca ridens. The sequence goes on along the minus strand of OX596272.1, from coordinate 3,748,798 downwards.
CAAACCAAAATACGGCCTGCCTGATGGTAAGCGGTTCCCGTACACAATTCGCCGACACTGCTGCATACTCCCTTTAGAAGACAACGAAGACATATAATTAATGCTTATTATTTTTCAGCGTGAGAACTAAACAATAACAAAATGATGCACCGTGTGCTATTCGCTATTTTCCTCATAGCAATAATGGCGTGCATTGTTTATGCAGAAGATTGCAAAACTCTTGGTCAAGCAGTAAGTTATTTATTTGTATATATCCGATTTCAATAGCCAGCGATATCTTGCTGATAAATTGGAATAAAAACTTTTTAGAACAGTTTTTGTAGATTTTTATGTCAATAGGTTGACAAACAGGCAGACGGTCCACCTGATGGTAAGCGGTCACCGCCGCCTATGGATATTTGCAATACCAGGGGGATTGCCGATGTGTTGCCGACCTTTTTTTATACCGATTTTTTCATCGTCAGTTATAGTAGGGGAGCCCGGGATGCTAAATTTGCAGTGACTAAAGCGTCAGGGGGGCCTATTGGATTGTGAAGATTAGGTTCTAAAACGAAAAAAAGTCTATGTCAAGTTTTCCATTTTAGTGGGGGGAGAGCGTGTAGGCATTCCCAAAAATGTAAAAAAAACAGTAATATGGAAATACTCGTGCGCGTCAGACATTCATAGTGTATACGCGCTTTGTCTTTCTGATAACCGATATATATTAATCTGACGATTAATTAGTGGGGCGGTGGCCGTAAAAAGGGGTATAAAACTTTTAAAAAAAAGTTATTCGAGCGTGTCAGATATTCAAAGTGAACAAAATAAGTTAAGAAGAAGTGAAGTTAAGTGAACTCAAAAAAGTGTCCTATTTAAATGACTGACGATTTCGACGTGACCAAAAGTCATGACTGATCTTTGAAAATGTAAAAAAAAATGTTACTTTGAGTTACTCGCGCGCGTCTGTTTTTTGTACATCGTCGTCCTAAATGATAATCTGACAATTATATGGAGGGGAATTATTAATCTGACAATTTAAAAAAAAAACTTCTTCTTTTTATTACTGGATGTAATAAAAACAATATGTACACACATATATTATACAGATCGGTGTTTTGGTCACCGATGAGCAACTCAGGGTTGATAATACAAATGATACTAGTACTAAAAACATAAAAATACTTAATTTTTAAAAATAATAATAATTGGAAAAGAAAAGAACCATGATCTGAAATTTGAAGACAATAAAAGTGGCATTCTAATGTATTTAAAAAAATAAGTATTATATGGAATTTTTAAATTCACCTGTATATTTGAAGATTGACGGTGCGAGAGAGTGAGAGATAAAGAAAGAGTGAGAGGGCAAGTGAGGCGCAGAGTATTGAATACACAGTTCTCAACATCTGTACGCTTCACAGAACAGATAAATAAGGTTAGAATGGTAATGTGGGCGGGGCAAGCGCGCCACAGTTATGATTCGATAATCATAACTCGACCGATTCGCGGTCAGTGCGCGTCGGATTACATTGGAGAACAGAGCTCTGCTTATAATGCCGTGTTGTGCTATAATAACGTGTAAGACAAAAAAGTCAGACCTCAAGTATAGAGCGAGGAGGTATATCTTTCCATCGGTAAGTCGAAAATAACATTTAATTACAATATTATTAGTAAAAAACATAAAAACATATTGAACACTATGAAATACCAAACATTAACAAAATTATTACAACAAGTTATGAAAAACATACATTGACCGATGTGTACTCGCTCAATCAGCGCAATGACCAAATCCGCTTTCAATGTACTGCATACATTGCGTCTTCCCTGATTGGCAGTGATGTAAGGCGCAGCATGTTTATCGATAGTGACGTGACCATGTGGTTTGGTTAAATAAAATCATCGATAGAATTCTAGACTATATATAATATAATTACGTTTGACAAAGATAATTTTCGAATTATTTTGTATTTAATTAACGATAGTACATTTTTAGTTAGACGTATTTTGAAATTAGATATTATATTAATCATTGAATGAATGTGACCGAATGATATAAATGGACATATAAGACCCCTCCTCATCTACGAGTATTTACTATGATGTATTTAGTATTATAATCTAAGTAAAATGTAATTTGACTAATGCAATAAATTATAAATTGTAGGTTTCCTAAAGAACCTAACGCCAGGGAACAATGGATTGGCGTGACAGGTAGAGGTAACTGGAAGAGCCGATAACCGATGTGGAAGAAAGGTTCTCGAGTGGCGACCACGTACTGGAAAGTGCCGAGCGGGACGACCTCCCACCAGGTGGACCGACGACCTGGGGCCCAATTCTCACTTCCCTCGAACTAGCCTTCGAATCGAACTTGCATTACGAGTTCTATTTCGACCGTAAAATTTCGAGGGGCGGAGTCTATTTTTCGATTCCTGTATTCTCGGCACTAATCGAACTAACCTTCGAAATAAGTTCGAGTGTAAGGAGTAAATGTTGCCATTATGATGGATACAAATTGCACGATGCGTTTCGTTTCACTTGATAATTGCGTTTTGTTAACGTACGTGATAATTTTATATCTTAAATTAAAATTTAAAAGATTTTAATGAATATAAAATATTTAAAACAACGTTTTACTCTTATTATATCCTAATATATCCGGAATTCATAAGTTAATCAATTTTATATAATAATTATAAATGAATATGACAAAATATTTTCTGTGAGTAACGGAAATCCTTAGGCTTATCTGTCATTACGTTTCCAAATGACAACCTAACTGTTTGACGTTTGATAGTTCGCATTCGAAATACGTTTCGAACGGTCCCGACCAGTCGAAGTAGTTCGAGCGCTAGCCCTCGAAAAATAAGAGAAAATGGCGGCTTCGAAATTCTCAGAATAGCCTAACTTGATTTTCACTCGAAAAAAGTACTAATTCGAACTTTATTTGGAACAAGTGATTAATTCGAGTGAATGAGAATTTTCTCCCTGGTCAGATCTACTATCCGATTCAGTTCTACACATTGTGGTACACTTTACGAAAAAACGATCACACCTCTACAGATGATGCACAATCAAGAATTGAAAGTATAGGATCAAATCTATATTTGAAATTTAGCATAGGTAATTAAAATGTTTGTCTAGATGATAAGACTTACCATATACATTGAGCTATAGTGATAATAGCTCAATAACCATATATGGTTTTCCGGGGTGTGATGATGAAGTAGGAGGGCATGCGCTGGATGGGGTTGTTGGAATTGTCGTGAGATGAACTTTGACCACATGTGGTATCCCTGGTCTGATGATGGAGTAGAATGGTAGGTATTTAAACTGTATAACGGAGCAACTTATCCTAGCCGTGTTTGGGGTTGTTGGAATTGTCCTGAGAACAGCTTTGACCATATATGGTTTTCGGGCTCTGATGATAGAGTAGGAGGGTAGGTAATGGAACTCCATAGCGCAGCAACGTATCCTAGCCATGTTTGGGGTTGTTGGAATTGTCGTGAGATGAACTTTGGCCATATATTGTATTCAGGGTCTGATGATGGAGTTGGAGTGTGGGTAAGCACTGAAACTCCATAGTGGAACGACGTATCCTTATCCTAACCATATTTGGGCTTATTGAAATTAAAATATTAAGACTCCGTTGGCATAATTTTGCCGATTTCGCTGATTTACCTAATTTAACAGACGTGATTTTACAGTTAAAATGCTGTATTTCTATAAGTTTGAATTCACAGCATGAAAGATCATTTCAATTATGATCTAATAAACGGGCTACTTTTTGATTTTTATTATTTAATTTCGATTAATCGATGTTTTAACGGATGGCTGTTTCTGAATTTTTGCTGTAAGAGGTTTAGAATATCACATATTTAAGAATCTTCTTGACGTCTAAACGGTACGAAAAAATTACAATATATTACTATGAAAGTTATCTATAAAATAAACCAATCACTTTTTACCACTTTCATATAAAAATGTTGAGTAAAAAAATATTTAACTTAGTCAAATTGTAGAGAATTTGGGTTAAGTATTGCCTTTGATTTTGGCTACTTAGAACTCTCGTTTTTGAAAACTAAAATAACATAAATAAACTTCAGCTCAAAATCAAACCAATTCCCGAAAAAAAAGTTCAAAAAACTAAAAAATTGTGGCTTTAAAAAATCTTTTAAAACTACCTAAATCGCGCAATATAATACTCGACGCAAGCCTCGAGTCAGCAGACCGCGCCGAGCGCTTCCAGAGGGTGGACGTATCGCTCTGCTCTGCGCACCGAGTTGACACTCTACGTACGACGCGACGAGTCAACGCCCTCAATTACAGACGAAAATAGTGCGACCGTGAGTTCTTGATTCTTTGGTAATTAATGTTATTTATTATTATTTCAAATATTATGTGATGATTTCAACATGCTTTCTGGTCGTGTTTGGACATGTTGGAATTATCTTGAGATGAACTTTGACCATGTATAGTTTTAAGGGTCTGATGATGGAGTAGGAGGGTAGGTACTGGAACTCCATAACGGAGCAACGTTTCCTAGCCGTGTTTAGGCTTTTTGGAATTGTCTTAAGATGAACTTTGAGCATATATGGTTTTCAGGGTCTGATGATGGAGAAGAAGGGCAAGCACTGGAACTCCATAGTGGAGAATCGTATGCTAGCCGTGTTTGGGGTTGTTGAATTGTCGTTAGATGAACTTTGACCATGTATGGTTTTCAGGGTATGATGATGGAGTAGGAGGGTAGGCATTGGAAATCCATAGCGGAGCAACGTATCCTGGCCTTGTTTCAATTTGAGAGTCCTTGGGGTCACAAAACAAGAATCTATTCTCAAATTTTTGAAAAAGTGTCCGCCATTTTGAACTTTTTAGATACTGGTCCGATTGCTCTCAAAATCGATATTTGAGAGTCCTCGGAGTCACAAAACAAGAATCTTTTCTCATAATTATGAAAAAGTGTCCGCCATGTTGAACTTTTTAGATACTGGTCAGATTGCTCTCAAAATCGATATTTGAGAGTCCTCGGGGTTACAAAACAAGAATCTATTCTCAATTTTTTTTAAAAGTGTCCGCCACGTTGAACTTTTTAGATATTGGTCCGATTGCTCTAAAAATCGATATTTGAGAGTCCTCGGGGTCACAAAATAAGAATCTATTCTCAGAATTTTTAAAATGTGTCCGCCATGTTGAACTTTTTAGATACTGGTCCGATTGCTCTCAAAATCGATATTTGAGAGTCCTCGAGGTCACATAACAAGAATCTATTCTCAAAATTTTGATAAACTGTCCGCCATTTTGAACTTTTTAGATACTGGTCCGATTGCTCTCAAAATCGATATTTGAGAGTCCTCGGGGTCACAAAACAAGAATCTATTATCAAAATTTTGAAAAAGTGTCCGCCATTTTGAACTTTTTAGATACTGGTCCGATTGCTCTAAAAATCGATATTTGAGAGTCCTCTGGGTCACAAAATAAGAATCTTTACTCAGAATTTTTAAAAAGTGTCCGCCATGTTGAATTTTTTAGATACTGGTCCGATTGCTCTCAAAATCGATATTTGAGAGTCCTCGGGGTCACATAACAAGAATCTATTCTCAAAATGTTGAAAAAGTGTCCGCCATATTGAACTTTTCAGATACTGGTCCGATTGCTCTCAAAATCGATATTTGAGAGTCCTCGGGGTCACAAAACAAGAATCTATTCTCAAAATTTTGATAACGTGTCCGCCATTTTGAACTTTTTAGATTCAAAATTCTGAGAAAAGATTCTTGTTTTGTGACCGCGAGGACTCTCAAATATCGATTTTGAGAGCAATCTGACCAGTATCTAAAAAGTTCAATATGGCGGACACTTTTTCAACATTTTGAGAATAGAGTCTTGTTTTGCGACCCCGAGGACTCTCGAATATCGATTTTGTGAGCAATCGAACCAGTATCTAAAAAGTTCAACATGGCGGACACTTTTTCAAAATTTTGAGAATAGATTTTTGTTTTGTGACCCCGAGGACTCTCTAATATCGATTTTGAGAGCAATCGAACCAGTATCTAAAAAGTTCAAAATGGCGGACGCTTTATCAAAATTTTGAGAATAGATTCTTGTTTTGTGACCCCGAGGACTCTCAAATATCGATTTTGAGAGCAATCGGACCAGTATCTAAAAAGTTCAACATGGCGGAAACTTTTTCAAAATTTTTAGAGTAGATTCTTATTTTGTGACCCCGAGGACTCTCAAATATCGATTTTGAGAGCAATCGGACCAATATCTAAAAAGTTCAACATGGCGACACTTTTTCAAAATTCTGAGAAAAGATTCTTGTTTTGTGACCCCGAGGACACTCAAATATCGATTTTGAGAGTAGTCGGATCAGTATATAAAAAGTTCAATATGGCGGACACTTTTTCAAAATTTTGAGAATAGATTCTTGTTTTGTGACCCCGAGGGCTCTCTAATATCGATTTTGAGAGCAATCGAACCAGTATCTAAAAAGTTCAAAATGGCGGACACTTTATCAAAATGTTGAGAATAGATTCTTGTTTTGTGACTTCAAAATGGCGGACACTTTATCAAAATGTTGAGAATAGATTCTTGTTTTGTGACCCCGAGGACTCTCAAATATCGATTTTGAGAACAATCGGACCGGTATCTAAAAAGTTCAACATGGCGGATACTTTTTTCAAAATTCTGAGAAAAGATTCTTGTTTTGTGACCCCGAGGACTGTCAAATATCGATTTTGAGAGCAATCGGACCAGTATCTAGGACCAGTAATTTTGACTAACGAACATCAATTCATTTATATATATAGTTATGTAATAAATCTAAAATGTTTTTGAAAATAGTCATTGCTGAGTTTATTACCGGCATTTCTCAGCAAATGCAACCTTCCAAACCGGTATTGATGATTTTGATTTGATTTACTACCAAGACATTTTATTTCAATAGAAAAAACCAAAAAGTAAAAGACATGTAAAAAATATCAATGGATCAAAACCATTTTATCGCCGGATTGACCATCAATAACTCCCGGACTCACGCACACACGCGACCGAGCGTTCCCGCGTGTGCGTGGACGTGTCAAATACCTAATTCGGCCCGTTTCGATATTGATAACGGCCTCTTAAACTTAGTTACAAAAAAAATCTTACGAGCCCTTACAAAGCTGCGCTTTTAGCTAGTATATAGTAAAAAAATAAAATAAAATAATTTCTTAATATTATTTTCATGTTACATTTTTCCCCACGCATTCATCAGATAATTTATCGATAAAAATATCGACTTCATCAAGCAAATCAAATCTGTCAAATTTAGCTTCATAATTTTAACAGCTCACGCCTATGAAGTATCGTATTTTTTCGGTAATTACTTACTAACGATAATGTCGTTCTTCATTGGCGGGTCCCACCCACTTAGTGAAGTGCCAAGCACAACGAACAACCAGACTATCAATAATCAGTTTAGAAATAAAACAAATCGAACATTAGAAGTTAAGATTTAGTTAACTATATAATTGGTTGTAAAAATTTTCGTTATTTGCGCACTATAATATAATATATTATATATCTATCACGCAGTTATCCGTAAAAAAACCACTACATACCCTAATAGTTTTATTTTTAATTGTCACAAATTGATTATTGCCGGTCCAAAAAATCATTATGCTGAATAATAATATAATTAATTCAATAGAAAAAGATATGTTAGTTTTGTGTAATCCGTACAGCATAACCATGCAACTATCGATTCCAAGTTCTATGAGAATAATAATTGATAATCGAACCGATTCATTAACGATTATACACTACTACCCATCCCTACTGTAAGTTGTCAACATTTTTGACAGGTGTATGCATTTTTGCGTGTGTGAGTGTATGCCCACGGTAGCTTAGTGCTAGTGGGCGAACGAATATCTGCCCTGAGATTTATGTGTGCGTGATTTGGTTGTGTGCGAAATATTTGTAAAAATATGATTGCGTATGTGTAGAAATTAAAATAGTGGGGGTCAAGCGGCGACACTGGTCCTAGTACAAAATTGGAGCGAGGGCCTTTCCAACCTTATTTATCTATTCCGTGGTACGCTTCATCCTTTATCGATGGTTTTAGCTACATCGCCCCATGAAAACTGTCAGATTATGTTTTTCGTAATCATGATAGGATTTCCTTCAAAATAAAAAAAATATTAATCGCGCTCGAGTATTTCGAAGTGACGTTTTTTTTTACAACTTTGTGACTGGCCTATTTTCTTATTTCACGCTCAAATAGGCTACTTTCCTGAAAAAATCTATTTAGTCCATCATTTACACTATCAAAAAATATTAGACACGTATTTTTTCTTTTGTCAATTAAACAAAAAAATACGAAGATATGGTTCGTTGAAGTATCGCGTGACGTCATGGTGTGGTCTACTTTTTAGTAACAAGTGACGTCACGAGCCCCCACTCCCGAACTTTGTCGCGTTTTATCTTCGTCAATTGTTAATGATTTGGTAAAACAAAAAATACGTGTCCAATATTTTTTGATAATCTAACTGACGGACTAATTAGAATTATTATATTTTTACCCAGGCAACATCCCTATTGTCAGATTATTGAAATATAAACTTTTCTGGATTTACTTAACTTACCTTGTCTTAAGGGCGGTATGTAAGCTAAACGTCATAAACAGGGTTCGCTATTTTAGTGGTTTATGAATGAAAACATGAAAGAAATAGTATTATATGAACATAAACATAAAATCAAGACACCAATTAATAGATCCGTGTTGGCTCTTTTTTTTTAATTTGCTCCAATAACTAGCAAAAACATTACAAATATTACCAAAATCACAAAAATCGAGGTTTGCCTCTTTAGTGATACCATCAAATTTAGAATCCATTTTGTAAAAATTATATATAACATCGAATCACAAATATATGTACAACAAATCCGTGGGGCCACATTTTCATACTTTTGTACGAGAATAACGTATTTATTTATTAATAAGCATCAATTTTGCGACGCCATTTTTCCATACATTTTTCTATGAAATGTCATATGAAGCTTTATATACAAGACGCAATCGCGAAAATATTCAGTTCCCCCCAGTGTCCCAAGGTGACACCACGTCGCTTTTTATTGACACCGGAAATTACGTCATCCATATATCTGTATACATGCGCTTGTCAAAAAGAACATAATAAGTGCATTTTAATTTTTTAAATTATTAGAGTTATGAAATACACCATGGACATTAATCGGTATCTTTTTGAAAAAGTCCCGTATGCCAAAATATTTTCCTTGTTCTCCCTCTCAGCAATTAATTGCTTATTTTGTTACTTGCCTATAGATAGACTAGTCTTATTAATAAAATATAAATAAGATTCTATTTTTAATCATGCGGCTTTTTAATGAATCGTCGATGCTGAACAGAAGGTTAGGATACGGCCATCGATATAATATATGTATTTTATTAGATTTCACGTTCCGAACAAAAATCCGTCGAGCTTGATGATAGCGGGGGCGAGGCGGGGGCCTGCGCGAAGCGAGTGCACAGTACTCTGACTGTTACAGTACACACGGCTACAGATCAAGCTATACATTTCCAATATAAGCTGACCTCTTATTGTACGGAAAACCTATACAATGCGAGATCAGCTTATACTGGAAATGTATAGCTTGATGATGAATGAAGATCGAGAAACACGTTTTTATTATTTGAAATACATTTTATTATGATGATGATGGTGATTAGCACTACTCTTAGCCAGTACAACCACCGACCCATGTCCTATACAACCATTCAAACATCAACCACCATGTAACTAACTTAGTTTATAATGACTGGTACCTGAATAGTTGTATCGGAATAGCCATGAAGAAACCAAGGAGTGCGTGTTATATAGGAGTGACACGCTCTGGGGTGGGAGAGGACGGCCAGCTAACCGCAACCAGCTAACCACAATCGACCGACTGTTCAGCCTATAGATTAGGGATGAGCGTTGATGTATGTTGAGTGCTGGAGTTTTATTGTCTTCTTTCTTATTTTGATTTTTTGTTCCTGGGTTGGATTTTGTTATTTCTTTGTTGTTCATTAGATTAACCTCCTCCATGCACGGATATAGCTTCTATGGTTGAGAGGCTCCTTATCCATTTCAGCTTCGGTATGTGCTTGCATATTTCTTGGTCTTCGTTATTATTCTAGAGTCAAATTGGTTGCCTCAGGCACAAAATTCAGCAAGGTTTTTAGTATAGTAGTCAAAATAATCTATATCATGCGCCGATTGATTTTTAAAGAAAATATCTGTTTTCTGGGTTTGGATTTTGGTGTACTGTAGGGCCGTAACATGGCCATAATATATGGGACTGTATTCTATCAGATGTGTGTTTGAAAACTTACGTTTCCTGGTTAATGGGATGAGAAACATCCAGGATAACATATCTTTTTGTGTTCCCGAAAGTATTATTTTTGGTTTCCTATCCTGCTGGGTGTATGAAGTTCCGTGATTTTAATCTGATCATGGATGAGCATTTTGTCCTGGTTTAATTAGTGTTCAGCCTCATTGTTTATCAGTTAGTTTATCACAAGCGCTCGAGCTGTACACACCTCAGTGCAATAATTGTTAGACCCGGTTCTGATGCCTATAATTATTTAAGACTATACATGTGTCAAGTGTAGTGAAGTGATTATTTAATTGTAATATTAGGTCTTTACCTATGAAATTGCCCTTTTGTATGAAAAAATTTAAACGATTTTTTTTCATGTATTTTTTATTTGTATTCATCGAAGTAATCACCCATGCAATCAATGCATCTTTGCCAACGCAGTGGCAGTTTATTGATGCCATTCTTAAAGAAATCAGCTGGACGGCAACAAATTCTTTCTTCAAAGGCATTTTGTACTGCCTCTCGGGTATTGAATTTTTTTCCCGACAAGAAGTTATCCAAATTCTGGAAAAAGTAGTAATCTGTAGGCGCAAGGTCTGGTGAGTAGGGCGGATGATGGAGAACTTCCAACCCCAGTTCTTGTAACTTGGAGACGGTCTGTTGTGCAGTATGAGGTCGCGCGTTATCGTGCAGGAGCAGCGGAGACGAGCGATTGACCAATACTGGTTGGAGACGTGCCAGCTTCTCCATCATTGTGTTCAGATCTTCACAGTACACATCTGCAGTAATGCTCACCCCGTTTGGTAAGAAGCCGTGATGAATCACACCGGCGCTAGACCGCTTAAAAGACCTATTATTACGACAATAAACACATTGGGCCCCTGAGGAGTTTGTTGCGTCGCTTCTTTTCCTCATACAGAGCATTTCCGAAGCGACGGTTTAACGTTGTTTTACCATGCGGAAAGCTGGTGTTTTGAAACCCTGCGGAATAATTGCATATGAAATACTAAAAAATCATCGAACGAGTCATAGTGGGTTGCGGGGGTGCTCCCAGAACTCCCTATCAGTCGACCGAATTTAACAAATGTTCGTTAGCTAATTATAAAGTATCCAGTACTGAATTGGCCATTGCAGGATAAATGGCTATGGCCTGCGTTCGCGTATACTAATAATTATACAAAGTAAGGGATAGAACCGCTGATTCAGATTCAGATTCAGATTCTTTATTTTTGCAAGAACATGGTATTCATATAATAGATGTTATCCTTAATATTATAACATTTAAATAACATATTCTGCCACAGGGGCGTGCAAAAGTACATACAATAAAATATTCATTACATTAATAGATACTATAAAATAACATAATCAATATATCCACATAACAAACACTTTTGGAGAACCTAACAATAACAAATAAATAACTGGACGAAGAATAATTAATATAATATTTAAATTCCTAAAAAATAATCATTATAATTTAATTACAATAATTTGATTAATAAATTACCACTTTTTTTTTGTAAATTCATCAATTGTATAAAATACTTTAACACCCAGCCACTCTCGCAATGTTTTCCTAAATTTATGTATGGGTAAATCTTTTATATTGCTCGGTAGATTGTTATATATTCTTACATACATACTATAGCAGTTTTTATGGTATAGAGTTGTCCTAGGCAATCTATCCAGAACCAGTCTGTTACAATTTCTGGTATTTCGAATAAAATATTCCGAGGCCGTCACAAACAAATCTTTGTTTTGTTTGACAAACATACAAGCTTCAAGGATATACATAGATGGTAAGGTTAAAAGATTAAGAGAAAGAAATAGTGGTTTACATGAATCATGGAATTTTACATATGAATGATACATTTCTTTTGGGCTATAAAGGCCCTGTTAGCATCAGTGCTGTTACCCCAAATAAGCAAACCATACCTAAGTACTGAAGCCACATAACCGTGGTAGGCCTTCAGTATTGTCTGCTGTGAAGTGACTCGTCGTAATCTATGTAGTACATAAACAAAGCGGTTCAGTTTTGAGCATACTTTTGTTACATGTGCCTTCCAATTACAGTTATTATCAATTATAAGTCCAAGAAACGTGGTTTGACTTGTTTTTTGTAATTGTTTATCTTTAATTTTAATATTTAGGTTCATGTCTTTACCATTCCTATTAGAAAAATGTATATATTTAGTTTTAGATATATTTACATTCAGATTATTTTTAATTAACCAATTAATTATTGCTGCATGGCCAATGGTATAACAATCATTGAAAAGGATTTCTTGACATACTTAAATTACGATGCGTGACAAATATTATAAACATAATATAGAATGGCTTCCAAATCTTTGAAAAGAGTAATAAAGTCGTGAAACGTCTCTGTGCAACCATCTCTTTTAATCTGAAAGCTAGATCCGCACATAAACCATTAAAGTAGATAACCTGAGTCGAAGGTCCTTGATAACATTTGCTAAGGGCCTCGCACTAGCTTAATTAGGCACTGTACTAAATTATATTTATATTGCAAATATATTGAAAATTAGCCTATATCATTTGAGGATAATGTAGCGTCCTATTACAATTCAGGTGGCTTCCTATCCGCCTTCGGCGGAATACACACAAATTGCCACTCTTATACACTGTTTAATTTAATCCTAAAGCCCCTCGCTATCTCAAGGAACGCTTCGAGTACTACACCTCAACATCATCTTCTTCATAGTCCCATGGAACTTAACTTCCAAACTCCCAGTCACACTTCTCACTCTTATTCCCAACTATATGGTGTACAAATAAAGCATATTTATCTTATCTTATCAGTGAAAGAATGTTCAGAATCGGATTAGTAATTTCAAAGCCTCGTACATGCAACTTACATGAACATGTCTGTATATCCTGAGTCTGGGTGTAATTATGTATTTACAAACAGAAAGGTTTCCATAGTACAAGCTCAGCTTAGTTTGGGATCAGATGACCGTGTGTGAGGAATGTCCCAGGATATTCATTTTATTTAATTATTATTTATTACTAAACTTATTACTATTTATTATTATTACTTATTAAACGAACAGAGTTACTATGGATTAGTACCTACTTCTTCAAAAAACGTTAACGTAAGTACTCCCAAAGTACTAATATAAGGCATAGCACTACTAATATAAGGAATCCATTCTGCATAATAATTATGTAAACTTTGGTTGCGCTTATTTAAATAAGCCACTAGAAAAGGTATTTATTATAGAAAATTAAATATAATGTTACTTAATAATATTGGAATTTTATCGGCTGGTACCACGTTATGCGGTACGTACCTAACTTGACGCAACGTCAAGTTTGGATCTGATGCATGTGTGCGTGCCTGTAACACAACTGCAAAGTAACAAATGAATGCTGGTTTTCGCGCGCGATCTAGCCTACATACTACCCTTAATGTGACGCGCTCGAGTTTTTCTGATGTTCGATTTTTTTTACTAATCTGACGGGCTGTCCTCAACGTACCCCACGCGTACATTACAGGGTGCAAGGTTTCTCCCATATGATATTCTGACGCGCGCGAGTAACTACCAAAATCCCTGCTTGGGCTACTATTAACTTTATTCAAAAATAATTGTATTGAAATTTGTAATAGTTCTAATATTGCTTACAATACAGAATACTCATAATATTTTTTTACTTTTCATACTAAAAGTCAACCTATTATTGAATTTATAATCTTATTGAAGACCGAATTTTTTTCCAGTGTTATTTCAATTTTGGAGAATGCTGTAACGGTACGACTTGCCGTATGATATTAATTGGTGCTCCAGGTCGGTGTATAATGAGGAAATAATGCGAAATATAGATGTTTTAATTACGTATTTATATGATTTTATTTTTACCCAAAACTGTATTAAAAGTTAATAAATTAACTTTTTAACAAAAAAATAAACCGCCTTCAAAGTACACTAATAAGTATGAAATAACTCTTATCTGACACTGTTTTGAAGTGAGCGAAATCGCATGACGTGTTCTATAGAAAATATTTCGCTGACATGAGTTAATTTATTTTTGAATTTTTAGTTTCATCTATATGAAATTTATATGGGGTCCCAAAGTTTCGGAATAAACCCCTTTCGGACAAAAAAATAATTTTGCAAATCCGTCTATACATACTATGATATTACGGAGTTATGCCCGAACATACCAAGGATCACCTTGGTGCCTTAGGAATAACTTGAGGCATTTAATTTATTTCCCCGGGATAAAAATGCGACATTATATGCCATGCCGGCGAATCGCGACCAAAACAGTTATATTGTGTTATGTTTTGCGGGGTTTATAAAATATTTCAAGTATATGTTGCTGGTAATGTAATCTCAACATTGGAAGTAAATAAATAAATAAATATCCTGGGACATTCCTCACACACGGTCATCTGATCCCAAACTAAGCAGAGCTTGTACTATGGAAACCAGATAACTGATATAATACATATACTACTTTTTGTTTGTAAATACATACTTAATATAAATAATTACACCCAGACTCAGGACATGCAGACATGTTCATGCACACAAATGCATGTCCTGTGTGGGAATCGAACCCTCGACCTGCGGCGAGTCAGGTGAATCTTAACTAACTGTGCCAACTGGCCCGTTGATTGATTCAGAACCCTCTATAATGTTTTATTTTTTTGTATAAATCAATGTATGTGATCTCGCCATGATTCCTTCAGCTCTCTGGGTACGTGGTAAGTACTAGTCAAGTATTTTGATGATCTATAGGTACTTAAATTTATAGTTAACGCAAACGCGTTAGTAAGCGTTTACTGACGTCAATTCTTTACACTCGGGATTCACAAATTATCGACGGTTTACAATCTCGGTAAATAAATTATAAACTAAAGCTCATCGCTCACTTTGTCAGCACCGCTCCATCGCAGCACCGCCTCGGCATTTACCTTGCCATGCAAGTGAGGCCTTTAAATCATATGCGTTAAAGTAAACTTTTACAATGACTAGATAAAGTAGTTGACGCCTTTCGGCATAGCCGCGCCACCAATTTGACCGGCGCCGCGCGAGGTGCCGCCCGCGAGCTGCCACCTCTCAGGCGGCTGGCGCTGGCAGCTAGTGGCTGGATTAAGTTGAGGCGGTGCCGGGCCGTTGCTGCGATGGAGCGGTGCTGACAAAGTGAGCGATGAGCTATTGGTGGCGCGACGCCGGGCAAGATACCGCTTGCTGGCGTCACGCAACAAGGGAGCGGACCGCTCGCTCGCTGGAAGCGTGTGGTCAACAGTAGGCCTAGACAAAAATCATTTCTGGTAACGCTAACGCTAAACGCTAATTCCAAAATATATGGCAATGACATCACCTGTGGAAAAGACGTGTAACGTCACGCTAAGTTCGTAGACAAATTTAAAAATGTTCGGGACGCTAACGCTTACGTGGAGCGTGAGCGGTAGCGTGGCGTCTTTCTTATAAAATGGTAGACAAGTGGTGTTTTTGACAAACGCAAGCGTCGATTTTAGCATTTATTGGTCACGCTCCTTAGCGGATGCTCGAACCCTGCCGCTAACGCTTCGAATGCCAGCGAGTTATAGTAAAAAGTGAATTTGTGATTGATATTTGACAACAAAATGCATTCGTTTGTGATTTTTATGGCGGCAAATAATGAAGAAGCGTGGATTAGGCGTCCAATAAGGACTGATCGGCATGATATGCAGGTTTTTTTGCCGAAATGTCTTGGTTGGAACTTTGTACTATTGCATAAAAGTATACTATAAATTATTAAACAAAATATCAATAAAAAAATTGATGAAAAAGATTACTTACAAAAAATTGCTTTATTTGAAATAACCTAATGGAACGATTCCTGATTTAGTCCCTGAGTACACGCGATAGTAATTTCATTACATTATTAGCAATATCAGCAATTTCTTGTAAGAAGATATCGTTTCAAATGACCGCCAGTCTCTTAACTACCTACAGTGACGCCGCGTTCGACGTTTGATATTTGATGTATAAACATTTTTTTATCTGTATCACGCTAATTTCTATGGACAAAACAGCGTGTTTCCTTTCGACGCTGCGGAATTGGCGTTTCTTGTTTGCTTGGTGCTTTGTCTACCACTTGTCGTTAGCGTGCTCACGCTAACGTTTAGTCTGTAGCGTGTGCGGAAAAAACTATGGATGATTTTTGCCTAGGCCTGCTGGACTAGTGGCTTGTAGCGGCAAGCGCGTGCGCCGCGAGGTGTCCACTATTTTATATAGTCATTGGTAAATTTAATTTAACGCATACGATTTAAAGGCCCCACTTGCATGGCAAGGTAAATGCCGAGGCGTAGCCGTGCTGTTATAGTGAGCGGTGACCCTAAGGGTTTTCACAAAAATACGATGACATATAGATTATATAAATATAGCTATAAAAACCACAGATAAAAACTAATTATTTTATCATAAATACTTTATTGTTCTATAATCAACAATTAGTAAAAAGTACAATTTAATTTTCTATACGTATTTATATTCTTTTGTGCAGTACCTGAAATTGAAAACAAAACCCCCTTTATTTAATTAATAATGAACATTTCTTATATTTATTTTTAAACTTTGCCGGTTCTTCTCTGTTGAAGGCCTACTAGACCTAGGTTTTGATAGCTCAACGAAGGTCCCGGGTTCGAATCCTACAATGAGCTTGAGCTTTCGGTGAAGGAAAACATCGTGAGGAAACCTTAGCACGGTGGTAGCGTACTTTGTAGTACCCGCCTGGCTGGCTACCACCCTCATGTTGAAAAATCTATCGCCAAGCACCTATCGGTGTGTTCCGACAGCTGCACTTGAGAGCCAGTTCCTTCTACGCTTTGTGTGTGCACCACCTTCAGCCACATCATCACTTACCATGGTAAACGGATTCTGTTAGTATTCTACTTAATAATAATAAAAGCGTGTTTGTTTTGTTATCTATTGACGCCTTTAAATAACAATCGATGGGATAAAATTTGGCACACAGATAGCTTATGACATGGAGAAAAAATAAGCTACTTTTTATCCTAGGAACGCTCTTCCCATCCCGCGGGAATTTCAGACCTAGTGTATTATATTTGCTTCGATTTCACTGCTAAACTACAGAACTGGGGGCCAAGTTTGCTAAAATGTCATACTGACACGATACTATTCGACGTGCGCAGTCTACTAACTCATAATGGTCTAATAATGAACGAAAAGAATTTTATTACAAAAACTGTCAAACCTGACAACTAAAAGCTCATTGTGGCACGATTGTTGTTTCAGTGAAAAATCATCGGAAAGCCTTGAAGAATCGCCATTATGACGCTAATGGGCGCTTCTTCATTGGGGCGACACTGCACGGCATGCCGTGGCCGGCGGCGACATGTCGTCGGGCGACTCCGGCAGCCATGTTCTTCATTAGAACGGCACGACACGGCACGACGCGGCGGCGGCTTCATAACTTTCATAAGGCCAGTTAAGGCCCAGAATACTCTCGAGCAGATTTCAGTTTTCACCCTTGCGCCACATTTTCACATAATATTAGCGGAAATTACAGGAACTAAGCAAACAAAAAATACTAGCTCCCTCTATTTAGAAGTGCGTCATTGCAAACAAACAATTCAACATGACACACCGCCATCTAAACATTTCCGCGAGAACGACGCTGTTTGAATTGGACACAGTATAAATGTTAACAGTAGACAAACTGCAGATAAACATTTACCAAATATATTTTTTCAAATAACTTTAAAAAAAAATGTTGACGGGCCAGTTGGCGTAGTTGGTTAAGATTCCACCCCGCCAAACTTATGTTCGATTCCCACCAAGGATATCCATCTGTGAACATATTTGCATGTCCCGAGTCTGGGTGTAGTAAGTACTAGCGACCCGCCCCGACTTCGCATGGGTACAATGTCATAATGTGGTATCAGTGGAGTGATTTGCGCGACCGCCCACGCCACCCGGTCACGGTATCGCGTAAACTGTTTCTGGCTAATTTTAAATCTATGATATCATTTAAAATATTAATGATAATTATTTGCTGTAAAGCATTGCGCTATTATTACCACATATAGAGAAGCTATCATAAGCAAAGGTTATGACCCATTTCTTTAGAGTCGACTAAAGGTCTCTTTAGCACTGAAACAATAATTAGTCGTCTAAACAGACAGTAGAATCACGTAGCGCTATCAGAACGCTTTTAGGAGTATTTTTCTCGCAAAATCCGTTGCGTGGTTTAGAGTTAGCGGATAAACAGAGAGACAAACGGACGCGGAAAACGACTTCTTTTTATACTATTTAGAGATTTATTTACAAGTTCTGCTTAGTTTGGGATCAGGTAGCCGTGTGTGAAAAATGACTCAAGATATTTATTTTTAAAAGTGGATAATGAGGATAATATTTCTCAGGTTAGGTAATTGTCCCCCAAAACCAGAATTCTTTTACATACGCTACTTAGGTAAGTGTCATCGGGTCACGAAACTAAGCGTTTTTATCTGAATAAAATTTGTGTTCTATAAATTCCGAGAAAACAGGCTGTGACAAATGGACAGACAGGAGAGTATCCTACTCGTATACACTGTGAGTCTTCATAATGTGCACAAATTAAAAGGAGGGAAACTATGTTGAATTTTATCGAGCGTTTTTTTAAAATTACTTTTTATGTATTTTTTAAATTCTTGTTCACTACAGTGATCACCACGCAAACAAAACTATGTAAATTTTAAACGTAGCGATATATCACAATGCAAACTCAATATAATTGAAAATAACAAGGCGTCCTCATAAAATGAAAATTGAGGCAAAAATTCGGACCTCAATCGAAATATTAGATGTTATTTGACAAATAAACAGGTTTTCTTCCATCACTGTTACAATAATTGTATTGGATACTGTACTATAATTGTAGAATTTCTTAATAAAATGTCCTCTTTACCTACCATTTTTATTCATCATCATCATCATATCAGCCTAAGGATATCCACTGCTGAACATAGGCCTCCCCCATTAACTTCCACTTTCTGCGGTTTTGGCCCTTGAATCCAGCAGCGCCCAGTGACACTGACCAGGTCGCCGGTCCACCTGGTGGGAGGTCGTCCTGCACGGTGTCCCCTTCCAGTTAATGGTCGCCACTCGAGAAACTTCCATCCCCATCGGTTATCGGTTCTTCAAGCGATGTGGCCTGCCCATTGCCACATCAACTTACTAACTCTACGAGCTATATAGATAATTTTTGTTCTCCTACGAATGTCCTCGTTTCGGATCCTGTTTCTTAGAGAAATTCCGAGCATAGCTGATTCCATAGCTTGCTGAGTGACTCTGAGCTTATTTATGCGAAAAGCAGTTTAAGACCACGTCTATGTTCCGGATGTCATCACTGGTAACACGCACTGATTGAAAACCTTTGTCTTAAGACTTTGACTCTGAGATATTCTAGACTTGAAGATATGCCGTAGCTTCCCGAATGCTGCCTAGCCGAGTTGGATTCTTCCGTTGACCTCTTTGTCAAAGTTGAACCTACCTAGTTGGACAATTTGTCCTAGGTTAACATACTCGTCTACAACGTCGAGAGCAGTGTTCCCAATTATCACGGGTATTGGTGGAATATGAATATTAGACATAATTTTTGTCTTGTATATGTTCATCTTGACCTGTTGGGAAACTCTCTTGAGATCATTGAGCATGATGTTCAAAGCTTCCAGCGATTCCCGCCATTATGACTATTTCGTCGTCAAGTCGAAGGTGAGAGATGTGTTCACCGTTGATGCCATAACCTTTCCAGTTCAAGAGCTTGAACACATCCTCCATAACAGTGGTAAAAGGTCACCCTGTCTTTCACCCTTCTGCAACTGGATTGGTCTCGTACTCTCGTCCTGTACTCGGATTGACATATTGGCTTTGCTGTACAAACACCTTCAACAATTCGATATAGCGATAGTCGATTAAGCACCGCTGTAGACTCTGTAATACCGCCCATGTCTCAACTGAATCGAAGGCTTTTTCATAGTCCACATACACAAGGCATAACGGCCAAATATACTCCTCAGTCTTCTGTATAATTTGGCGAAGTATAAGTATGTGATCTATGGTACTAACGCCTTTACGGAAACCGGCTTGTTCGGGAGGCTGGAAGTCTTCAAACCTACGTGCAAGAGAATTCGTAATGACTCCCGAAAACAACTTATAAACGTGGCTTAGGAAGGATATCGGGCGGTAGTTCTTCAATAGGGCCTTATAGCCTTTTTTGAAGAAGAGCACCATTATATTTCCTCTCCATACTTCTGGTATTGTACCTAGGTCATAAATCTCGGAATATCGGAATCTCGGCACGTAAGTTCCGATATTACAACTCCGACACTGAGTGATCCAATTTCGGAATCAGATAAATTATTCTATTATGTTTTAAAATAAAACTATTGAGCTATTTATCTATAGGGTAGTGGCACCAAAAGATGACCGACCCCCAATAGATGAACAATCGACCGAAAATTAAAAAAATATAATATAATCCCTAAATTTACATGTATGCAATATTTTTTTCCCTATAAGGCAATCTTTTTTCTTCCATATTCCTTAACAACATTGACAATGACAGCCCAGACGCGCTTGCGGTGAATTTTTATGTGTTACGTTACCCGCCAAAAATCGGTTTTATATGGAAACCTTATAACGGTAAGTCCCTCCAAATTTAAGAACATTGTCAGCGTATAGAAAGAATTAATGTCATATTAGAGCAGTTTTGGTTGGAATAAAATCTTGATATATTCTGCTTTCAATAACTTAATATATATTATAACATTATTTACCGTTTTTTAGAGAAATTTACTGTTCAAGTAATGGATTAAATTTTGTTCACTTGATCCAATAGATGAACGGCGTTCAACTAATGGAAAAAGGTCTAATTTTTATACCCATTAAAACCTATAAGTTAACGATTAAACACCAAAACAAAAATACTCAAATGAATTTTATAAAATTTATGAACTTAGTTACCAAAAGTTGAACAAATTATTTTAGAGTTTTTGATTATTTTAAACCTAACTTTTCTATAGAATCACCATTAAGATCGGTGGTCGAAATTTGAACGGTTCACATTTTATTAGTTCAACCTTTGGGTATATTTGCCTCAAGCTGAACGAATAATATTCACTTAGAATATTATTCGTTCATTTTATGGTTCATTAATCCATTAAATGAACGAACTACTATGGAATCAACCCCTACTCAAATGTTAGTTCAACTATTGGGTACAAAACGTTCACAATTAGGGCTCAGTGTTCAACTATAGGGATAAAACCTAAATTTTCTTACATTATCAATTTTTTTTTTTAAATATGAAGATGTAGGATATAATTACTTTAATCCTTCAATTAATAAGGATTTAAGGTATTTTTGAAAAAAACAACAAGCGCCTATGTCATGAAATGACCGAGTTATAGCTATTTAAAGATGGAAAAAACGCTTAAACGTTTATTTATTGGTGCCTCTACCCTACTACTATAATAAAGCGGAAGAGTTTTTTTTGTTTGTTTGTTTGTTTAAACGGGCTAATCTCTGGAACTACCAGTCGGATTCGAAAAATTCTTTCACTAATAGGAAGCTACATTATCCCCGAGTATTATAGGTTACTTTATATCCCGGGAACGCGAGTGAAACCGCGCGGAACAGCTAGTCGGTTAATAAATGACGGAGTTATGAGGTAACAAACATAAAAAAAAAAAACAAAAAATACAATCGAATTGAGAACCTCCTCTTTTTTAGAAGTTAGTTAAAAATATCACGTTTATAACTCAATCAGAACATTTCCTATCAACTGTTAAAGAATAGCACTCCAGGCGCATTATATGGCATTAACAATAACTCAAAAAAAAAATGCTCTACCAGCTAAACTACCTTTTAGCTGGTAGAGCATTTTTTTGAGCATGCATAACCGTGCATAAGGACTTCTTTTTATAAAGCTGGCAGGTGAGGTGATACTTCTAAGCTATCGCTGTCAATTTTACTGAGTGATAATATAGGATAAACGCAGGTACTACCGCGGTAGTTAAAAATCTGCAGGTATCACCGAGGTATGTAAAATGTAACATAATTGTATTTTTGAGCAATCAAGATCATTTACGTTCAAAAGTATCCTTTGTCCTTCTCCACTAATTGGACTATTTCTCTGCCAAATTGTATTTAAATCTGTTCAGTGGTTAAGCCGTGAAAAGGTTACAAACAGAGTTGCATGGTGGCCGAATTATGACGTCAACGTTAATGTACAAGCGGGAGCAAGCGTATTAATTAAGCTGTTTTTAAAACTTTAATAACTTTGTCATTTATTGATGGATATTAATAATTTAAAAAACATTATGCTCAAAAAGGTTATGTGCATCCGCTGTAGTAATCAAAAAGTTTGAATTTTGTTATGTGAATGATCCTTATTGCAGGCATCTAACTCAAAAGCTATTTTGACCCATATAATATAAAATTTCCTGCCTCATGCTGAGCATCCACCTTAAGGAAGTAATATATAATGTTTTGGAAAAAAAGTTATTCTAATTTTATTAATTTTATTGATATAAAACTGTGCCTGGCTCGCTGATTGGCTGAAAAAGCTAAGCTACCGGTAGGGCTGCAGAAACAGGAACCTCCTCACAATGCGAGCTGTATCGAGGAGTACTGCCGAGAGCCTCGAGGCATTTGGCCATCAGGCCATTGACCGTTACGATAATCGGCACAATGATAGCCGAGCTCACTACTAGTAATTGTAAATATACCATGGGTTCACATTCCAACATTTTTTTTTTTTTTTTTTTTTTTTTTTTTATACCACTAAGGTGGCAAACAAGCATACGGCCCGCCTGATGGTAAGCAGTTACCGTAGCCTATGGACGCTTGCAACACCAGGGGCATCACTTGCGCGTTGCCGACCCTGAAGAAATCTCTTCACGCCCTTTTTGAAGAACCCCATGCTGTACTCCATTGGGAAAACCACGGCGGGGAGCTCATTCCACAATCTGACCGTCCGCGGAAGAAAGCTCCTTTGAGCCCGCACAGTTCGAAACAATTCTGGTTTCAATATGTGAGGATGGACTCCCCGTCGATGGCGAGAGTTGCGATGGTAGAAGGTAGCAGTGGGCAACAAGTCGAACAATTCTTTAGAACACTCTCCGTTGTACAAGCGGTAGAACACACATAAGGAGGCAAAGTCTCTCCTCAGACTAAGGGGCTCTAAACCGCTTGTGAGCTCGGGATCGTCAACAATTCTGATGGCACGTCGCTGAACCGAGTCTAAAGGCCCAAGCTGGTATCCAGGTGCTCCCGCCCATAGGTGACAGCAGTACTCCATATGAGGCCGGACTTGTGACTTATAAAGTTGTAGCCTTTGCCCCGATGTGAAGTACTGCCTCGCTCTGTTGAGCACTCCGAGCTTTTTGGATGCCAGCTTAACCTTGTCTTCCAAGTGACTTCGGAACAAAACGTCGCTAGAAATGTCGACGCCAAGGATCCCGATGCTTTGACTGATGTTCAAGGAGGTGTTCTGGAATTGTGGAGCCACAGACCATGGGGTTTTCTTAGCGGTGAACGCGCAGGCTTGAGTCTTGGTGGGGTTGAAATGGACTAGGTTTAGTCGACCCCAATCGGAGACACTAGTTAATGTACTCTCGATTTCAGACATCAGCCGTTCGCGGCTTTCCTCCACCTCGGAACGAGGGATATTTGCACGGCCCGTGTAATAAGCGTCCCCTGTACTGTCGTCCGCATAGCAATGAATGCCGTCAATAGGCAGCATATCATTGATATGCAGTAGGAACAGTGTTGGGGACAACACAGAGCCTTGCGGGACGCCAGCATTTATGTCCATGCTATCGGAGCAGCTACCATCGACGACGGCTCTTATGCATCTGCTGGACAGAAAGCTGGCGATCCACTTGCATAATCCCTCGGGAAGCCCGTATGCTGGTAACTTCGTAAGAAGACCCCTGTGCCAGACCCGATCGAACGCCTTCGCCACATCTAGGCTCACTGCCAAAGCCTCACCTTGGCTCTCGATGGCGAGTGACCAACGGTGCGTGAGATACACAAGGAGGTCACCAGCTGAGCGACTGTGGCGGAAGCCATATTGTCGGTCGCTCAACAACTCGTGATCCTCCAGGTATCTCAGAAGCTGCGTGTTGATCACACGCTCCATGACTTTTGAGAGAAGGGAGGTGATGGCGATAGGCCTGTAATTCGTCGGGTCTGATCTGTCGCCCTTTTTTGGCACTGGGTGCACGTGGGCAGTCTTCCACGAAGACGGGACTTCTTTTTTGGTGTAGGAAAGTGCGAAAAGACGCGTCAATACTGGACACAATTCAGGAGCACACCGCTTCAGAACCACTGCCGGTATGCCGTCTGGCCCACTCGACTTATGGATGTCCAGAGAAAGCAGTTCCCGCCGGACCTCCCGTTGGGTAATGCTTATCTCCGGCATGGAGCTAGCACACTGCGCGATGGTAGGCGGTGTGGCGCCCCCGTCATCCAAAGTCGAGTTCGAGGCAAAGAGAGAGCCCAAAAGGTCAGCTTTCTCCTTTGCACTATGGGCCAAGTTTCCGTCCGGCTTACGGAGTGGTGGCAAGGACGACTGGCAAAAGTTTCCTTCAGCAGCTTTGGCAAGAGACCAGAAAGCGCGACTTCCAGATGGAAGGCTAGTCAGCCTCTCACCAAACCTACCGACGAAATCGAACTTAGCCCTAGCAGTCATTCGCTTACTGAACCTCGAGGCAGCGTTAAATTTGCGTTTCGCATCAGAGATGTTGGGGTCCTGATTAGTTCGGGCCGTAGTCCAAGCCTCATACAAAGTCTGCTTATTTTGTCTAGCATCTTTGCAGGGCCGGTTAAACCACGGTCGTTTCTTCACCCCTGCAGCCACTAGCGGGTTTGGGATATAACATTCCATTCCCGCCAGTATCGTCTCAGCGACGGCAGCTGCACAGGTGTCAGGATCATCTGATGCGAAGCAAAGCTGCCTCCACGGGTACGTTGCGTAGAATTCACGCAATCCATCCCAGTCTGCTGACTTATAGTGCCACACGCGACGACGCCCGGGTGACCGGAGCACAACGGGCCGCGCAAAAGGCACCTGCGTCCGGATGAGACAGTGGTCCGATGAGCCAAGTGGCGCATCCACTGTCACTGCATAGTTTTCCGGTCGCGTAGTCAGCAGAAGGTCCAGTAAGGAACTTGTATGGCTCTCAATATCTGGGATTCTCGTAGGAGAAAGAACCAGTTGTGAGAAGCCATAGGCCAGGGCAAAGTCGTGAGCAATCCTCCCCGCAAAGTCAGTGGACCGAGAACTAAGCCACTCAACGTGGTGAGCGTTGAAGTCTCCTAATAACACTAACTCCGCGGAGGGGTACTGCTCCAGTACTTTGTCAGTCGTCGATTGCAGGTGCTCAAATAACCGGATTGTGTCCGCGTCACCGCTGTGGGACCTGTAAAGGCACGCGTAAACTTTGGTGTGGCCACCGTGATCTACGCGCGCCCACAAAATCGACAGGTCCCGGTCTTCTAGGCCATGGAGACGGTGACAGCAAATATCCTCCCTGACGTACATACATACCCCGGCACGGCGCACAAAATTGTGCTCCAACTTGTACCCGGGGTAGTGTAAATACGATGTATCATCAGGGCAGGATATTTGCGTCTCCGTTAGAAATAGCAGGGTCGGCTGTGCAGTCTCGAGATGTTGGTGGACTGCATTGATATTAGCGTGAAGTCCCCTGATGTTGCAAAAATCCATCGAAAGTGTGGACGGGGAGGCCGCTGAGGAACTATTTCTTTTTTTCTTTTTCCTAGCCATTAAAGAGGGATTGATAAGAGATTAAGAGGAATCGCTGTGCCAGCAGCGAAAGGGACAAAGTGCAATGTTATTCACCGACCGAGTGCTGGATAGGTGATGCGGTTTGTTGGTGCGGCAGCCGGAAGGGCCCCCGGTCCCCCCATGATACAGTTGGCCGGGTCCACTCCGGTCTCCTCCTCCGGCACGACCAACTATACCATGGATTATGCGCGAGGCGGCGGGTCAGCCTCCCAGGGCGGAGATTAAGTGATCCCTGGGCTCGGGACCCCTACAACCTGCGGGCAGCCAGCGGGCAGCTGTTTCACCGGGTCTCCCTGACCGCCGCAACAACACGCCGCGCCTGCACAACACAACGGTGGTACGACACCGCTGGTCCCCAAACACTGCCAGCACAGCGCTTCCTCATGGAGCTCTGGCGACCTTACTCACCGCAGGAACACAACACCACATTAAGCAGCGTTATTTGGCTGCGATCTTCTGTAAGGTGGAGGTACTACCCCAGTCGGGCTACTCCAAATTTCGAACGGGACAACCCGTTATGCCCTTCCTCTCTTAAATTTCCAACTAACCAGTCCAGTAAGTAGTAGAAACTTAATCAACGTAAGGTGTGTAATATTTTTCTTACTGTTACTAATGTTACTGTGCCATTGACACTTGACGACTACGCGTCTGGACCACAATAATACTGTAATAAAACAATGAAAATAAAAGTTTACCGGATCGACTCGATGACTACAGATGACTTGATGACCGCAGTAGTGGCTGGCATGCCTGCCCCGAGTTCGGGGCACCTACTGTTAGCAGTATCAGTCAACCTACCTTTCATACCTTTTCTTTGATCTCAAAATAAATAATATTGAATGAGGTGTTATTTAATCAGGTAAGTAACGAAATAGGTAATTGCTCATTAAAAATAATATATATTGCTGATTTTTCATTTCGTATGATTTGAAAAAAAAAATACATTTTCCAGGATTTGACTCATCACCTCCTTCAGTCGCGAGTACTTAAATACCCCGCGCCTTAGCCCCTTAGGCTACCCTAGCCGTACCTAGCAAAGACGAAAATAACAATCAGTCTCTGTCAGTACCACGACATGGCTCGGTGACAATTTTCAAAAGCATCAATCTCAACAGATTTTATTTTATATATTTTTATTTATAACAAGCAAATAATAGGCTCAATTGCCTTAATTTTACGAGCATGCATTTTCCAGTGTCTTCTGAAGATAATTTGATATATTTTTTTAATAATTTGAGAGGGTTTTATCATGTGAAAGTTCTGAAAAAAAATGACACAGGTCCGTCTAGCAACGCGGATCACCGCGGAATGCGAGTGAGCGCGAAGCAAAATACGCCAGTTGCAGGACAATAGAGTGTGGTATGATGTTGATGGTGCTCAGATCAATTTGACGTAAGCGACTTTTTTTAAAATCATTATTATGAAAAACTGAATCGCAAATTCAAAAAACTAGCTCGGGCGTTTATTTGCTTATGATATGTACTATATTGATGAAAAAAATCGTATCAAAATACCTTCAGGCGTTGGATATATTTGGGAATTTCTTGATTTTCAGAGGTATGTTTGACATTTTTTTTTATCGAGGCTTTTAATTGAATTCGTGTTTTCGGCTCGGGCGATGTGTTTGTTATATCCTTAAGTATCATATATTTAAATTTCAATACCGTAGAGCTAGCAGGTTTCATATAATTTGGGCTGGAATGTAGAGACTTTTGACCATTTCTGCCTCTTAAGCCACACGTGTGGTGTACGAGAGCGATGGAACCGTATAATAAGAAATTTTATTTTTTATCTCACTAATATCTCATCTCATCTCACTATATAATATAATATAATATATAATTATAATATTATAATTGCGAAAGTTTGAATGTTTGTGAGTTTGGATGTTTGTATCACGATCACGCTTCAATAACTCAACAGATTTAGATAAAATTTGGCACACAGATACAATATGTTCTGGATTAACACATAGGATACTTTTTATCCCCGGAAATCAATATATCCCTCGGGATCGCGGGTGAAACCGCGGGGCGCAACCAGTATTTATTATATTTAAGACGTAAAAAAAGAAGTGTTCTGAAACGGTTTTCATCCAGTTATATTTTATCCACGGGTGCATCCAATTATAAAAATGAGGTATTTAGATGGCGTGTACTACAACTTATTCATATCTATCTTCTAAAAATTCGCAGACTTCAACCCAACATTTATCTCTTACAATTTTATTTTTACTATCTTCTATGGTTTAATCCCAAAGACTGGGTTTTGACTCCACTAATTCTATGAGTGTTACAACGGCATACTTCAAGGCCATAATGCAATAAAAACGATGTTCTTCCGCACGCGACAAAATAATAATTTGATAATAATGAAAGCCACGGGGCGCGGGGCGGCGCGTCCACTCGCACGCACACGTGGAAGCTCGCGTGTGTGTGTGTATACAACACATGCATAAAGAGCCGCCACGGCACCAATGGGAGACTTGCTGCCGACGACATGTCGCCGACGGCAACGACATGTCGTTGCCGTGCAGGCCCAGTGAGACAGCGTGCAGTACAATCTCATACAAATATGCCTCCACTGATGCCGTGGACGGCTGCCGTTGCCATGCGGTGTCGTGTCGTGTCGTGTCGCCCAATGAAGAAACGCTCATTGTGTTAGTAGACTAACAAAACTGTAAAATGTGTCAATTTTGACACCACTGATAGTTCATTGGAACACAATTGTAATAGCAGACTTGGGCCCCAGATATTGATGAAAATTGGCAGGAGGGTAGCCTAGATCCCGGGGATGGACAAAGGCAGTGGCGGATCCAGGATTTCAGGGGGGCTGAGGGACTTGATCCAACTGAGGTTAGCCTTTATAAGGATTTATTAGGGATAAACTCAGGTGGTTTTAGGACTCTTTTTTTTTCAATGGCATCACACGGCTCGTGTATTTGGCCAATTTCCAATTATATTATAAGTTCTAGTCACAATAAATCACTTTCACATAGTCCTCAGTCAGTCACCGTCCATAAAACTCATGTTTTACTACAATGGTGGTCATGTACTAAAACTCTTAACGAACTTTTTGAAGACAAATAATTCATTTCATTTCATTTCACTGGTGCACATGGATTGATCTTTATTAGATAAAATACCACTGATAATGTACAATAAAACTCAAAATACACGAATTTATGAAAATAAAAATGAAAACGCAACGTAACTCTGCAAGTTTCCGCCAAAAAGTCTCGTTTTAGGACTTGATCTTCTAGTCAAGTACGCCTTATTCTAGAAAAGCTGGTGAATCTGCCTAGGAGAGCTAGAAAAAAACTACTCACTCAACCCCTGGTTATTGGAGCACATTCATCCTGCAGCCACTTGAGATCGCCAGTCAAGTTCCGCTGCTGCAGTATTGGTCCCAAGGTGTCTAATACACGTCGATGGTACGAGTTGATGTAGGACAACTGTTGAGTATATAATCATTATCGCCATCGTCAGAATTATCAATATCGTCATAGTTACCATCATCGTCATCTTCCTAATTACCATTATCGTCATAATTACCGTCATTGTCATAATTATCATCGTCCTATTTATTATTACCATCGCGCATCGTCATAATTATCATCATCGTCATGTTTATGATTGCCATCATCGTCATCTTCATAATTACCATTATCATCATAATTACCATCATTGTCATAATTATCATCGTCCTCTTTATTACTACCATCGCGCACCGTCATAATTATCATCATCGTCATTTTATAATTGCCATCGTCGTCATCTTCATAATTACTATCATCCGTCATATTTATTACCATCCGTCATAATTCTCATCATCGTCATAATTGTCATTACCGTCTCAGTTACCATCAATGTCACAACAAGCACAATTATCATTATTAGTATCAACGCAGCTACGTCGATCATTGTGGCAAAAGACACGCATTCGAGGTTGAGCATTTAGTGATGTCAACATCACGACCACGTTGTCTAATGAAGTACCCATCTAGAAGGCTACCACCCTCAAGTTGAACATACTTCGTGAAGCATATACTGGCGTCTAAGCCGAAGCACTTCACAAATATTTTTGTTATGCAAATAAAATTTATCATTGTCATTGTCATTGTCATTGTCATTGTCATTGTCATTGTCATTGTCATTGTCATTGTCATTGTCATTGTCATTGTCATTGTCATTGTCATTGTCATTGTCATTGTCATTGTCATTGTCATTGTCATTGTCATTGTCATTGTCATTGTCATTGTCATTGTCATTGTCATTGTCATTGTCATTGTCATTGTCATTGTCATTGTCATTGTCATTGTCATTGTCATTGTCATTGTCATTGTCATTGTCATTGTCATTGTCATTGTCATTGTCATTGTCATTGTCATTGTCATTGTCATTGTCATTGTCATTGTCATTGTCATTGTCATTGTCATTGTCATTGTCATTGTCATTGTCATTGTCATTGTCATTGTCATTGTCATTGTCATTGTCATTGTCATTGTCATTGTCATTGTCATTGTCATTGTCATTGTCATTGTCATTGTCATTGTCATTGTCATTGTCATTGTCATTGTCATTGTCATTGTCATTGTCATTGTCATTGTCATTGTCATTGTCATTGTCATTATCATTATCAAATATGGACCTTCGTCATCCTCATTAGTATGAAATATTAAACAAAAATGAAAAATTAATTTATTTCCACCAGAACACACACAAAATAATAACAATAATAAAGAAAAATAAAACAGTAGCAATAATAATAATAATAATCTGTGCGTCGCGGTGTAAAAAAAACAGTAGAGTAACAAAAGTATCAACGTCATTCTTACAACCACCCGTCATAATATCAGTCATTATCATCATAATCATTATTTAAGGCGATGATAGCTCAGTGGTAGTGACGTCGGATACCGAGACGAAGGTCCCGGGTTCGAATCCTACAATGAGCTTGAGCTTTCGGTGAAGGAAAAAACCTTAGCACGGTGGTAGGGTACTTTGTAGTACCCGCCTGGCTGGCTACCACCCTCAAGTTGAAAATCTGTCGCCAAGCACCTTTCGGTGTGTTCCGATAGCTGCACTTGAGAGCCAGTTCCTTGTAGGCTTTGTGTGTGCACCACCTTCGGCCACATCATCACTTACCGTGGTGAGATTGTGGTCAAACACACGACACAGTAAAAAAAAAGTTTTTTTTTTTTTTTTTTTTTTTTACTGTATATAGGCGTTTGTTTGACCGCAATCTCACCATGGTAAGTGATGATGCGGCCGAAGGTGGTGCACACACAAAGCCTAGAAGGAACTGGCTCTCAAGTGCAGCTGTCGGAACACACCGGGCTTGGCGACAGATTTTCAAGTTGGTGGGTGGTTCAGTTTCTTTCGATTAGATTCAAAATTTAATCTATACAGTAGGTTCTTGGAGCTAGGTTTACATATAAGGATACAGTAGTGCCCAACTGATATGGCTTACCGATGCGCCTGCGCAGAAGCTACATTATCAAAGCGCGGCACACGCTGTTGGCGCCATGTGTGCGGAGCGGCCTCACACACAACTAACACCTGCACTGTATTATGAACCTTATACTAGTGATCTAAAGTTGATTGTAAGTTTTAAGCATTCTTTCGTTAATCTTCGGGGCCATACTTTCTTTTCTGTGCGAACGAAGATTCACGACGCGCCTTATCAGTTGGGTACTACTGTACTTTCTTATCCTACGTTTAACTTACTTTTAAGTGGCATTTGAGTATTAAGCTATAAGACAGTTACCTCGAAATCGTCCAGCATGTCTACTTCCATGCATTCGCGTTGGTTCGGCACGAGGGTTAACGTGTTGAAGCCAAGGACTCCACGCCCCTCATAATCTCCCACCAGGAATTTAGCCTGGAGAGTAAGGAGTTTGTAGTACTAACGACTCGCCGAGTATGGCGAATGCATCAAATCAAAATCAAAATCAAAAAGTCATTTATTCAGTTAAGGCCCTGATAAGGCACTTATGAACGTTAATTTGTTACATACAGTTGAATTTACCACCGGTTCGAAATACACTTAAACTGAGAAGACTCCGGCAAGAAACTCGACAAGGTATTTTTTTTGTTTGTGGAAGATCTTTTAAAATTACATTTTTTCCAAATACTTATACAAGCATAAAATGTAGACTTAAATAAAGGACATCATTCAATTTGGGCTATTTCTGAATGTCATTTTGGTCAGATTTGGTCATTTTTAACAATTATTTTTATGACACGAAAGTTGGTACCTAATTCGTCATTTTCATACATTTGGACAAAGTTTTTGTTAAAAAAATCATTTTTAATACAAGCTTTTTTTGGTGACTTTACTTTTTGTTGACTGTACTTGCATTGTCATCCAATATACTAATGTATACCAAATATCAAATCAATCCGACTACTGAAAGTGGGTGAAATTCGACTTGCAAGATTACACCCGACAAACATAGTTACATACATACATACAAGCAAGTTAAACAAAAACTTGTAAAAATGCGCGGTTACATGGACCACTAACGTCAAAAGGTGATATAGTCCCACCAAATTATCTGGCCCGGTGGCCAAAAAAGGAACTAACGACGCCAGTTTGAAATGTCAGTCTGCCTGCCATTTGCCATTGCTCCACCAAATGCGATAGCAGCGCCTCTCTCACCGGGCCAAATAAGTTTGTGGGGCTGTAAGTCTGGATTTGTTGGTGTGATCTGCATTTAGCTGAGTTTCATTCTTAATAAATTATTCATAATTTATTAAGAATGACGATATTTCGAACCTTTTTAACAAGTCACAGAAAGACCCTACAAGTTTCGTGTCACAACTATAATTGTTCAAAATTAACAGATCTAACAATATATAGCTTAATTTTCATCTGCCCGGCACTTTCAGAAATAGCCCCAAATTTTTTTTAGCTTCGCCGACTGTTCGTTACATCAAATACATAAATTAAAGACTATACATACATACATGTTTGACTAAACGGTCTTCTAGGAGCGAACACAACATGCACACAAATATTGCACACTTTACATCGATATACATATACAAAAAATAACTAAATAATACAAATTACAGACAATATTTAAAATGTTAAGAGAATAGTGTTTTTTATATTTAATTTTTATTAATTCAATTCTTAATTTCTTATTAATTCAATTCTTAATTTCTTATTAATTCAATTCTTAATTTCTTATTAATTCAATTCTAAAATTGTTATTAATTCAATTCTTAAATTGTTATTAATTCAATTCTTAAATTTTTATTAATTCAATTCTTAAATTTTTATTAATTCAATTCTTAAATATTTATTATTTTTTATTGGATTTACGCTTTTTTTAAAACTCCTGCGTAATTCTATCACGTACGCTCGCTTAACTTATTTTGTTTTTTCTTTCTACTGTTCACCAAAATGATTGCAAAAAATAAGGTTTCTTACCCTGGGATGGTCGGAGTGTTTGGTGACAGCGATGGTCTCCACCAGGTCCTCGTGCCGGATCCCGTATTCACCAACTTTGTAGAAGCCAGGCTCTGTCATAAATAGCTATTTACTGACCGGGACATAAATACCATATCGAACATAAACACCATTTTGAACTATTTAGTTATTGGTTCGATTGCTGTCAAAATTAATATGACGGGCACTTTTTTTTAAATTTTAGGAGAAGCTTCATGTTTTGTGATCTCAAGGTGTCCCTAATCTCAATTTAGAGAGACGAAACGAAACAGTAACTATATTTATTTCATAGGTATAGTTCAAAATGGCGGACACTATTTGAAATTTTGAGCAAAAATTCATATTATTTGATCCAAAGGTCTCTGCAATATCAATTTTAAGAGCAATCGGATCAATAACTAAATAGTACTTTTTAAGTTTTTGCGAACTAAATTTATTGTAATATTAATGTATCATACATTAATATTACAATAACTAAATAGTTCAATATAGCGGCCACTTTTTTGTTGGTTAAAAAATGATAATGAAAATTTGGTTACCCTTTGAAAAGTGATGTATACAGGGTGTAACGGAAAGTGTGTATACATTACAGTAATCCACTTTTTTGGCACTAGGCGCACAGATCGCGGAAGAGAAAATTTTATATTAATATTAGCAAAGGACGAAAAATGTTAATGACCCTCATTGACCGGTGACATGTTGGTTATGATTTTAATTCAATAAACTTGAATTCAAAAATTTGGTATGAATTATTGTGTAATTTATTTTGAGCTGTAATTTTTTATAGAGAGTATGTACAGTAGTACCCAACTGATATGGCGTACTGATGTGCCTGCGCAGAAGCTACATTATCAAAGCGCGGCACACGCTATTGGTGCCATGTGTGCGGAGCGGCCTTGCGCGCCACTCACACCCAGTGACGTAACAATAGGGTGGCAGGGCTGGCAAAATGCCACGGGCCCCCGACCCAAGAGGGCCCCGGCCCAAGAGGCCGCGAGCTCAAAAAAAATTTTTTACAGTGTACCTGAGTATTTTTTTTTATTTGAAAAGTATATTTTTATAAGTTCTGCTTAAAATCCAAAGTGAGACAACTAGTCTCCAATACGCATTGGGCTAGCGTGGGAACTACAGACCATTCCCTCTCGCCTAAGAGAGGAGGCCTATGGCCATTAGTGGGACATATACAACGTGTAATTGAGTACGCTGAAAATTTCGAAGTTTATTAAAATTAAACTGAGTACAACGTGACGATTTTTACTGATAGGGCCCCATCAATAGAATTTTCCACGGGCCCCAGATGGTATAGTTACGCCACTGGTCACACCCAACTAACAGCTGCACTGTATTATGAACCTTATAGTAGTGATCTCACGTTGATTGTAAGTTTTAAGAGGACTCAATTCGTCATACTTTTCATACAAAACCCCTGTACTTATTATGGCGTTGTTAAACATTTTTCGTTAGATATTTTGAACAAATTAGTATCTTGTGTACTATATCTAGCCTTGTATCTAGGCGTAATTTAAAAAAAGTGTGAAACAAATTCAGTCAAAGCCTCCGAAAAACAGCGTTTTTGCCTGAACTTTGGCCATATCTAATGTACCTATAAATTGTAAAAGTAAAGAAAACATTAAGATACCAGGCTTGAAAATGTATTGGAGATTCTAAATAACTAACTTTTTTTTCACAAACTTGTAAGATTTTTTCTCAAGAAGTATACTCCTGGAACAAGTTTTATGAATGCGAAATCATGAATGACGACCTAGCGAAGCGGCCGCGAGTGATCAGCGGAATTTACCGACTGATAACCGACGGCTCTGATGCTATCTCTCTTTATTCGCAGTCAAACATTACGTTGGATGAAACAACAAGCTTTTAGACTATGCTCGCGTTGAAGTTGCGCCGGCCACAGAGGGCCGCCTTAAGCATTATTTCGTTAATGTTCGAGCCATACTTTCTTTTCTGTGCGAACGAAGATTCACGACGCGCCATATCAGTTGGGTAATACTGTACCTGATGTAGTCACCCCCTTCGGATGTATATACCCTTTCCGTTACACCCAGTAGATCGTAAAATTGAAGTAGCAAGTCCCACTGACCGTTGCTGAGTATCTGTTTGGGCTGCAGGCCGGGGTCGTGCGGGCAGGGCCGCCACGAGACGCCCGAGGGCCCCTCGTGCACGTTGAGGAAGTGCCCCACGCCGTGCCCCGTGCCGTGCGCGTAGTCCAGCCCCACCTCCCACAGCGACCGCCGCGCGAAACTGTCCAGTACGTTACCCTACCACCACAAAAAAAAGGCCTTACTGAGTTTCTTGCCGGGGACTTCTTGGCGGGAACTTGCAGAGTGATGTTGTGTTTTCATTTTTATTTTCATAAATTCGTGTATTTTGAGTTTTATTGCATATTATCGGTGGTGTTTTATCCAATAAAGATCAATCCATGTGCACCAGTGAAGTGAAATGAAATGAATTATGTGTATCGTGACTTTACAAATTGTCTCAAAAAGTCCGTGAAAAGCTTTAGTACAATGACCACTATTTTACTAAAGCATGACTGGACGGTGACTGACAATGCGGACTATGTGAAAGTTAATGTGATTTAGGGATGGAGAATTGAAGGCCCTGGATCCGCTAGTGGAGGATATTTGGGTTAATTGTTCGATGACTTCAAAGCCTTACCTTTACCCCCTTAGGGAATAGAGCGCTGCCAATGGCCATCTGTCCCTTGAGAACTCGCGTGAAAGCGTCGCGCTGTTCCGCAGTCGGAACACTCATGTGCCTCGTGCGGGTTATATCCGTCGTGCCATCCCTACGCGGACACACAAATTAATCTCTAATATACATACATATCTACAGGTTGTTGTTTTGGTCAGCGACGAGCGACGAGCGACTCAGGGTCGATCATACAACTGATACTGGTACTAAAAAATATATAAAAAAAATACTTTATTTTTTTTAAATAATAAAAATAATATTATTTTGAAAATCATGTAATAAGCTAAAATATAGACGTAATACTCAACGGGAGTGCGAGGGGGTAAAGGGGTGGGGTGATGGCGGCTTGTGCCTAGCTCTAGTCGGTGCACGTGGCTAGTGACCATACTTTGCGGTAATTTTATTTCAAACTGAATAAGGTATTTCTCAACGCATTTACAGTATTTAATGGAATTAAGTCCAATTTTGGAAAATGTATTTTTTGTACTACCGCTCCTGGGTCGCTTGTCGCTGACCAAAACAACACCCTGTATATATAAAATTCAAAGTCCTGACTGACTGACTGATTGACTGATATATCAACGTACAGCCTAAACCACTGGTCCTAGAGACATGATTGACAATTTAGAGAGTATATTCTTTGTGAAGAGTAGGTATCCACTAAGAAAGGGTTTTTCGAACTTCCACCCCTGAAAATTTGTATGAAAGTCAGTTTCGAAGTTAAGATCTTCACATTTTGTGTTTAGGCTGAAGATTGAAGATTGATATACGTGTCTCAGCGTTTTTAATAATTCCACCCTCGAAGCGGGATGAAGTTGCTTTGTTTTGATTTATTGTTGTAGAGAAATATGTCATTTGATTCCTGTAGGCCACGCGGGCGAAGCCGCGAGCAAAAGCTAGTAATATTATAAAGCAGAAGAGTTTGTTTGTTTGAACGCGGTAATCATAGGAACTACTGGTTCGATTTGAAAAATTCTTTCATTGTTGGATAGCCCATTTATCGAGGAAGGCTATAGGCTATTTATCCCGAGAAAACACAAGATCCTCGGGAACGCGGGTGAAACCGCAGGAAGCTAGTCTTAAGACTGTCCGGACTAGTTGTATCTCTTTCTAACAAAGAACATAAGAAAAGCATATAAGAGTCCTGTCAAATTAGTCCAATGCTTGTTTTCAGTACAAATTTATTGTCACCTATCGCGGTTACGTCTAAATAGGTCTTATTCCGGATACTTGCAGAGTGACGTTGCGTTTTCGTTTTTATTTCATAAATTCGTGTATTTTGAGTTTTATTGTGTATTTTCGGTGGTATTTTATCCGGTAAAGATCAATACATGTGCAGCAGTGAAGTGACATGAAATTTATTAGGTGTATTGTGACTTTTCAAGTTGTCTCAAAAATCCGTGAAGAGTTTTAGTACAATGACCACCATTGTAGTAAAACATGACTTTTATGGGCGGTGACTGACTGAGGACTTTATGTGAAAGAGATTTATTGTGACTGGAAACTATAATATAACTCGACACTGGCAGAAATGAGCCCTAATTTGGGCTTGGTTGCCAAACTTAAAAATAAGAAGAAGAAGACTGTAAGAGTCCTGTCCAAGGTCCTGTCAAATTAGTCCAATGCTTGGTTTTTTATTCATCTTGTATAATTAGAGATTATATTATATATTATTATGTACTTACTTATACTGGCCGCCAGAGTCCAAAAGGAACATTTCTCCCTTCTCAATGACCTTCTGAGGGCCCTCCCGCGATGGACCGTAGTGTATGATGGCCCCGTTGGGCCCCGCGCCCGCTATAGTCTCGAATGAGGGCCCCATGAAATCTGCCTCGTCTCTAAAAACATATTCTTAGGATAATATATAAGGTGATGATAGCTCAGTGGTTCACCTTCGGCCACATCATCACCGGTTGGTCATCATCATCACCGGTTGGTCATCATCATCACTGGATGGTGACATTGGTCAAACACAGGCCTACATAGTAAAATCACAGTCTATAAAACCATACAATCGTCTGACGAAGACGTCTAGACGGGCAATCGTGAGGGGTGTGAGCGAGACGCGGGAAAGCCGAGCCCGAACTGCGAACAAAACGATTTTCGAGACACAGCCTATTTTTTAACCGACTTCAAAAAAGGAGGAGGTTCTCAATTCGAATGTATTTTTTTTTTATTTTTTTTTTATGTTTGTTACCTCATAACTCCGTCATTTATTAACCGATTTGTAAAATTATTTTTTTATTTGAAAGGGTACACTTCCCGTTTGGTCTCATTGTCATCAGATCAGGATTTGATTACTTCTTAGTGTACTTTGAAGTCTGTTTAAGTTTTTTGTAAAACAGTCCAATTATTTATTTATTTATTTAGGTAAACAAACAGATATACAATGATAATTATGAACAGAAATTATGTAGTAATATAGTTAATTATATATCCCACAGCGTTTACCACAAATTGAGAATATAATGTTTTTTTGCTTTCGTGGAAGTCACACGAGGTCTAAATATACATTTCATTTCATTTATTGTCGGCATTTGCGGCGAGATCAAAAGCGTCGGACGACTGTATGGTTTTATAGACTGGTAAAATCATAATAATATCTTGGCCTCAAGCAATAACTCTAACGGCCATACTCATAAACGCTCTTTAACTAAATCTACTGAATAAATGGTCAAATAAATAACGTCACCTTGCTGTCATTGTCAAACAATTTGACGTTATTTAGGTGACCACTTAATCAGCTTATTAGTTAAATAACGTTTTATGAGTAAGGGGGTAAAAGTATACAGGTCGTTGTTTTGGTCAGCGACGAGCGACTCAGGGTCGATAATACAAATGATACTGGTGCTAAAAAAAATATAAAAAAAATACTTTATTTTTTTTAATAATAATAATAATAATAATAATAAATTCATTTATTCAGGTAATTTACACCCATTAATTTCACAACAAAATATTGCACATATAATAAATAATCATAATAATAATAAAAATTAGATAAGCATACAAATAAACACTGAGAATAAAAACATTACATAACTAAAGTCGTCTCTCCGGCACAGGTACAGCGACATGTCTGTTGGAACAGTGCCGAATAAAAGGACAGTCCAACCTTTCCCCAATCATCGCTAACACGTTGTTGGAGCTAGCCCTTACTCTGCGCACCAAGGACGCGGCGCGCTTACGAATAGTCGCGTTAAAACAGTCGGTGTGCGCTTCCGCGAACATTCCCGAGGCGCTGCAGTATCTGGGCAACCCCATCACCGCCCTGAACGCGTTATTGAACTGTACGCGGATGGCGTTGTAACTTCTATGGGTATAGTGCACCCACAGGCTGCACGAGTACAGCGATGCACAGTATGCTCTAAAGAGCGTAACCCTTACCTCGCTTGAGCATCGCGCAAACCTGCAGGCGACCATGTTTGCTCTAACAGACAGCGCCCTCCGCTCCCGTTCCATGTCTGCATGATCCTTGAGATCGACAGTCAAAATATGCCCCAGGTACTTAAATTGGTTAACCCTTTCCAAAGGAACACCATTGAGCCTAACTGGTGGTATACTCCTAGGACATTTTGCACTGGCGGTCTCAAAGATCATAAGCTGACTCTTTTTTACATTATACAATAATCCGTGGCCACAAGTATATTCCTCACATGTCTGCACCAGCTGCCTCAGGCCACAGACTGACGCGCTCAGCAGCACCAAATCGTCAGCGTAACTTATATTATTGATACAAACACCGTCAATGTGACAGCCAACATGCTGACTGCTGAGCGCTCCAATCAGTCCATTCATATATAATAAAAATAAATTTAATAATAAAAATAAAAAAATTAAAATTTTGAAAATCATGTAATAAGCTAAAGTGTAGACATAATACTCAACGGGATTACGAGGGAGTAAAGGGGTGGGGCGATGGCGGCTTGCGCCTAGCTCTAGTCTGTGCACGTGCCTAGTAACCATACTTTGCAATAATTTTATTTCAAATTGAATAAGGTATTTCTCAACATATTTACAGTATTTAATAGAATGAAGTCCATTTTTGGGGAATATATATTTTGTACTACCGCTCCTGGGTCGCTTGTCGCCGACCAAAACAACATCCTGTATATACTTTTAGAGGGGGGGCAAGATGGACCAAATGTAACCTTCACTTTTTTTTTCTTCAATGGCAATTTGACTTTGAATGCAAAACAACAAAGTCCTAAATCCCCTCACATGACTTCCTTGACTTGTAGAGGTAGTAAGACTCGCACTATAAACAACTGTAGAGATCCATGTGCTCTTGACTGTACCTATAATTCGTCCTTTTTGCAACATGACCCCCCCCCCCTGGCCCTTCGGTACCCCTTAAGGTAGCCACCCTCATTGACCCATCTTAAAATTCCATCCTGTTGTAGCGAACCTCTACATAATGAAGTTCACACGCCAATAGATAGATGGCGTGGCGCCACATTATCCTGCATCGCACTTGCAAAGTTTTCTCAGCGATCTGCATATATACAACTGTCCGACATGTACAGTTGGACCGCGATCACCAGGCACGATGACCAGCCTTGCGGAAGATCTTCCCTTTAAGGCGATGATGGCTCAGTGGTAGTGACGTCGGATACCGAGTCAAAGGTCCCGGGTTCGAATCCTACAGTGAGCAGCTTTCGGTGAAGGAAAACATCGTGAGGAAACCATAGCACGGTGGTTGGCTACTTTGTAGTACCCATCTGGCTGGCTACCACCCTCAAGTTGAAAATCTGTCTCCAAGCACATATCGGTGTGTTCCGACAGCTGCACTTGAGAGCCAGTTCCTTCTAGGCTTAGTGTGTGCACCACCTTCGGCCACATCATCACTTACCATGGTGAGATTGCGGTCAAACACAGGCCTATACACAGTAAACAATGTATGTGTCATCCACATTGCACCTCGACTTACTTGCGAAATTCGAGGAGTTTGTCCGAAGCCTGTATCTCTGTGATGTTGGCACCACTGTCCACCTGACAGTGCAGCCAATTGAAGAACCTAACTACCGCTACACCGTCCCGGATGTGACATTGCCGGAAACCCTACAAATAAATATATGCAATACAGAACCAATAGTGTGTACAGTATTACCCAACTGATATGGCGCGTCGTGAATCTTCGTTCGCACAGAAAAGAAAGTATGGCCCCGAAGATTAAAGAAAGAATGCTTAAAACTTACAATCAACGTTAGATCACTACTATAAGGTTCATAATACAGTGCAGCTGTTAGTTCCGTCTCACTGGCAAGTCACGCCCCTCCGCACGGCGCGCGCTAACATGGCGGCAGCTGCCGACCAATAGCATATCCCACGCTTTGAAAATGTATCTTCCGCGCAGGTACATCGGTAAGCCATATCAGTTGGGTACTACATTGGTGGTACATGTCTGTATGTCCTGAGTCTGGGTGTAATTATGTATATTAAGTATGCATTTACAAACAAAAAGTAGTATAAAGCTCTGCGAAAATTGCGACTGTCTACCTCTTACGGTTCATGAGATACTGATCAACAGACGGACGGACATCGGAGGCTTGGTAATAGGGTCCTGTATCGCACCCTTTAGGTGCTGAGTCTAAAAAGGAAAAATAAAATTCAAAAATACCTCCAATTCCACTTCATTCTTGACGAGCTTGGCCAGAGCCACTGGCGACACTTCGGATATCAGGGTAAGCGGTTTCTTTATCACCTCACACTATGCAAACAAACACATACATATTATATATAAAGTTTTATGTAATTAACCTGCGAGAGTTGTCCGAGTGATTTTATGAAGAACAAACTTACTTTTTACCCGACTGACCCAGAAGGAGGGTTATGTTTTTTTTTATTGTGTATTATTCGGCCACATTATCCAGAATCTTTTAACATATGCTATAACTATTCGTGTAATATTTCAATATTTTGAATCTATCCTTCTCTATCTATTTGAAACTAATCTTCGCAGGCTTTTTTTTTTTTTTATATCACTAAGGTGGCAAACAAGCTTACGGCCCGCCTGATGGTAAGCAGTTACCGTAGCCTATGGACGCTTGCAACACCAGGGGCATCACTCGCGCGTTGCCGACCCTGAAAAAATCTCTTCAGACCCTTTTTGAAGAACCCCATGCTGTACTCCAATGGGAAAACCACGGCGGGGAGCTCATTCCACAATCTTGCTACATTTATTTATTGCTACATATATATATTGTAAATTGTAATAATTCTAAGTACACATTAAAAAAAAACTTGCTGAGTTTCTTGCCGGAGTCTTCTCAGTTCAAGTTGTATT
Source organism: Polyploca ridens (assembly GCA_951394255.1). NCBI lineage: Eukaryota > Metazoa > Arthropoda > Insecta > Lepidoptera > Drepanidae > Polyploca > Polyploca ridens. Next base: position 3,706,173 of record OX596272.1, on the reverse strand, counting down.
TGGAACCGGTGTAGAGCCATTTGTTAACGTTCATAAGTGCCTTATCAGGGCCTAAATTGAATAAATACTTTTTGAATTTGAATTTGAATATACAGGTGAATTTTTTTTTCTAGCCAGTGAGGGCAACTTCTGAACTATATAGGTCTTAGAGAAAAACGCTGAAGGGAACCCCGAGCTAAATTTTGAAGAAAATAAAAAGCCATTAAAAAAAAAGAAAAAAAAATGTGTTTTTAATTTTTTTCAAAATGTTTTTTTTTTCTTTTTCTGCTTCTACTTCACAATACGAACAAAATTATGTATGACAATCTTGGTCTGAAGTTGCTAGAAGTTATCAAAATTGACCTCAAATTTTTTGTCAGAATTCTAACAGCCAATTCTTTATGGCTAAACATAGTGAGGTCCCTGCGAGATCTGCTACACCTAGTCAAACTTTACGCAGCATAAAACCATGGTCAAGGAAAATATAAAATAATATAAGCAACTTGAGAGCAAGATTGTCTTACATAATTTTGTTCATATTGTGACGCAGTATTTCGATTTTCGATATCGTTTTTCTCTAAGACCTGTAGTTCAGAAGTTGCCCTCACTGGCTAGAAAATAAATGTGTATACATTTATGTTCTTGACTGTACTGCATTCTGCGTCACAAGATTATTGTTTATTATTATTTTTTCTGTGTATAGGCCTGCACAATCTCACCACGGTAAGTGATGATGTGGCCGAAGGTGGTGCACACACAAAGCCTAGAAGGAACTGGCTCTCAAGTGCAGCTGACGGAACACACCGACAGATTTTCAACTTGAGGGTGGTAGCCAGCCAGGTGGGTACTAAAAGTACCCTACCACCGAAAGCTCAAGCTTATTGTAGAGTAAGAAGCCGACACCCGACATCACTACCACTGAGCGAAAAGCTTTGGCTTTGACTTTGACTTTGACTTTGGCTTTGACATTGACTTTGGCTTTGACTTTGTACTCACCCCAGCAGCAGCTCTATGTATGGCTTCACAGGCGTCGGTGGGAAGCCACACCGAGTGTTTACCATCACCACTCTCAGATAGCTCTTTCTATAAACAATATGGAGATATATGAAAATAAATCAAGAGACTTACTGGTACCTTTAACCCTGTAGTATATGTATTATATCAGTTATCTGGTCTCCATAGTACAAGCTCTGCTTAGTTTGGGATCAGATGACCGTGTGTGAGGAATGTCCCAGGGTCCCATTTATTAACCTGACTCAGCAAAGTCCTTAACTCTTTCAAGGGGCAATGTATACGTTTCTATAATATAGTACCCAAAGAAATCTAAGAGCTACCTATACATAGATTTAAAAAGATAGTAAAACAGAAGTTATGCAAGAAAGCGTACTATAAAGTTTCTGATTTTGTAGATGACAAGAATGCATTTGAATGGATTGTTCGCTTAAGCTATTGTTATATATCTTTTGTAAATTATAATACCTTATTCGGAACCAGTGAAGTCATTTTTGTTAACGTTCATAAGTGCCTTATCAGGGCCTAAATTGAATAAATACTTTATGATTTGATTTGAGAAAAAATAAAAAAATATGATTGCAGTTCAAAAAGACACAAAACAACAAAAAAAACGACAAAAATTATAAAAACATATATATCATTCCATCTCTTTATTTTTTCAACACACTCGCTCGTAAAGTGACAGTTATAGCAAAATACAAGTCTGTTATTTTCCTCGCAAGTGTGTTGAAAAAAGTCGTATGACACGCGTGTGCGTTAATTATTACACTCTCGGCTCACGCGCTTATTACCGCCTGGAGTGTTAATAACCAACTTTGCACACATTTTTGAATAAATTTATAGAGAAAATAATATTGTGATTTATTATTACTCACGATCAGACAGGCGACGTTCCGATCGACTCTTATTTTTAAAAGTTACATCATATTGATTATGTATTTTTAACTTTTTAACAGACTTTATAAAAGTTTCTATGTTCAAATCTTTATTATTAGTAATATTATTATGTATTTTTGTAGTTTTCGAGTTATGACACTATTTCATGTTTGGGTCAAGGTGATTTGGGTGGCTCTTACGAGTGCTACGGGACTAATTCTTGGGACCCTGTATATCGTGGCCTGAAAATGCTAATAATGTGTAAATAAAGGTTTGATTTAAATGTTGAAACAAAGAAATTAATACATACAAAAAACTTTTTTTTATTAAATTTTGGCGTTTGGCCCTGACCCGCCCGGGACGAAGACGAAGCCTAAGATGGAACACGCTTACCCAGAAGGAACCTATTCACTCTGGCCTTGAAAGTCTCTATATTGTATGAGTCAGGAAACACGCTGGAAGCAAGTTCCACTCCCTTGCTGTCCGCATTATAAATGAGGATGCAAAACCGTATTTCGTATTTTCGGTATGTCAACAACGTACGGGTGAAACATTTCCCGGCGTCTTGTGGTTCGGTGTAACAATGGGGTTGGAAACTATAACAATCTTTCGGGCAATCATCAAAAAAGTCAAACTTACAGCCATATTAAGCATATGCCCAACGACATCGGCATAAGGCAGTGCCTCCACATTCCCAACACCCTCACTGTTCAAATGTTCCACCACCTGTGGAGACAACGTTCCACCACCCCAGAACAGCTTCACTGATGACTGTGTGATGATCAGATACGAGAAGAACACTGGATTGTATTCTATATCCGTGCCGCGAAGGTTTAGCGTGTCTGTGGCAGAAATAGGTATTTTTTATTGTTTATAGGCCTGTGTTTGATCGCAATCTCACCATGGTAAGTGATGATGTGGCCGAAGATGGTAAGCACACAAAGCCTAGAAGGAACTGGCTCTCAAGTGCAGCTATCGGAACACACCGATAGGTGCTTGGCGACAGATTTTCAACTTGAGGGTGGTAGCCAGCCACGTGAGTACTACAAAGTACCCTATCACCGTGCTATGGTTTCCTCACGATGTTTTCCTTCACCGAAAGCTCAAGCTTATTCTAGGATTCGAACCCGGGACCTTCGTCTCGGTATCCGACGTCACTACCACTGATCTTTCATCGCCTTAAAAAGGTTTGAACATGTAGCGACATCTATCGGCCATCTATCAGTAACACTGAGATAGTTCACACACGGAAAGATAGATGGCGTGGTGCCATATTATACTCCATCGCGCCTTCAAAGCCTCATCTCTCTTCATTACATCCTGCATCGCGCTTACGAAATTTTCTCGAGAATCTGCATATATAGAACTGTCCGACATATACAGTTGGACCGCGGTCCCTGCGGCACGATGCTCCAGCCTGGCGGAAGATCTTCCCTCTTAAATGGAAGTGACATACATCTTGCACTTCCATAAACATTTAAGACGATGATAGCTTGCCGAATAGGTCCCATGTTCGAATCCTATAATGAGCTTCTGCTTTCGATGAAGAAAAACATCGTGAGGAACCCAAACGGTGGTAGGCTTTGTAGTACCCATCTGGCTGGCTACCACCCTCTAGTTAAAAATCTGTCGCCAAACACCTATAGTGTTCCGACAGCTGCACTTGAGAGCCAGCTCCATCTAGGCTTTGTGTGTGCACCACCTTCGGTCGCATCATCACGTACCATGGTGAGATTGCGGTCAAACTTTAAGGCCTTTGCTTGCGGCGGCGTCGTGTGTCGCTCACCTCCCTCCAATATGGGTGCTTGTACGGTGGCTGCCACACGTGTCATACGTTGTGATCAGGTGCTGCTTGTGGGGGCTGGTCTTCTTAAGTTTGCTATTTATTTACTTATTAAATATAGATTCAGTCTACTTTGTAGTTTTGCCGCCGCGCCGGGGCACGCAATTGTTGTCAGTGCGATTACAATGTAAATATTATGTAATGAATCTAAGCTTGTTTTGAGAAGAGTAATTGCTGAGTTTATTGCCGGTTCTTTTCAGAAAATGCAACCTTCCGAACCGGTATTAGAGTATTAGTCAGACCTTTCATAAGTGCCTGCGAAGGTCTATTTGAATAAATGTTTTTATTTTTTTTTAAACTTGAAAAAATTCAAATTTCCCGCCTCATGCTGAGCAATCCACCTTTAAAAGTTTCATTACTTAATTATCAATAAGGAGGGTAAGACTTACATGCAACTTCATCAAGAGCAGTGATAACAAGGTACGCTGCCTTCTTCTCCGCCATCTTCTCACGCAGTTCTCTTATCTTCTCACCCGCTGATTTACCTGTTAAAGCAAAAACTACCTTATGTAGTACCAAGCTGAGCTCAATAGCCCGCCGACGTTAAAAAGCTGATAACTTTAGTACCGTGTATGTTTTATTACATTATTGCTTCTAATTAGTCAGTTAATTCTAATGGACGAATGTAAAAAAAAACACTCTATATGTATGAGCAGTAGCAAAACAATAACTGTCTCGTTCATACTCATAAACATGACCTTGCGCGAGAGAGACGGACAGTGTCGATGAGGCGCATGCAGTGCGAGGTGACGCCGCGCGCTTCACACACACTACACAAGCGACACGTGTAAATGTGTTGCACGTGCCAGATTTAGTTAACCGACCTGTACTCTAAAGGGAATTTTTACTCGATGCGTCAAGAGAATAACTTTGACGCTGACTGTACAACATAGTTTAGAAAAAATGCAGAAAAAAAATAGCAAGTTATAGCAAAAAAATAAACTAAAACAAATTAATTCACAATAAATATTTTAGTGCAAAAATATTTGAAAAAAAACAAGATTTAAGTGAAAAATAAAATTACACCCAGACTCCGGTGCTACCAGAATTACCAATGGTGCCGATTCTGTTGTAAATCGCACTTAACTAATTTTAGTCACATCACATCTCTTTCTGACAAACATTATTGAAAAAGGATAGAACGTATTTAAAGCTGTCAAATTAGTCTTTGCCGTCTTCATTTGCGTGTATTTAGACGTAACCGCGATAGATGGCGACTAAAATATTGAAAACAAGCATTGGACTAATTTGACAGGAATAATTTCTTTCATCCTTTTCTTAAGTTATTTGTTAGAGAGAGACATAGTGAGCACCAATATCTCACCAGTATATTTAATAGGTAGCGGCATTATCTCGTTATTAGGCCTCATCGGTGATGGATCATAGAGTTGGGCCCTCGCTTCGTCCACCAGGTTCTTGGATACGGGCACTAGCTGCATGTTGGCTTTCTTTAGAGCTGTCTGTAAAATTATTGTTGAATATTCTATTATCCTACCAAACCTACAATGAAATGGATGCTTGCCGCGAGCCGTTAACTATTTAATCTTGTCATTATAAAATTTACTTTAACGCAATTTTTTTAGAGGCGTCTCTTAGATGGCAAGTTTTTGCCGAGTCGTCGGTGCTGTTATAGTGAGTGAAGACATTAAGGAAGTGCAAAATGTTGCTTTTTTACTGTTTATAGGCCTGTGTTTGACCGCAATTTCACCATGGTAAGTGATGATGCGGCCGAATGTGGTGCACACACTAAGCCTAGAAGGAACTGGCTCTCAAAAGCAGCTGTCGGAACACACCGATAGGTGCTTGGCGACAGATTTTCAACTTGAGGGTGGTAGCCAGCCAGTCGGGTACTGTAATGTACCCTACCACCGTGATATGGTTTCCTAACGATGTTTTCCTTCACCGAAAGCTCAAGCTCATTGTAGGATTCGAACCCGGGACCTTCGTCTCGGGATCCGACGTCACTACCACTGAGCCATCATCGCCTTAAAACTAACAGCTACACCGACAAGCGCACAACTCTTAAAGATGAGATGATTATTACCAATAATGGAGTCCACTCCTCTCTGGTGATGGTGTGAGGGTCCACCCCCACCACAGACCCTTCCACCAGGTTGGTGGCCAGCCACTTATCCATGGGGAGAGTGTCTGGGAGAGCTGGAATAAATAACTACGAGTTTTATGGTACTTTCTTCACATACAACTGTCTGATCCCAAATTAAGCAATTTATTTGAAAGATGGCATCCTTTCGAAACCTAAGATGGATTCTAGGGTCGTGCAACGCGTGAGTATTCAACTAACTCACACACCTCTGGTGTTGCAAGCCTCAATACCCAGGGGCGTAGGGCTACAGGGGCCCCGAACGTGTATAGTACCCTCCATTTGGTTTCGCCGCAGTCAGGTAGAATGGCCCCCCATAACATTTTTATACAGGGCCCGTCTAGAGCCACTGTCCATAAGCCACGGTAATCGCTTACCATCAGGCGGCCATACCATAATTCCATCATTCATAAGCTTATTTGGCACCTTAGTGGTATAACAATTAATTGAAAACTTTTACAAAAAATTTAAACCGACTTAAAAGTGCACTAAAAAGTAATAAAATCCTTATCTGATGACAATGGGACCAAACGGGAAGTGTACCCTTCCAAACAAAAAATAATTTTCCAAATCGGTTAATAAATGACGGAGTTATGAGGTAATAGACATAAAAAAACATACAATCGAATTAAGAACCACCTCCTTTTTTTGAAGACGGCTAAAAAAACATGGTAACCTATACTTTTACTTTAGGCGAAATGTTAATAGCGAGAGCTGCGATGGTAAAAGGTAGCCTACCATCGCAGCTCTCGCTATCGACTGGGAGTCCATCCTCACACATTAGGCACCAAAATGGAGTCGTACCATTCCAAGGGAGCTTTTTACCGCGGACGCTCAGGTTGTCGAATGAAGAAAGAAGTGTAAAGAAATATGCAGGGTCGGCAACGCTCGAGTGATACAGTAGTACCCAACTGATATGGCTTACCGATGTACCAACGCAGAAGATACATTTTCAAAGCGCGGGAAATGCTATTGGTCTGCAGCTGCCGCCATGTAAGCGGAGAGGTGTGACTTGCGAGTGAGACGGAACTAACAGCTGCACTGTATTATGAACCTTAGTAATACAGTGATCTAAGGTTGATTGTAAGTTTTAAGCATTCTTTCGTTAATCTTCGGGGCCATACTTTGTTTTCTGTGCGAACGAAGATTCACGTCGCGCCATATCAGTTGAGTAACAAACACTGTACCACTAGTGTTGCAAGCGTCCAGGCTACGGTAACCGCTTGCCATCAGCCTCGTATGCGTATATACATTTTGATCGAACAAGGTTGATCTTCTGTAATAAAAGCATCGTATTTTTTTTTCGCAGTTTATTTGATCACACAATCCCATTTTGGGATTTTAAAAAAATAGCCTAAGCTAGTATCTCAGCAATGATGAGATAGTGATAACTATACAGCGTAATAAATAAAATTTACTTTGATTTAACGTCACACAAAATTGAACCTTACATATACGTAATAAAACTCAATTTCACTTACACTGCCTCATAAGTGTCCAGAGCGTCAAATCGGCCTCCTTCTCAAACTGAGTATAATATCTCCCATCCGTCCAGACGAGGGCCTGCGATGACGTCACGACTGCCGTACCAGCTGACCCGGTGAACCCTGAGATCCACTCCCGACGGGCGTCAGCAGGCGATATGTATTCCGACTGACAAGTTAAATTGAACATTCAAGCTATAATGCTAGAGTTGATTATCTATCGTCACGCAAGATTCCTAATCGTTCTGGAAATTTCTTTATACCACTAAGGTAGTTCAGTTACAGTTCGGTTAACTAAAGCTGGCATGTTCGACACATTTAAACTCTGCGCTTGTGTAGTGTCTGTGAATAAGCGCGCGGGGTGCATCGCACTGCATTCGCATTATGAAAAGTCTGTCCGTCTCTCTCGCACGCGGTCTATTAGTATGAAGGACACAGTTATTGCATATGTGTGAGTACTGTGAAGGTGCCAGCTTTCGTTAACCAACCTGTACCGACCTAGGCTACGGTAAATACTTACTTATGAGGCGGACCTTAAGGTAATTTACTACCTAAGTGGTATAAAAAATTACACGTGACGTACAGAGTATACTGTTTGCAAGCGAAAAATCTAAATTTAAATAATAAAGGATAATGGGTAAAAACGTCCCCAGACTGTAGCACGATGAGCTATAGTGGTAATTGTAGGTCTCGTCGAGTACATTATTTTATTCTATGACAGCAAGTCTGAATTCCATGGGAGAAAAAAGATATTCACATTTGAAGTTACAAAAATGTTCCTGTGTTAAGGGTAGTATGTAGGCTAGATCGCGCGCCAAAACCAGCATTCATTTGTTACTTTGCAGTTGTGTTACAGGCACGCACACATGCATCAGATCCAAACTTGACGTTGCGTCAAGTTAGGTACGTACCGCATAACGTGGTACCAGCCGATAAAATTCCAATATTATTAAGTAACATTATATTTAATTTTCTATTTAAATACCTTTTCTAGTGGCTTATTTAAATAAACGCAACCAAAGTTTACATAATTATTATGCAGAATGGATTCCTTATATTAGTACTTTGGGGGTACTTACGTTAACGTTTTTTGAAGAAGTAGGTACTAATCCATAGTAACTCTGTTCGTTTAATAAGTAATAATAATAAATAGTAATAAGTTTAGTAATAAATAATAATTAAATAAAATAAACATCCTGGGACATTCCTCACACACGGTCATCTGATCCCAAACTAAGCTGAGCTTGTACTATGGAAACCTTTCTGTTTGTAAATACATAATTACACCCAGACTCAGGACATACAGACATGTTCATGCACACAAATGCATATCCTGGGTGGGAATCAAACCCACGACCTGCACCGCTATAGGTGGAATCATAATCAACTGCACCAACTGGCCCATTTGTTTGTTACGCTTTCACGCCTAAACCACTGAACCCATCGCATTGAGATTTGGCAATCAGATACCTATGGTATAGAGAAGGGTATAGGCTACTTTTATCAAGGGAACGCGGGTGAATCCACGGGGGACAACTAGTATCATATAAAAGTTGTAAGTTGCATGTACGAGGCTTTGAAATTACTAATCCGATTCTGAACATTCTTTCACTAATAAGATAAGATAAATATGCTTTATTTGTACACCATATAGTACAAGACGAAACAATACAAAAAAGAAGAAGTGATACAAAATAAGCGGTCTTATCGCTTAAGCGATTTCTTTTAGACAACCTTTTGGTAACAGGATATATGAGAATATGGAAGGTTTAACACATAAGAATACACTTTCATAACTTTAAAATAACAGCTCTAGAAAAATAGAAAGAAAGGCAGGAAATGAGGAAGTTTATAGCGTGTGATAGCGTGAAATAATAAGAGATTCAAAAGAGTCTAACATCGAGGCCCGTCTTATAGTCTGAGGGAGAGAGTTTCAGAGACGTACAGCTTGGATAGTAAAAGATTGGGAATAAGAGTGAGAAGTGTGACTGGGAGTTTGGAAGTTAAGTTCCATGGGACTATGAAGAAGATGATGTTGAGGTGTAGTACTCGAAGCGTTCCTTGAGATAGCGAGGGGCTTTAGGATTAAATAAAACAGTGTATAAGAGTGGCAATTTTTGTGTATTCCGCCGAAGGCGGATAGGAAGCCACCTGAATTGTAATAGGACACTACATTATCCTCAAATACTATAGGCTAATTTTCAATATATTTGCAATATAAATATAATTTAGTACAGTGCCTAATTAAGCCAGTGCGAGGCCCTTAGCAAATGTTATAAAGGACCTTCGACTCAGGTTATCTACTTTAATGGTTTATGTGCGGATCTAGCTTTCAGATTAAAAGAGATGGTTGCACAGAGACATTTCACGACTTTATTACTCTTTTAAAAGATTTGGAAGCCATTCTATATTATGTTTATAATATTTGTCACGCATCGTAATTTAAGTATGTCAAGAAATCCTTTTCAATGATTATTATACTATTGGCCATGCAGCGGTTCTATCCCTTACTTTGTATAATTATTAGTATACGCGACCGCAGGCCATTTAACGTGGGCCATAGCCATTTATCCTGCAATGGCCAATTCAGTACTGGATACTTCATAATTAGCTAACGAACATTTGTTAAATTCGGTCGATTGATAGGGAGTTCTGGGAGCACCCCCGCAACCCACTATGACTCGTTCGCTGATTTTTTAGTATTTCATATGCAATTATTCCGCAGGGTTTCAAAACACCAGCTTTCCGCAGGGTAAACCAACGTTAAACCGTCGCTTCGGAAATGCTCTGTATGACGAGAAGAAGCGACGCAAACAATATTGGTCCATTTGCGTCAAATTGGCAAGGTAAAAAAGCTTGACAAATGGGTGCCCCACGAACTCAATGATCGCCAGCGCGAAGTACGCGTCGAAACGTGCCTTGCACTGCTCAACAGACACACAAATGAAGGAATTTTGAACCGCATTGTTACCTGCGATGAAAAATGGATTCTGTTTGATAACCGCAAGTGCTCAGCAAGTTGGTTGGATCCTGGTTCAGAACCTAAACAATGCCCTAAACGAAAACTTACCCCTAGAAAAGTAATGGTCACTGTTTGGTGGTCTAGCGCCGGTGTGATTCATCACGGCTTCTTACCAAACGGGGTGAGCATTACTGCAGATGTGTACTGTGAAGAACTGAACACAATGATGGAGAAGCTGGCACATCTCCAACCAGTATTGGTCAATCGCTCGTCTCCGCTGCTCCTGCACGATAACGCGCGACCTCATACTGCACAGCAGATCGTCTCCAAGTTGCAAGAACTGGGGTTGGAAGTTCTCCATCATCCGCCCTACTCACCAGATCTTGCGCCTACAGACTACTACTTTTTTCAGAATTTGGATAACTTCTTGGCGGGAAAAAAATTCAATACCCGAGAGGCAGTACAAAATGCCTTTGAAGAATTTGTTGCCGTCCAGCTGATTTCTTATTGCCGTCCAGCTGATTTCTTTAAGAAGGGCATCAATAAACTGCCACTGCGTTGGCAAAGATGCATTGATTGCATGGGTGATTACTTCGATGAATACAAATAAAAAATACATGAAAAAAAATCGTTTAAATTTTTTCATACAAAAGGGCAATTTCATAGGTAAAGACCTAATATTACAATTAAATAATCACTTCACTACACTTGACACATGTATAGTCTTAAATAATTATAGGCATCAGAACCGGGTCTAACAATTATTGCACTGAGGTGTGTACAGCTCGAGCGCTTGTGATAAACTAACTGATAAACAATGAGGCTGAACACTAATTAAACCAGGACAAAATGCTCATCCATGATCAGATTAAAATCACGGAACTTCATACACCCAGCAGGATAGGAAACCAAAAATAATACTTTCGGGAACACAAACGATATGTTCTCCTTGATGTCCTGGATGTTTCTCATCCCATTAATCAGGAAACTTAAGTTTTCAAACACACATCTGATAGAATACAGTCCCATATATTATGGCCATGTTACGGCCCTACAGTACACTAAAATCCAAACCCAGAAAATAGATATTTACTTTAAAAATCAATCGGCGCATGATATAGAATATTTTGACTACTATACTAAAAACCTTGCTGAATTTTGTGCCTGAGGCAACCAATTTGACTCTAGAATAATAACGAAGACCAAGAAATATGCAAGCACATACCGAAGCTGAAATGGACAAGGAGCCTCTCAACCATAGAAGCTATACCCGTGCATGGAGGAGGTTAATCTAATGAACAACAAAGAAATAACAAAATCCAACCCAGGAACAAAAAATCAAAATAAGAAAGAAGACAATAAAACTCCAGCACTCAACATACATCAACGCTCATCCCTAATCTATAGGCTGAACAGTCGGTCGATTGTGGTTAGCTGATTGCGGTTAGCTGGCCGTCCTCTCCCACCCCAGAGCGTGTCACTCCTATATAACACGCACTCCTTGGTTTCTTCATGGCTATTCCGATACAACTATTTAGGTACCAGTCATTATAAACTAAGTTAGTTACATGGTGGTTGATGTTTGAATGGTTGTATAGGACATGGGTCGGTGGTTGTACTGGCTAAGAGTAGTGCTAATCATCATCATAATAAAATGTATTTCAAATAATAAAAACGTGTTTCTCGTATCGAACGACAAAATTTATTGAACAACCTGGTATATTAGCTCTAGAAATAATGTTATATATGATGCACCGGTGCCGAGATATCGATTTTTTTATTCATAATTAATAATATTTTTTTATGGATAATGCTCACAATGACTTTTAGGCGTAGTAGAGTGTGACGACGAGAATTGAAAATTATAAGAATTTAAATTGTAAAGATTTGCAAAGAGGCTTATTAAGTTATGTTTAATAAAATAAAACCTACAAAGTAAATAAACAATAATAGCTTTATAGTTAAAGAATATAATATAAGAACAGTGAATTATTTATAAATGGCCGTATCCATCGATATAATTGTATTCTACTAGCATTCTACTATATATACACAGTATTCCCAAGATTCACTCGGTTCGAATTAACTGAACTGCGTTCCGTTCACCTTACTTTAGTGTGCCTTCGACATTCATGCAGTGTGGGCGCGTACGGAGCGGCATTAATAATACAAGAAATCAAAGTCAAGTAAGTAAACTTATTTGTTTTTCAAGTGAATAAATAGGTAATAATATCACAATAGAAAAAATATTTCTTCATTTAAATGCCACGACTGCGGTGTAAATTCTATAGGAACGACACGTTGAACGAAACGCGTAGGCACTATGAAATTCATTGGCGCTTAAGATGTTTTGGTCGCGCGAAAACCATAATCTATAAGCGGCTGGGGCGCTACATTTTTGTATAGTTTGGTTAGACACAGCTTGTACCTGCAATAGTCAGAGTACTGTGCACTCGCTTCGCGCAGGCCCCCGCCTCGCCACCCTGTCATCAAAATCGACGGATTTTTTGTTCGGAACGTGAAATCTAATAAAATACATATATTATATCGATGGCCGTATCCTAACCTTCTGTTCAGCATCGACGATTCATTAAAAAGCCGCATGATTAAAAATAGAATCTTATTTATATTTTATTAATAAGACTAGTCTATCTATAGGCAAGTAACAAAATAAGCAATCAATGGCTGAGAGGGAGAACAAGGAAAATATTTTGGCATACGGGACTTTTTCAAAAAGACTAAGGACATATCAACCAATCATGAAATTGATACCGATTACCATAAGAACAATAAATTTATCAAAATATCCATGGTGTTTTCATAACTCTAATAATTAAAAAAATTAAAATGCACTTATTATGTTCTTTTTGACGAGCGCATGTATACAGATATATGGATGACGTAATTTCCGGTGTCAATAAAAAGCGACGTGGTGTCACCTTGGGACACTGGGGGGAACTGAATATTTTCGCGATTGCGTCTTGTATATAAAGCTTCATATGACATTTCATAGAAAAATGTATGGACAAATGGCGTCGCAAAATTGATGCTTATTAATAAATAAATTACGTTATTCTCGTACAAAAAAATGAAAATGTGGCCCCACGGATCTGTTGTACATATATTTGTGATTCGATGTTATATATAATTTTTACAAAATGGATTCTAAATTTGATGGTATCACTAAAGAGGCAAACCTCGATTTTTGTGATATTGGTAATATTTGTAATGTTTTTGCTAGTTATTGGAGCAAATTAAAAAAAAAGAGCCAACACGGATCTATTAATTGGTGTCTTGGCTTTATGATTATGTTCATATAATACTATTTCTTTCATGTTTTCATTCATAAACCACTAAAATAGCGAACCCTGTTTATGACGTTTAGCTTACATACCGCCCTTAATGACTGTTTTTTGTTATTATTAGCTTAGCCCTGCGGCACAGAATACTCAATACCAGCGATACCAATCGCGTTTTCAGGTGAAAAATAAATGTATGGCTATCTCCAGGGTCCATGCTATCTTTCTGCTGATATTTTATCGATATCCGTCCAGTAACATATATGTGAAAACATTACAAACAGACAGATCTACTTTCGCATTGACCATATTAAAATACTAGCTGTGCATCGCGGTTTCATCAATTTTCCTGTGAAAAAAGTATTGCAGTTCCATCTCCAAGTTTCATGCTACCTTTCTGCTAATTTTTATCGATATCCATCCAGTATCTTAGCTGTGAAAATATAACAAACAGAGAAACCCACTTTCATGTTTATAATATTAAAGTACTAGCTGTGCCTTGTGGCTTCACCTGTGTTCCTGAGAAAAAAGTATTGCGTGTACATCTCTAGGCCCTATGCTACCGCGTCGGCCAATTTTTATTGATATCAGTCTCGTAAATTAGCTGGAAAATGTAATATAATTCAGCCTAACTTTTTAATTAATAAACATTAAAGTACGTTACCCGTTAGTTAATTCAATACGTGGACAACGGGACTGATTACTCTTATAGAGCAGCAATGTAACAAAATGTCATATAGTAGGTAGGTAATATGTATGTTTTTATGTATTTGACGGCGTCGCGTCATCGTTGCACGTGCAACGCACCGGCCGACAGCTGCCATCCCCACCGCTACACTACCAACTTTCTATCGCACGTGCGCTCGGATATATAAGGGCGAGCGAGCGGGCGATGGGGGCATTCTGATCTCGGCGTCCGCCCGAAGCACATGTTGTCGTAGCGCTAGCCGCTAATTATTGTGCGATCATTATCTGTCGTAATAATCATTTACGTCTACTATTTTCATGTTAAGCAATTAATTTATTGCGAGAGTTTAATTCATTTGATTATATTAAATAAATTATTTAAAAGGAGATTATTCTTTTACAATGTCAGACCCTCTGCCTTCATCAGAAGTGGGATCCAAGCTCACACCAGTCCTCAGCCGATATGACGACTAATTTAATGGCAATGTTCTCCACTGGTATGGAAACCATCCTGCAAAAACTAGCTGACAGCATGGCTGCTCGTTCTGCTTCACCAAGTGCGCCCACCAAGCTGGTTTCTTTTGACCCTGATACACTGGATTCCGATATAACCAATTGGTGTGCGCTGAGTGGAATTATAATCGAGAGTAAAAAATTAGAAGGAGTAAATCTAATATTAGCCCTTACTCATTCCCTGAAGGGTCGTGCTGCAATGTGCCTTACCAAAATACAGCCGGATAAAATTTCTTGGGATTATATCAAAGATATGCTGATATCCAAATTTGCCAAGCCCATGACGATGCAGGATCATTTTGATCAAGTTATAAAGTTTCAGATGGATAGCAAAGAGAGTCCGGCTGAAGCTGGTATGAGATTATGGCAACTAGTAGAAAAGATTCCGGAAACTGACCTGACTGAAAAAGCCATGACTGGTTTTGCTATATCGATTTTATCTCAGTGCGATGACAAAATTCGCCGCGAGCTCAATTCAGTTGTCATAAGTGACAAAAACCAGCTTTTTCGTACTCTGCGCGGATTCACACTGAAGCGAAAAATGGATGAACCAAGTACCTCTGAAACCGAACCGAAGAGATTTCGCAAGCAATCGGCATTTCATGGGGAATGTCATTTTTGTGGCAGAATTGGACATCGTGGGCATGAATGCAGGGACAATCAACGAGCCCTCTCAAAAAATCAGCATGTTTCAACAAAATTGGAACAATCTAAGCCAGCTGTAACTTGCTATGTATGCGGTAAACTTGGACATATGGCCACTTCCTGCCCTAAGCGCTGGAAGAATGAAGACGTCAAAACGAGCCTCAATAGCAAGCAAGTGAACTTATGCTCAAGAGCTGCGCGAGATGTACTACAGATTAACGGTATTCAGCTGCCTTTTATATTATCTCTGGTTCAGATTGTAGCCTTGTGCGACAAAGTAATTGTGATGTTCTTAACGGTGAAAGGTTCAAGGGTTATTAGATGCAAACATAATTCGGGAAAGTTCCTCTCCAGTTGCAAGTCCAATTTTTATTAGTGGTGTATGAAAAAAAGACGGTTCTGACCGTATGTGTGTCGATTACAGAGAGCTTAACAGCAACACATGCCCGGATAGTTGCCCCCTTCCATTAATTAGCGACCAAGTCAATGGATTGCATGGGGCTCATTACTTTTCTAGTATAGGTATGGCTTCGGGGTTCCAACAGATCGAGGTACATGAGGATTCAATGGAAGAGACAGCGTTTGTAACACCATCAGCTCAATACGAGTGGTTGACTATGTCATTTGGCCTAGGAAATGCTCATCAGGTATTTCAAGGGTTCGGTGATTCTGCACTGAAGCCTCTTAATGACAGCAGGATTCTGGTTTATATGGATGGCGTGCTTTCTGCATCAGAAACTATAGAGGACGGCTTGTCTCGTCTCGATAAAGTGCTGGATACCTTGTCTCATGCAGGTTTTTCTTTTAAATTCAAAAAGTGTTCATTTATGAAAGGGTTTGCTCGCCATTGTTGAATGTGATTCTGATGGTCCATGGCAGGAGCGGTTAGGAGATATTCAATTGGCTATTAATGGTACACGCTGTGGGGTGACAGATTTCACCCCTATTGAGTTAATGTTCGGCATTCAGGGTCATTCACTGGAACTATCAAAGGTATCTGCTGACTCTCACGATACTGACAGACTAGATCTTGATTCCGCGGGATCTGATTCGTCCAGTGATATCCAGAAGCTGTCCCAATCTGAAACTATTCGATGCAACAAGGGCAAAGCTACAGTTTGACCTTTTTCTGTGGGAGATTACGTCTTTGTTAAAAGCGAAGAAAGGCATCAAGCCGGGTTGAACCATAAATATAAAGGCCCTTTTAGGGTTGCTGCAGTTCTAGACACCGGTGCGAGTTAAAACATTAATGGGACTGATAGGAGTTTATAAGTGAAGGTGAATCACATGAAGGTTTGTGAGAGGTGCCTTGTGGTCGTTTGGATTTGGCAGAAATCGCAGAAGGTTACTGTGATGATGATGATGCTGATGATGGCGTGACGGTGAGAAGTAGTGATGGTTGTTCATGAAACCAGTCATGATGAAAAAACATACTATTAATACTACTAGCGATACTGTGTCTATAAAAAGTGATACTATGTCGGCTGATTCTCGTACCTTGGCTGCTAACAGCGATAATGCTGATCCTTGTTACTTACGTTCAGAGTCAATGGACTCTCTTGATATGGAATCAACTGAGATTGTCACAGGTGCGGACGTATATCGAGAATATGAAATGTGAATAAAAATTGATGATGAATGATTGAAGATGAAAAATTACTAAAGACTGGAATGTTTCATTGAAGGGCATAGCCGGACCAATGATTGAAAGGCTACAGGAACTATATTAGTTCGGACTAGCGAAATTCAGGCCAGTTATAAGAACTGAAGGAATCCTGAAGGATGTAATGATCGGACCAGGCAATTATTATTAGGAGGGACAAATGTCCGGACCAAAACCAAAAAAAAAAAAAAGAAAGAAAGCAAAAAAAAAAAAAAAAAAAATAAAATTGGGTATGTACTGAAGGGTGACATAGCACTGGTCCAGATCTGAGATTTGAAACACTAAATTAATGTCAGGATGAGCGAACATTAACCTCTTGCTTTTTTTTATTGGTTTGTCGTAGATACCACCTTGTAAGAGAACGCGTACGAGGACGTACGCACGTCAGTATGGCCGTGACGGCGTCGCGTCATCGTTGCACGTGCAACGCACCGGCCGACAGCTGCCATCCCCACCGCTACACTACCAACTTTCTATCGCACGTGCGCTCGGATATATAAGGGCGAGCGAGCGGGCGATGGGGGCATTCTGATCTCGGCGTCCGCCCGAAGCACATGTTGTCGTAGCGCTAGCCGCTAATTATTGTGCGATCATTATCTGTCGTAATAATCATTTACGTCTACTATTTTCATGTTAAGCAATTAATTTATTGCGAGAGTTTAATTCATTTGATTATATTAAATAAATTATTTAAAAGGAGATTATTCTTTTACAATGTCAGACCCTCTGCCTTCATATTTATTATTTATTTTATTATTATTGTTGTGCCAATTAAAAAAGAAAGAATAATAATAATAATATTTGATCTTGACCCTAGCAATGTAAGTAATAAATGCTTAAGACTTTGTCGATATTTATTTTTAAACTACGGCAAAATGGCTAATCTGATGTGGGTGAAACTTAGCACATAGATAGATTACACTCTGCATTAGAATATCTAATGATTTAAAACCAGAAAAGTTTTTATAATACTGCGGGACGGTAACAAAGTTACACAGTATTTTGTTGACTTTAACCGTGAATATCTTTTTTTTCCCATGGAATCCAGACTTGGTGTCATACAATAAAATGATGCCCTCGATGTGGCCAACAATCTCCACCATAGCTTATAGTGCTACATTCTGGGGACGCGTTCCATATAACCTGACCCATTGTTCTTTATTTTCTTTCTCCTTACAAACTAGAATAACAATTTATACAATAAACATGACATTTTAAAGTTTGTAGGAGAAACTGGTATCCAAGCTAAGCCGGAGCCTGTGTTAAGGATAACCAGCCTCTTCCACCACGGACTATTTTAAGCTATGCAGAACAGATGCATGCAGAAATATATGTAAACATGATTTAGAGAAAGATAAAATAAATATTTAAAATTAAAATCCACGTAAAAAATTAATGGTTATGTGAGAAGTGTGTGTGTGTGTGTGTGTGTGTGTGTGTGTGTGGCTAAAGGCTTAAGGCAAACCAGCTTAAAAGGACTACATCACTTCCATGATGCTTGAGATGTTATACTTACATTATGAGCGTCTGCTGTTGGTACGATGTAAGCAGCCAGCGCTATCGGCTGGTTCGCCATCAGCGCACGAAGCGCTGCCAAGCGCTGCAGCGACATTTTGTGGGGATCTGTGGATATATCATAAACTATCAATAAATATACGAAAGTGAGTTTATTTGTTAACTAGTTGCCCCACGCGATTTCGCCCGCGTTCAGAGGGATGTAAAGTAACCTATTGCACTTGAGGATAATGCAAATTATTAGAGATTTTCAGAATTTAATCAGGTTTGTTTTTTACTGTGTAAAGGCCTGTTTTTGGCCACAATCTTAATATGATAAGTGATGTGATGATGTGGCCGAAGGTGTTAAGCACACAAAGCCTAGAAGGAACTGGCTCTCAAGTGCATCTGTCGGAACACACCGATAGGTGCTTGGCGATAGATTATCAACTTGAGGGTGGTAGCCAGCCAGGTGGGTACTAAAAACTACCCTACCACCGTGCTATGGTTTCCTCACGATGTTATCCTTCACCGAAAACTCAAGCTCACTGTAGGATTCGAACCCGGGACCTTCGTCTCCACTACCATTGAGCATAAAGTGTTATAAAGAAATAAGGCCTAATTAAAATTTTGGAAAATACAATTGGTACTTACTTCTTATTAAATGCTTTTTCTGACATCCATCCAAGCTGGCATACGTCTCTGCTATTCTGAAAGAAAATGCTTTCTTTTAAACATTTATTCCCAGAAATTACTCTTTATAAGCGACACTAAATTGGTGCAACATAGAGGAAAAATCCATATAGTATTAATACCTAGCAATGCAATTCCTATACTAGTGAATGATTTTGCACTGATTAATAATAGAACTTACCAATCACTGCATCTAAATGTTTATGTGTATCCTTGACTTAGCCAATCAGAGCGCATTGTCGGTGGTGGAGAATTGGAGGAGAAGATTTCAAAAAAAATTAACGTTATTTCGCTTCTTTGGGTTACTTGTTCGATGGCTCAGTATCACGTAGAATTGATCTAGTAACCCCTTATTACAAAACATGGTTTAAAGCAAAACCAGATTTTATTGTCATTCGGTCACTTTCTAACGTCATACAATAAAAAGAGACGAGGCTATTTTAAAACCTGGTTTTACTTTAAACCATGTTTTGTAATAAGGGGGCATGAGTTTGGTACGTTTGGTACAGTAGTACCCAATTAATATGGCTTACCGATGTACCTGCGCAGAAGTTACATTTTCAAAGCGCGGGATACGCTATTGGTCGGCAGCTGCCGCCATGTTAGCGCGCGCCGTGCGGAGAGGCGTGACTTGCGAGTGAGACGGAACTAACAGCTGCAGTGTATTATGAACCTTATAGTAGTGATCTAAGGTTGATTGTAAGTTTTAAGCATTCTTTCGTTAATCTTCGGGGCCATACTTTCTTTTCTGTGCGAACGAAGATTCACGACGCGCCATATCAGTTGGGTAATACTGTATGTGTATGGTTTTATGTTTTTTTTATCCACGACCAAACCAACAAGGTATATGCGTTTAGGCTAGGAGGCTGTGTACGAATAACGAATGTTCGCATTTATCTCCAAAATGATTTGATTTAGATACGATTTTCGGTAAAAAAAAAAAATTTTCTTATAGTTATTGTAATGTTGTTCTTTTATGGTCATTTTTTATAATTTAAATTAGATTGGTAGTAATGGTTTTAAGTTGTCCAAAAATATGGTTGTAATTAATAATTCAAATGTATTTCTGATATAAAATGTTAATTTCTGCCTGTCGTTACGACGAAACATGTCTTGTGCTTACTTATATTTTATAACACCTTTATGTTCACCATATCTCTAGCAAATACATTATTCTTATTCTTATATTATTCTTAAAAGTTTTGTGATTTATCGGCGATGGTTCTCAGATAGTGTCACGGTTATAGCTCTCCAAAGGGCGCTGCAATAAATATATTTCTTCTTGCTTTTGTATATGAACTGCTGAGGGTCTGGTGATAGAGCCGAAGAATATTGTCGGAAAATATATGAAGGCACAAAATTTTAAAAATAATGTTTACATCTGTCGAGGAGGGTTTTTCATATTTTGTAAACTACGTACGGTTTCGACTTTTCCGAACTATTCGCAGTTGCTGGAATTCTAATCTTTTCATACAGGTCGGTTAACTAAATCTGGCACGTTCAACACATTTACACGTTCCGCTTGTGTAGTGTGTGTGAATAAGCGCGCGGCGTCACGTCGCACTGCATAGTGCATCATGACAAGTCTGTCTGTCTCTCTCGCGCGCGGTCAAGCTTATGTGTATGAAGGAGACAGTTATTGTTTTACTTTTGCTACTGCTCATAAATATAGAGTGGTATTTTTTGCATTCGTCCATTAGAATTTACTAACTGATTAGAAGCAATAATGTAATGAAACATACAGTATCGTGAAATTGCATATGTGTGAGTACTGTGTTGCCAGCTTTAATTAAGCGACCTGTACGCATTTTTTGGACGCCGGTCCCAAATGCAAGAGAACGATACAAAATGTTATTAGAAGTTGGCATTTTCAACTGCTACAATAATACTAATATTATAAATGGGAAAGTAACTCTGTAACTCTGTCACGACTAAACCTCGGAACAAATAGTATAATTAGCACCGGCACGGGATCCTATCACGTGCCCGTTCGAGTGGAATTTGATTCCGTGCTCCAGCATAGATAGGATACAGGGTACTTTTGATTCCTGGAACTTAATATTGTGTAGGAAGGTCGCGTGACCCCTCGGGGTTTGACCTTTAGTAGATGAGTGGGAGTGCTTGTGTAGGAACCTACTTATTGTAGTTGCGAGACCTTTATTTCAAAAGGTCAGATGCTATGGCTTTGTTATTTTTTATTCAATATTACTACAGATTGGCTAGATCAAATTTTGCTAGATGCAAATGAGGGCGTTTCTGTGGGCACCAGATGGCGCCTCTAGCGAAAGTCCTTTTGCTGTCGTTGAAAAAGTATTTTTGCGCGTCAGGGCCAATACCAAATAAATAAAATATTGATGCCTCGGTGTTGCGCATTCCAGTTTTGTGTCGAAAAATAATATAAGGAAATACGAAACCGGAAAAAAAACGCGGCTAAAACAGTGATTGGAAGCGATTTGCAGTTCTGAATGAGAAAATTCCCGATGAAAGCTAGCAAACAGTAAAAGTTTAGTATATTTGTAATTTCTAGAGACCCACGCTACACTAGCGCCTCTCGCGGATAAATCAAGCACGTTAGCCCCCATTGGCGCAACGCGTTTACTACCTACTGAAATTACATAGGTACAGTCAGTCAGAACTAGCTGATGACTTAAGTACCGTGTCACATTAAGAATTTCACAGTTTTCACACAAACTCTCAAGAGAATGTCAATAGATTATTTTGACAGGGTACTAAAATACCAATCTACTTGACGTTTCTTTTTTTTTCATACCACTAAAGTGGCAAACAAGCATACGGCCAGCCTGACGATAAGCGGTTACCGTAGCCTATGCACGCTTGCAATATCAGGGGTATCACTCGCGCGTTGCCGACCATGCGAAAATCTCTTCACAACCTTTTTGAAGAACCCCTTGCTGTACTCCCTTGGAAAAACCACGGCGGGGAGCTCCTTCCACAGCCTGAGCGACCGCGATAGGAAGTTCCTTTGAGCCCGCACAGTACGAAACAATTCTGGTTTGAATGTGTGAGGATGGACTCCCAGTCGTTGGCGAGAGTTGCGATGGTAGAAGGTAGCGTGATCAGGTCAAACAACTCTTCAGATCACATTCCGTTCACAAGCAGTAGAACAGACATAAGGAAGCAAGTCTCTCTTCAGACAGGCTCTAAACCACTTGTAGGCTCGGGATCGTCGACAATTCTAATTTTACGTCGCTGAACCGAGTTTACAGGCCCAAGCTGGTCCATCCAGATGCTCAGCAGTACTCAATATGGGGCCGTTTCACAAGATATGGTCTACAAACTACCACGCACCATTCTGTGGACGCATGCTATACATTTTTTTTTTGGTAGGTAGGTAGATAAGTAAATGGAACTGCTACTTCATTGTAGCTCTCAACTTTACGAATTATATTATATTCATAACCAGCACGAGAACCATACGGTTGAATTCCTTTGTCACCTCCGTTCAAAGAGGATATAATCACTACGTGCTCCGGTACCCGCGTAGGGCCCTAATAAAATCAGAAAAAAGCGTGCCAAATTAAATGAAGCTGTAATTGAATCTTAAATGACTTTCCTGCAATGTATTTTCTGACGCCGTAAATCTATTTGCATTCTCCTGCATCTTCTACCACTACCTTTGCCTGGACATCCCACATTTTACATATAGTTTAACAAAATTATACCATGTACTTACAGAAGTAAAATTATGACGCACGGCAACATTTTGACAAATATAAAAAACATGATATCACGAGCAAAAGTCATAACGAATAATTCGTATAGAAGAGTATTTATTCCGATATTGCTCCTAGAAAATTGTGTGCTACACCTACAAAGTCTTTTAGCTTACTACTTTATTCTATTATTCGCTAAGAAAATGTGATGCAATGCGCGACGAATCAGCGCCAAATTAAATATAAACTGGGTCACGTAGATATACCAAATTCGGCTGCATTATGCTAACCATAAAGATATTATAATAATACTAGCTGCCCGGCGCGACTTCGTACGCGTGGTGCTACCCTACCCTGTGCTGCTACCCTACCCTAAACTACCCTTTTTTTTTATTTATTTTTTTATTAGCGTGGGGAAATCCTCATAGGATACCCGACCGCCCTGGGGGGAGCGGCCAGGTTATGCCGGACTTTTACCGGCTAAAACCCCACGGTGGTCGCCACCTGCGCTACAGAGGGGGGCGGGCTCTCGTGCAGATCGCGTACCTGCTCGCCCCTCCACGCGCTGCGCTGTGATAGCTCGTCCCGGGGGAAGTGTGATACCTCCCCCCAGCACCCTCGCGGTGCTATCGCCCGATGAGTCGTGACCACAACGACCCATCGTCCTCCTCGGGGTCGCTTCTGGGCGTTCAGGGCCCCCGCCCCGATTGCCCACGACCCCGAAGGTCCCCTTTTAGTCGCCTTTTACGACAGGCAGGGGAACACCGTAGCTGTGATTCTTAGCCCCAGCTACAGGGCAGAAGGGCCGCCACGAGGCACTGCTGCGCCTCGGCGGCGTCGTCTCCGGGCGGGATCGGCCCTCTCCCGATCCCGCTCAGCAGCCTCCTTCTGGACCATTACGGTCTCACAGAAGGAGGCTACGGCCCTCCAACCCTAAACTACCCTACCCTATCTAAACCATCCAGGGAGTTAATTATGTCTATGGTCGGTATGTCGGTATCTTGGTTATATTATCGACTGCAGCGCCATCTGCCGGGCTGATTTGTGAATCTAAACCATCCAGGGCGCCACTCAAACGCATACAAAAAAATTCATTTAAATCGGTCCAGCCGTTTTTTATTTTTATTTAATGGGCTTGCGTTTGGCCACTTACCCGCCCATAAGGGACGAAGACGAAGCCTAAGATGGAACACGCTTACCCAGAAGGAACCCATTCACTCTGGCCTTGAAAATCCCAAGGTTATATGAGTCAGGAAACACAGACGCCGGAAGCAAGTTCCACTCCCTTGCTGTCCGCATTATAAATGAGGATGCAAAACGCTGTGTTCGTATTTTCGGTATGTCAACAACGTACGGGTGAACATTTTCCCGGCGTCTTGTGGTTCGGTGTAAAAATGGGGATGGTGGAATAAGGTTGAACAATTCCTAGGAGTTTAGGAGGAATTCAGTGGCATACACACGTGCAGATGAATTTTATATACAGGGTGTTGTTTTGGTCGGCGACAAGCGACCCAGGAGCGGTAGTACAAAATATATATTCCCCAAAAATGGACTTAATTCCATTAAATACTGTAAATATGTTGAGAAATACCTTATTCAATTTCAAATAAAATTACTGCAAAGTATGGTTACTAGGCACATGCATAGACTAGAGCTAGGCACAAGCCGCCATCGCCCCACCCCTTTACTCCCTCGTTCTCCCGTTGAGTATTATGTCTACACTTTAGCTTATTACATGATTTTCAAAATTTTTATTTTTTTATTTTTATTATTTAAAAAAAATAAAGTATTTTTTTTATATTTTTTTTAGCACCAGTATCATGTGTATTATCGACCCTGAGTCGCTCGTCGCTGACCAAAACAACGACCTGTATAAAGAAGATTATATGGTAACTATACCGGCCTTCCCACCTGGCGCACGGTGGAAAAGTAGATTTTTACTTACTTTAAATATTGTACTGTTGATAAAAACTAATAAATGAATTCAAATTCTTAATTTCAGAGGTAGGTCAGAACTGGTTTACCCGTAATCACAACCCCCAAATAACAGTTGCCAGAAGGCACCTTGAGTGTGGATTAACGTTAATAAACGCATACTATCGCGTTTGAGTTTACAATTTAGTATGGGAGAAATTAGTACCATGAATATTCCGCTAGAGGCGCTGTACCAATTCCTATAAAGAATCGTAAACGCAAACGTAATAGTAAGCGTTTGCTAACGTACATTCTTTACACTCGGGGTACTGCCCCCCTGGACAAGATGGTTGCCGACAATCGTTATCGTTAGTAAACGATCAACCTTTGTATGGGATTGACATTCTTGTCTACTGGCCCTGTGCTGGGAGCGTGCGTGGACCGGGGGCATAGTAGCTAAATGTCGTCAGTCTCTTCCGCTGCCAGCACAGCAACTCGTCTCAACACCTCTAAAACCCCTTCTCGAGAAGTGTATTACGAAGATCGAGTGATACCTCCGGCACCCCTAGGACCCCTGTGTTGGAGTTGGAAGCGTCTTTAAGCTACAGTAACCGCGCCAACAGCAGGTTGGTCGTATGGTACGCGTTGGGGGCCTTCTACCTGACTGCGGCGAGGCCCAAATGGAACGTAAAGATTTTTACGAATTTTTGCTTACACACGTTCGGGGCCCCAGTAGCCCGGGGTAGTACTATTGACTTGTATAGTTCTGTGCCCGGGGGCCCCGTATCATTGATACGGCGGTAGCTACGCCCCTGTCACTACCCGATCAGTCAGTAACGATCACAGCTCACATCACGGCTCACATAAATCTCGCTTACGCATAAAACCGCTGACACATCTCGTTCACACTTACAAGGTCCCTATACTTATTTGCAGCCTTGGATAAACAAAAAAAAACATAGTTTTTTAGCCAATAATTGTATGAAATACGAGTAATTTTAATGCTAAAGGACCCCGCAACAAGTGTATAGAAAAAGCCTTTCAATTGGCTGAAATTTTTGAAGAAATGATGGTCCTTGTAAAGCTGTAACGGCTATTTACACATAGCATTTGCTCTCTTATTGATACTTAACAATAAATATAGAGTTAAAATGCCATACTAATATTATAAATGCGAAAGTAACTCTCTCTCTGTTACCTTGCGTTTAATCCGCTGAACCAATTTAGTTGAAATTGCCACATCAGGTGGTATATAAGTAGGTCAGAGCATGGCCGTATTTAGCATATGCGGCACAATAAAGAGGATTATTTAAATACACACAAACTTGGACCTAGCGCAGTATTATAGACCCACATTTGTTAGACTTAGCCACCTTTAAAACCAATTCGACTATATTAGTCCATAAAAATAAAAACAAGTAATAATATTATCAGAATCATTTATTAATTTACTTTATACAACTTATGTATTAGATTAGTTATTTCAGATTGGGTTAGCTTTGTTCACAAAAAAAATATTAACAGCATAATTTTAGATATGGTAACCCCAAGTCACATGGGATATCAAAACTAAGTCAAACACTAATAATATAGTTATAAACTTAGATTAAAATAGAAAGGGGAGGATATAATACAGACATAATTATTATTAGATCTAAAACTAAGCCAGTATTACACGAGCTCATATTGAGTAATAGTGCGTAACGTAGTTTAGCTGTCCCACTCCTAGTGGCGGGGTACCATATCTTCCCCTAAGTATTTTACAAACAACTTCAACTATTTTTTTTATTAACATCATTTTCGTCCTTATAGAAAGCATTTATATGATTAACACTATCCGGCTTTCTGTGTAATTTACCTAAACATGTTTTAACATAAAAAAAAGTGCACCATAATCTTTGGATGCTAAATCATATTAAAAAAAAACTAGTCTACATAATTACTAATAAATACAAATTATACTAATATGAAACAAGGAAAACGAGAGTGGATCTTAAAATACCCATACTTAGGTATATTTTGCTTTGAATTTCTAAATCATTTTAAATATTAATTGACGAAAATATTCGAAAACGGTATTCGAAGATTTTAGCATACTTTTCGGCCACCATTTACGGAAACAACGCAGGCGCACGGTAAAACCATATAGGTTTTACCGTGCGCCTAAATTGAATGGAGACACTGTAACAAACAAAAAAATACTAGGGTATCTATGTCTTAAAACGTCACGTTACTAAGTTATTTGCAAAAAAAGTGACATATATTTTCAAAAAGGTACATCTCATTAGAATAAAAAAAACAAAATGGCCACATGTTTGATAAATATAATATAATTGTAGTAAAATGGAAGATCATTAAGATTGAAATACGGTAGCCCCACAGTAGCTGTACACAATTATAACGCGCGTGTTAGCAAAGTGCTACAGTCGCCTTAAATCAATGAATCAAAAAGTCATTACAATAAATAATGCATGTACAGGCCTACAATTTAAGTCAGTACTAAATTAAGGAAACTGCAATCGCTTTGATGGATGACGTAACAGCTTTTCAGTGTTCAGAAAGACCAGTCTAAAGTTAAAAGAGATAGAGAACATTGGTCTAAAAAACCATGAATTTTAAAGATAAAATAAAATGAATTAAAAAGCAAATTGATTGTTAGGAATAAATGTTGCCATCATCACACCCTTCTGCACCAGACAAATACCTGGAGGAGTTAAACGATAGGCCTGTAACAGCAGTGCGAGCATAGATGTATTGATAAACACAAATTCCTAGTCAATACTTGACAAGGAGGCAGACTGTTCACATTTTAGGAGTCTTTAATATCCACAGGTGAGTTACCTTTGCCTGAGGACATTAAGGCAATGTGCTGCTAACAAGGTTTAGTTTATATCTGTAAGCTCATCTTAAAAAAAAACTCATGATATCTTCATGGCTTTCTGAAAGTGGAGGTGAAGATTTGAGATAATGGGAGGTACTTTAATCAAGAGATTAACATATCTATTGTCTGAGATTGACTTCTAGAAACTGGAAATCAATGTTTTAGATATATCAAATAAAGGAAATATTTATACAATTAACTATTTAAGAAAAACAAAAAAATATCATCACCATTTTTTATTGCTTAAAAAGTTATAATTTATTAAGTTGTTCGTTATTCCACCATTTTTATAATATTTCAACCAAGTCAGAGCCTAAAGCTCCTACAGAACTATACCTTTGCTTTTTAATCCCTTGACTTGCGGTTAAAAAATAACAATAGATTTCTATTGTTTTCCTCGCCTGCGCAGATCCTCAAACAGTCAAAGGATTAAAAAAAATTAAACAAATTATATAATACACATTTAAGATAAATAAAGAGTTTTATCATGAATCAATGCCCGCACCGCTGGTTTTGGATACATTCTGCGAGTTATTAATCTAAAACTATTTATAATGTCTTAATAATAATAATCAGTCCATAAATTACACTATACAAACAATAGTTCTGTATGTTGTCACAATCACATAGATACATACATGTTGGATTTCATAGTGTTTATTATTTGTTAATCTGGAAAAGAGAAATAAATAAGTTTAAATAATTGAACTGTGTTACAAAATCTTAATCCGACTTCAAAGTACACTAAGAAGTTATCAAATCCTGATCTGATGACAATGGGACTAAACGGGAAGTGTACCCTTTCAAATAAAAAAAGAATTTTCCAAATCGGTTATTTAATGACGGAGTTATGAGGTAACAAACATAAAAAAAAATAAGACCGAATTGAGAACCTCCTCCTTTTTTTGAAGTCGGTTAAAAAGGACACTTAAACTGCCTCAAGCAACATTGGGAAAAGGAGCACTGCAGCACAGCTATTTTACCAGCTGCATCTCTACAAAGTCATGGTGGAAATACTACCTACTTTTTGAGATAGATAAGACATCTGAATCATATAAATTGCAAAGATTGAATCTCAGATAGGTGAATCTGACCAAACAAATAATAATATCCTGGGACATTCCGCACACACGATCCCAAACTAAGCAGAGCTTGTACACACGGCTACAGATCAAGCTATACATTTCCAGTATAAGCAGATCTCGCATTGTATAGGATTTCCGTACAATGGGAGGTCCGCTTATACTAGAAATGTATAGCTTGATCTGTAGCCGTGTGTACTATGGAAACCAGATAACTGATATAATACATATACAACTTTATGTTTGTAAATACATACTTAATATACATAATTACACCCAGACTCAGGACATACAGACATGTTCATGCACACAAATGCATGTCCTGTGGGAATCGAAACCACAACCTGCGGCGGGTAAGGTGAATCTTAACCAACTGGCCGGTCAAAAAAAGATGTTAGTAAGAGAGCCTTGAAAGACTAGTTTTGCAAAATATTACAAAATAATAGAGAGTGAAAAGGACGAGCATCGACTGACGGACTAATCATATGCAGCTCGGCGCTCCTCTTTTTCATTCCATTAAACAGACCGAAAAAATACTACTGTCATTTTCTCATGACTCATGCCAGTTATTGTACGTCACTTCTATTACATACTTCGACTCTGGTGCCTTTGCATAAGAAAGTATAAAATGTACTAACCTCAGCACTCCATAGGTGCAATAGAATTTGAATTATCTCCATAACCACTTAAACTGCCTTGAAACTCAATCCCGCTGATTTGGCTGTCAGCATTAAAGGCATAGGAATCATTACTTGGTGCATGTGATGTCTCCAAATTACCATCCCCCGAGTCGGTAGCTGCTGCCGCGTCAGGCTCGGCCCAGTTTATCTTAAATCTAGTTACTCGGGGCTCCGAAGCCAGGATATTACGAACAACTTTGTCAAACTGGGGCTTTGATGGCGGATTCTCACGTAATTCAGGTTCACTTTCACTGTACTCGTTATTTATGAAGTAACCAACTCTAACAAACTCCTGTCCTCTGTATGAACATGTTAATAGTACCACTGTGACACCAAGAGCGTCATTTTCTGGTATGCGGGTAACGTCGGGTGGTGGAGCTTGAAATACGAACATGTGACGACCCTCGGGAATGGGTCCGACGTATATCGTGTCTAAGACCTGGTCGTGTTCCTCCGTCTCCGCTGATCCCACGTATATCATCTTCCATTCTAGGTCTTCTTTGAGTTCTTCTATGCATTCAAAGGTCAGTTCGAATTGGAAAGGATTCAGAAAAGGACTAGGATTGTCCAAAACAACAACGTTGGTTATGTGTACTTTAGCCATGATTTTTCTTTGAGTTAACTTCGCTGATCCTTGAAATCAAGTATTTCGCGTTTGAGAATTGTTTGGATGGCAAAACACAATAAAAATAACGTTTTGTAACGACGGAAAATTGTCGGTCGGCGAAAAGTGACAATTTTTTTGGCGGTTGAAATGGTCACGTGATAAAAATAAATCGCGACGGCAGCGCTACTGCGACGAAACGACAAACTAAAATTAAAAAGTTTCTATATTTTGACAGATACATGATACGCAAATAGTTATGAATATCTTTGTAATTACTAATGTAAATGTTTGTGCGCAACATGGCGTAAATAAACTTAACTTAATTAGATGATTTATCAGAATAAACTTACATTGAAGCCTATTTTTCATTTATTTTTCGCTATATATCGCCAACACGAAACGTCAAGTAGCACCATAAACACACATACCACAGAGCACTATAGGGGTGCGTTCAATTCTTCTTCAGCTTCTTAATTTTAATGTTGGCAACCAAATCCAAATTAGGACTTATTTCTGCCAGTGTTGAGTTATATTATAATTTTCAATTACATATGAATTACAATAATTATCACTTTCACAGTCATCAGTCAGTCACCATCCATAAAAGTCATATTTTACTACTAAAAAGGTGGTCATTGTACTAAAACTCTTCACGGACTTGAAAAGACAAACTTGAAAAGTCACCATACACATAATTCATTTCATTTCCCTTCACTTATGCACACGGATTGATCTTTATTGGATAAAATACCACCAATAATATGCAATAAAACTCAAAATACACGAATTTATGAAAATAAAAACGAAAACGCGACATCACACTGCAAGTTCCCGCCAAAAAGTCTCAGTGCGTTCAGTTACTTCGCCGTGTGTTCGCCAAACGATCATCGTAGCGTTCAGTCGGTGTGATCCACAGACATAAGGGCTGTGTTCAGTAACTACACACTAGAGATGCGCCGAGTACTCGGTTATTACTCGGTACTCGGCACACTCAGCCATTTTTTTAGTACTCGTAATCGGCCGAATCGGCGTTTATCAGCAAATGCAACCTTCCGAACCGGTATAGAGTATTAGAGTCAAACTTTTCATAAGTGCCTGCGAAGGTCTATTTGAATAAATGATTTTGAATTTGAATTGAATTTTGTTGGCATACCTACCACTCGCTCGCTAGCCGCACGTTACGACTGTTGCAAGCAAGTTTAAACTTGTTTTCTCGTCCTAAACCTGCGTCAACATAACCGAGTTACTCGGCAGAGTACTCGGTTCGGTAAACATAATACCGAGCAATACTCGGTATTCGGTTACTCGGTAAAACTTGTACTCGGCGCATCTCTACTACACACTGTGTGACCGTGCGATCGTTCGACGTCGTCTAACGATCGCACCACATTCTATTGAACTGTTACTGAACGCTACCATGATCGTCGGCCGATCACACGGCGTTGTTACCAGTATATAAGTTACTCTATGGTTGTTACTGAACGCAGCCAAGAAGTAAGGTGTGATCGCACCGGTCACACCGTGAAATAGGTGGATGATCTGTATCCGTCGGCGTCGCGTTGCGTCTCGATATATTTTTAAGGCTGGCAATTCTTACTATAAACGTCAACGTCAAAAAGAATAATAAATATGGCGTCGTTGCTTTGTCGTTCTGTCTGTCTGTGTATTGTGTTTTGTGGTTTTGTGTCAATTAATTACACAGCGATATAAATCGACTGCAGTTAATTTAAAAAAAAACAATATGAAGGTCATACGTTGAAACTCAAATCGCAAAGTGAGAGAGAAAGGTTGATGAACTGATTTTATAAAAAGGTAATATTTACTATTTCCGTTTTGGTTTACGTAAACTATTGCATGTAAACACGAAGCTTAATGTCTTATCTACACGCTATATTCGTTTATTTTCGCCTCGAACATAAATTAACCAGATAATTTCACTTTGATTCTACCTAAAGGTTTCTACTTCCAAATGTTACCTATAATAAATATTAGTGCCTTATAAGTTCTTCGACATTGTTATGGCCTGAGTCACTGCATGAATGTCCTCACTAATTAATGCAAGCCACAATTGCCGCACCACGTCCCAAGTCTTAATAAAGTTGGTTGTAAATTTTTCTCTGTACAATCAAGTATGTTCTGTTTTAATTTAGACAATAATTGATTCATATTATTGACCTCACAGAGGTGATAAAAAACTACAAATATTATAGAACAATGAAGACAGAGTTCTCTTGACTTTAAATGGTTTTTTTATTCATTTGAACTATCTGTACTTCTTGTCATTGAGCTATTATTACTATATACAGAGAAGACGCCACACATCACAACTATGTTCCATTCAAGTGAGGCCATCTGACCACAATTGATGTTGTAGAACGATGAAACGCGTAAGCTCTGTGAAAATCACGCTGTTTGCGAGAAAAATACTCTTAAAAGCATTCTGGTAACACTACGTGTTTCTATTGTCTGCTTAGATGACTAATTATTGTTTCAGCGCTAAAGTGAACTTAACTTGACATAACCTTTGCTTATGACAGCTTCTCTATACGTAGTAATAATAGCTCAATGACTTCTTATACTAAATCAATTTATTTTTGAATAGTTTTGATATGTTAACTTGTCGTGCGCACAACCAGACAAGAGAGACCTGCCAGAGTTAAAATTTATATGGAACAGTAACTAAATGACAGTTAATATTAAACCTTGTGTCTTTAAACGTCAAAGTGGCATTTCGCGTACAATGGCTGCGGTTCCCCTTAAAAACAAACGGTTTGTTTAAGGCGCGCGGTGGGTTAAGTTATTCAGTTTACTATAATGGTTGTCTCAATTTATGAAAGAAATACAAACTGACTGACTCAAATATAGAGCTAGAATATTAATAGAATGACTGTACTAGCATGTGCTGAGAGCATGAGTAAGTGCAATGCTGGCTTGAAAGTAACTGCGCGTTCATAGTTTGAAAGACTATATAAATATAAATTCTTTCCAGTGCACTTAAATGTCCACGTCATAAATATGTCTCAAGAAGAAGATGGCCCCGTGTACTACCGGGAGATACAGAAGAATGCGTATCTTAAGAGGATACCAAATGATGAGGGCGGGAGTAAACTCAGGCCACTAGGACATAAGGTAAGACGACAATGGTGCCGATTCTGTTTTAAATCGCACTAAACTAATTTTAGTCACATCTCATCTCTTTCTTACGAACATTATTGAAAAAGGATAGAACATATTTTAAGTTGTCAAATTAATCTTTTCCGTCTTATTTTGCGTGTATTTAGGCGTGACCGCGATAGATGGCGACTAAATTTATATTGAAAACAAGCATTGGACTAATTTGACAGGACTAAATTTCTTACATCCTTTTCTTATGTTCTTTGTTAGAAAGAGACATAGTGACATTAAAATTAGTTTAGTTGTGAACAACAGAATCAGGGCCAATATATCTAGATCCAAAATTGATGTGATGAAAAAATGATTAATCATGCCTATGCCTATACATTGAGGTATTGGCCCTGATTCTGTTGTTCACAACTAAACTAATTTTAATGTCACTATGTCTCTTTCTAACAAAGAACATAAGAAAAGGGTGTAAGAAATTTAGTCCTGTCAAATTAGTCCAATGCTTGCTTTCAATATAATTTTAGTCGCCATCATTGACGGGCCAGTTGGCGCAGTTGGTTAAGGTTCGCCTTACGCGCCGCAAGCCGTGGGTTCGATTCCCACACAGGACATGCATTTGTGTGCATGAACATGTCTGTATGTCCTGAGTCTGGGTGTAATTATGTATATTAAGTATGTATTTACAAACAAAAAGTAGTATATGTATTATATCAGTTATCTGGTTTCCATAGTACAAGCTCTGCTTAGTTTGGGATCAGATGACCGTGTGTGAGGAATGTCCCAGGATATTTATATATCGCGGTTACGCCTAAATACACGCAAAATAAGACGGCAAAGATTAATTTAACAACTTAAAATATGTTCTATCCTTTTTCAATCATGTTCGTAAGAAAGTGATGAGATGTGACTAAAATTAGTTTAGTGCGATTTACAACAGAATCGGCACCAATATCAATTTACAATACCACCAAACAATCTAAATCCTAAACTAGTGAGTGCTTTTGCACTGATTAATTATAGTACCTGGATGACCATTTTTTTTTTTTTTGATAATATCGTGTTTTTTTGAAATTGTATTTAGATACAAATTCAAGAAAAAAGGAAAAAGATAGTAGTCGAAATAGGGTTTTCTAGTGCCTGTCTCTAGAATCTTATAATAATTATTATTTATTCATTCATAGATATAGGCTTTACAGAGGAGTACCTAATATATTTAGGTATATTATAAGAATACAGTTTGTAGTAGTACAAACACTAGTAAAAATCTGCGGAAGTGATGCAAGCATGGAACAATTAACCTATAGAAGCGCAATGACGTTCATTTTGGTTCAAATAAATTTCGCCAATTTCCCACGCCGACAATGCGCGCTGATTGGTTAAGACAAGGACGCATGCACTCTGATTGGCCAAGTCAAAAACACACGACGCAGCAAGTGGTCCTTACTGTTCAAATTCAGTGACAAATCACTGACTAGTTGTGGAATTATATTGTTCAGTATTACTACTCTATAGGGATATTTCCTCAATGGATGCAAGTGACTATTTGGGAAAATCTTCACCTTCAATAACTTCATTTATCAACAAAAAAAAAACTACTTTTATGCTATCTGTCTAGACTTTGAATGAGATGTGTTGGGCGTCAGTGTCCTGTGGGAACACCAGTCCACCAACCTTTCTTCCCTTCACTTTAAATCCAGTTCAACTACGTGGTTACATATCAGTAACTCTGCTGCTAAATGATTTAGATATAATAATAATAATAAATAAATATCCTGGGACATTCCTCACACACAGTCATCTGATCCCAAACTAAGCAGAGCTTGTTCTATGGAAACCAGATAACTGATATAATACATATACTACTTTTTGTTTGTAAATACATAATTAATATACATAATTACAACCAGACTCAGAACATACAGACATGTTCATGCACACAAATGTATGTCCTGTGTGGGAATCGAACCCATGCCCTGCGGCGCGTAAGGTGAACCTTAACCAACTGCGCCAACTGGCCCGTCAGATGGGTAGCCAGTCTTTGCTTGTCGAGTCGAGTTTTGTTTTATCTCATCGCTAACTGTGTAAAATTTTAGTTCTCGGTGTAGTTTTTTTTTTTTTTTTTTTATACGACTAAGTCGGTAAACAATCATATGGCCCGCCTGATGGTAAGCGTTTACCGTAGCCATATGGACGCTTGCAACACACGAAGCATCGCTCACGCGTTACCGACCTTTCCCCCTCCCCTATGAGCTCTGGCGACCTTACTCACGCGCAGGAACACAACTTTACACAACAAAGTTATTTGGCTGCGGTATTCTGTAAGGTGGAGGTACTTCCCCAGTCGAGCTGCTCTTTGAGCGAATAAACGCTATGCTCTACCTTTCTCAAAAGTAGTTCGCAGTTTCTTAGAAACGAGGCATTGCACAGGTTTCTCAGGATGCAATTTTGTGCCCAAAAAATCAAAACCCAAAAGTCAACATAAATCTGCCTCCCCAGAAACCCCCCCTAAAACCAATGTGGACGCAGTTCTGCATACACAACGGTCGCACACCGTTCCTAGAGCAGTATCCCGAGGCGTCGAGTGCGGCGGCGCTCCGCCACCTGCCCGTGTGGAGGGCTAGTTTACGCACCGCACGACATGTGACTGCTAGTGTAAAACCCCGCGCTGGGGACCAGTATGACTTCCTTGTGGACACTGATCACGGGCCTGTGAGGATGTTGGCGCCAGATTGGTGAGTTTTAAGAGAGGTACAGTAGCACCCAACTGATATGGCTTACCGATGTACCTGTGCAGAAGATACATTTTCAATGCGCGGGAAATGCTATTGGTCGGCAGCTGCCGCCATGTGTGCGGAAGGGCGTGACTTGCGAGTGAGATGGAACTAACAGCTGCACTGTATTATGAACCTTATAGTAGTGATCTAAGGTTGATTGTAAGTTTTAAGCATTCGTTCGTTAATTTTCGGGGCAATGCGAACGAAGATTCACGGCGCGCCATATCAGTTGGGTACTACTGTAACACCATTGAATTAGCGTATAATTCAATGGGGGTATCGTTTTTTATGTATTGTGTATAGGCCTGTGTTTGACCGCAATCTCACCATGTTGAGTGATGATGTGGCTGAAGGTGGTAAGTACACGAAGCTTACTTACTCCTTACTCACGCGCAGGAACACAACATAAAGTTATTTGAATGCGGTATTCTGTAAGGTGGAGGTACTTCCCCAGTCAACTGTTCTTTGAGCGAAATAACGCTATGATATTATTATGATGATTTAAGGATGCCGGATTGAAGGTCCGGGGTTCGAATCTTACAATTAGCTT
The DNA here is from genome assembly GCA_951394255.1 of Polyploca ridens. Classification (NCBI taxonomy): domain Eukaryota; kingdom Metazoa; phylum Arthropoda; class Insecta; order Lepidoptera; family Drepanidae; genus Polyploca; species Polyploca ridens. The sequence goes on along the minus strand of OX596272.1, from coordinate 3,669,635 downwards.
GAGCTTTCGGTGAAGGGAAACATCGTCAGGAAACCATAGCATGGTGGTAGGGTACTTTGTAGTACCCACGTGACTGGCTACCACCCTCAAGTTGAAAATCTGTCGCCTATCGGTTCCGATAGCTGTACTTGAGAGCCAGTTCCTTCTATGCTTTCTGTGTGCACAACCTTCGGGCGTATCATCACTTACCATGGTGAGATTGGCAAACACAAGCCTATACACTGTCCCCTCAAAAAATAAATTCTGTTATCTCTTCAACCAGGGAGTCAATGCAAGACTGGGTGACGACTCTGCGCAACAAGCTATCAGAGCTGCGTATAGTGGGTAGGGGGGAGAACGTGTACTGCGCGCCCCCCCTGCCCGCCGTGCCGCCGCCGCCCCGGGCTGCGGCGCGGGACCCCACCTCCCCACTACCCCCCACTCCGCCTATGCCTCCTGACAGGTAACATTTAAAAACGTGTCCCAAAATTTACCGATAAGCGGGCACCAGAGGTTGCTGCCGGCTCGAGACAAGATATTTTTTTATATTGCAAAAAAAAAATGTCCTTCGAAAATTGATACCCTTAAGATATTTTAAACTACCATGACCAAAATTTTTTAAATGTATGTTTTTTTTGACCGACTTCAATTAAGGAGAGAGGTTCTCAATTCGGTTGTATGTTTTTTTCATGTTTGTTACCTCATAACTCCGCCATTTATTAACCGATTTGGAAAAATATTTTTTTTGTTTGTGTACTTTGAAGTCGGTTTAAGTTTTTTGTAAAACAGTTTTCAATTATCTTGTAACGGCAACCACTGCACTACTATCAACACACAACCCATAAAAATCCCAGAATGCTTGTAGTTTTTACCAATAAAAAAAATAAGAAAAGTTTCTAGTAAAAATCTTACCATAAAGCTATTATTACTACATATAGAGAAGCTATCATAAGGTTATGTCCCATTTTTTTAGAGTAAACTAAAGTTCTCTTTAGCGCTGATACAATAATTAGTCGTCTAAGCAGACAGTAGAAACACGTAGCGCTATCAAAACGCTTTTAGGAGTATTTTTCTCGCAAACACCGTGATTTACACGGCACTTACGCGTTTCGTTTATCGTTACTACGTATAGAGAAGACGCCACACATCACAACTATGGTACAGTATAACCCAACTGATATGGCGCGTCGTGAATCTTCGTTCGCACAGAAAAGAAAGTATGGCCCCGAAGATTAACGAAAGAATGCTTAAAACTTACAATCAACCTTAGATCACTACTATAAGGTTCATAATACAGTGCAGCTAGTTAGTTCCGTCTCAATCGCGCGTGAGGCCCCTCCGCACGGCGCGCGCTAACATGGCGGCAGCTGCCGACCAATTGCGTTTCCCGCGCTTTGAAAATGTACAAAAAGTATCTTCTGCGCAGGTACATCGGTAAGCCATATCAGTTGGGTACTACTGTACCATAGTTGTGATGTGAGGCGTCTTCTCTATACGTAGTAATAATAGCTCAATGCATAACTATGTTTTTTTCAGAGTACCAGGAATAGAATTAGCCCCAGCACGCCCCACTCAAGCCCTAACCCAACCACCCGACCCAGAACCCGAACCACAACCTCCAGAACCAGCAGAAACACCAGAAACCACACATGAAATAGACATATCCAACTGGGATTCGACGTGTGAACCCAGCACAAGTCAGGAGCAACCGAAGACAAACCTAGCAAAGATATGCGGTCAGAATATATGCTTAGACGATTCAATATTTAAAAGGAATGATGTAACGGATAGCGATGAAGACTTCTTCAGTGAAATTGATAGGGTACATGAGTCGGTGGAGAATTTGTGTTTTGATGGTGAACATGAGGGGTTCAAGCAGAGAGTTGTTGTGAATGATGGAGAATCTTCGCAGAGTTTGGAGAATAATAATGGGTGAGCTTGTATTTAAGAGAATTTTAATTAACTTAAAATACAGATTTTTTACCCTATTACTAAGCCTCCGTTGTCTGTCTGTCTGCGTGCTGTATCTCATGAACCGTTATAGGTAGATTGAAAATTTCACAGAATGTGTATTTGTGCCTCTATAACAACAAATAATAAAAATAAAATGTAAAATTAATGATGGCTTCCATACAAGAAACATTTCTGCGGAACCCTTGGTGTGTGAATCAGACTCGCTCTTGGCCGGTTTTATTTTATTTATGTAACTCAATTTATCTGAAGTTAGTTAAGTGATTTAGAAAATAACTCAAATCAGTAGATTACGGCTCCTAACATCGTTATTTCATATTATTTAATGTTTGTTTTAAGGCGGCCCTCTGTGGCCGGCGCAACTTCAACGCAAGCATAGTCTAAAAGCTTGTTGTTTCATCCAACGTAATGTTTGACTGCGAAAAAAGAGAGACAGCATCAGAGCCGTCGATTATCAGTCGGTAAATTCCGCTGATCACTCGCGGCCGCTTCGCTAGGTCGTCTTCATGATTTCGCATATCATAAAACTTGTTCCAGGAGTATACTTCTTGTGAAAAAATCTTACAAGTTTGTGAAAAATAAGTTAGTTATTTAGAATCTCCAATACATTTGCAAGCCTGGTATCTAAATGTTTTAGATATGGCCAAAGTTCAGGCAAAAACGCTGTTTGTCGGAGGCTTTTACTGAATTTGTTTCACACTTTTTTTTAATTTCGCCTAGATACACGGCTAGATATAGTGCACAAGATACTAATTTGTCCAAAACATCTATCGAAAAATGTTTAACAACGCCATAATAAGTACAGAGGTTTTATATTAAAAGTATGATGAATTGATTGCTCTTAAGTATTTTTTTTGTGAGTATGGATGTATGTTTGTTACTCTTTAACGCAAAAACTACTGAACGGATTTGGATGAAATTTGGCACACAGATAGAATATGTCCTGGATTAACACATAGGGTACTTTTTATCCCGGGAAAACATACTTTCCCTCGGGAATTCAGGTGAAACCGCGCCCGACAGATAGTTATAACTAATCTTTTAAAATTTCTCTTTACAGTGATCGCCCATCGAACATAACAGTAATACAAGTATCAAATAAAGAGGCCCCACACACAGCTATACCTGTTCTAGGCCCCGAGACAAACGTATTCTACTTCGAATTTCCCAAACCAGAAAGCACAAACCCAAATTTCGTAAATATAGTAAACACAGAAGTTAACGTACAAAACACCAACGAATACGGGACAGTTTTCGCCAAAAACGACACGGAATATGGACACCTGAGTTTGACAACCACTGTCAGTTTGACAGGTGACAAGCCTGTCAATAATGACAGCGTGTACGAGAGGTTATGTCTAGCGTCGACATCGGCGGAAAAGCCGTCGCCATTACCAGTAAAAAAGATAAAAAATCAAGATAAATTAAGAAAATCCTCGTTACCTAATCTAGATTTAGTGTCAAACGAATCGAATTACGAATATCTGTTTTTAAGTAATGCAAGGAATAATGTGACTTATACACAGCCTAATACGGTTCAGAATGTTAGTACGGTGTCAACTAACCCTAGTACACAGCAAACAAGTACGCCAACACACAGTACATCTGTACACAGTACTACAACTGTTCAAAGCGAAGGTTCGCGGAATGTTCACGTGAATTCAGTGGCAGTTAATAATGAGTCTAGTGTGAGGAGGATAGGGTCGGTTGTTGAACGTTCGCATAGTCAGAATGCGTGTGACGGCTCGCCGAGAGGGAATGCTAGAAGAGTGCAGAATGGTAGTCCGAAAAGAGAAGCAAAATCGGGTAAGTGATGTTTTTTTACCCGGCTGACCCGGAAGGAGGGTTATGTTTTTCGAGTATGTTTGTATGTCTATTTCTTTGGCACGCTCTGCAGCCTAATCGGCTTGATGGATTTAAACTTATGAGGTGTCGTTAGATTCGTCTTAACTGTGGGAGTGTCATAGGTTTTTTTTTTTTATAGGCCTGTATTTGACCGCAATTTCACCATGGTAAGTGATGATGCGGCCGAAGGTGGTAAGCACACAAAGCCTAAAAGGAACTGGCTCTCAAGTGCAGAACACCGAAAGGTCCTTGGCGTGTATACAGGGTGTTGTTTTGGTCGGCGACAAGCGACCCAGGAGCGGTAGGACAAAATATATATTTCCCAAAAATGGACTTAATACCATTAAATACTGTAAATATGTTGAGAAATACCTTATTCAATTTGAAATAAAATTACCGCAAAGTATGGTTACTAGCCACGTGCACAGACTAGAGCTAGGCGCAAGCCGCCATCGCCCCCACCCCTTTACTCCCTCATTGAGTATTATGTCTACACTGTAGCGAATTACATGATTTTCAAAATTTAATTTTTTTTATTTTTATTATTAAAAAAAAAAGTATTTTTTTAATATTTTTTTAGCACCAGTATCATTTGTATTATCGACCCTGAGTCGCTCGTCGCTGACCAAAACAACGACCTGTATTATGGGATAAACAAATATAAAAAAAAAATACATACTTAAGTTATTTGTTTATACCCGACTGCAATACCTTATAAAATTCTATAGATTAAAGCTTTTTTTTTTCTCTTTTCAGTAATTTTTTGTTGTACGCAGTCGGGGTTTTTTTTTAAATAATTTAATTTTAAATACTTTATTATTATTTCAGAGAAACCAGAACAAGTACAAACCAAGCCGATATGGAAGCGAGGTCTGACAGAACTGTCCCTCCTCACGAGACTGCGTGGTATAGGACTCAAGAGACTGGACAGCCCCACCAGACACTCCCACGAGACTGACACTAATAATAGGTAATTTTTTAAAATATCCTGGGACATTCCTCACACACGGTCATCTGATCCCAAACTAAGCAGAGCTTGTACTATGGAAACCAGATAACTGATATACTACATATAATACTTTTTGTTTGTAAATACATACTTAATATACATAATTACACCCAGACTCAGGACATACAGACATGTTCATGCACACAAATACATGTCCTGTGTGGGAATCGGACCTACGACCTGCGGCGCGATAGGTGGAATCAACCAACTGCACCAACTGGCCCGTCGGTAACTAAAGCGCCGCCTGATGGTAAGCGGTTACCGTAGCCATGTGGACGCTTGTAACACACGAGGTATCACTCTTGTTACTTCAGTTATTTGTGTGCGGTACTCTGTAAGGTGAAGGTACTTGGACTATTGAATCCTTTAATCTCAAATATTCTCCTACTATCATTCTTTTTAATTCCTTTTATTTTCTTACCACGTGTGATTGTGGTCTGACCCAAGCTAAAAATAACTAAATAATATCTCTATTTTGTCAGGAACGTAACGTCGCCCATAAAAGTGGTGCACAGGTCGAGGAACGAAGCGAGAGTGGATACCACCAGGAGGAGAAGTAGTTCGCTTAGTAATGGTAAGTGGTTTTTTAAATGCATGCTAAACCTTAGATTGCTAAACATATGTTTCATTCAGGGTCGTATAAAGGATAGCCAAATTTTCAGAAGTTATGGTATTCATTCTGAATAACTTTTACCAAAATACAAAGAATTTAAAACGTCCAGAAGGTTAGTCGCCTCTATGGGAACACGAAATAAACAAGCCATAATTGACAGTATTTAAAAGTAATAAGTTTAGGTAATTAAAAGTGACGAAATCGCAATACTTACACATGGAAGGTTAGTTTTTTTAGTTTTTCCTTGGTTTTTATAAGTGTTGTGACAGTATTTTAATACGCAAGTTGTCATTTTTTGATTTAATCAGTACAGCGAGTATGATGCGATGACAACCGTGCGCAATACGAACTGAGAGCGATTTGCTCAGGAGCCCCTCAAGCGGAGTGATATTAAATGTCATGCTTTAGTAAGGCGGACTATCCATCTGGGTAGAGGCACGATGCCGTATGAAAATCTTTGCCAAAATATTAGTGTTTGTTCGATAGTAAAAGTTGATCATAATGATGACTAAAATAACCTCAGATAATTTGGCTATCCTTTGAAATGTAACCCTGTTTTACATGTTTACCAGCTTTTATATAGTTTCACCTATCCACTGTCCGGTGTCTGAATCTTGCAAGTTAAATTTGACCCACTTCCCAGTGTCCGATTGAGCTGAAATTTGGTACACATTAGTATATTGGATGACAATGCAAGTATAGACTACAAAATGTACAGTCACCATAAAAAGCTTGTATTAAGAGGAAAGGTGGCTGCAAGAAATTTGAAAAATAGGTTATTAACATATCTATTGCTGTCGCGCTGTGCCCGAGCTATCCCGCCCGAGGGCGATAGAGACAACTACAGCTTGGACCGATTATACCTATTTAAATTAGACGAAATCGCTATTTCTTAATCCCCGGTTTTCTCCTCGAAAACTGAATTCATTTAAAAAACATTCAATAATCATAATAAGAAGGGTTTTGGCTATGTCTGTCGGTTTCCTTTGTTTTATTATATTCGTCAAATTTGTTCGGTGGACGTCAGATAAGGGCGTTAAAAATGGTAAGTTTTTGTGATTTTAGAAGGCTGCTAATTCTTATAATAATTAATTTATGGAGAAAAACACAACCGAGGGACATACAGTGCTACCTACAGATTGCATGGTAAAATAATCATTGCTCTAGTGTCATTATCCAGAGAGGAAACTGAGGATTACGTTTGTATGGAACAAACGCCACCAGCATTTCCTCTTAAAAAATTTTTTTTTAACAAAAACTTGTTGAGTATACTGTAACTGACAGACTCCATACATTTTGAAACATTTCGTTTATCTAAATCTTCTTCAGGTTAACAGTGAGGAATTAGTGGCAGCACTGAGACACCTGTCCAAGCACCTGTCGAAATTGACTGAATGAATGAAACGAAATGATGATCGCGATTTCACGATACAGTATGCTTTATTACATTATTGCTTCTAATCAGTCAGTCAATTCGAACGGACGTATCCAAAAAAATACCACTATATTTAGGACTAGCCGTCTCGCGCGGTTTCACCCGCGTTCCCGTCATACAAAGTAGCCTATGTCACCCGGGGATAGTGTAGCTTCCCAACAGTGAAAGAATTTTTCAAATCGGTTCAGTAGATTCGGAGCCTATTCAATGCAAACCAACAAACAAACAAACAATCAAATCTTTCCTCTTTATAATATTAGTTAGATAACAATGACTGTCTCGTTCATACTCATAAGCTTGACCTTGCGCGAGAGAGACGGACAGAGTGTTGATGATGCACTATGCAGTGCGACGTGACGCCGCGCGCTTCACACACACTACACAAGCGACACGTGTAAATGTATTGAACGCGCCAGATTTAGTTAACCGAACTGTATTCATTGTCGGAATGGAAGATCTCTTGTCAAAGTACCAACTGGTGTCGTGGATTTTCATGGATATCCTCTTTTCCAGGTGAGTCTCCCCCCACCCGGTCCCCCCCACACCTGCAGCCGCTCAGGACGCGACAAGCGGCCGCGCTGCGAGCCGAGCAACGCCGCGGGGCGGCACTAGTCGCCACAATACCTACTAACGACCCACCTGTCTTCGCATATTATAACAAACAAGTTTGGTAAGTAATAAAATATATATAGTGTAAAGGAAAGAGTATATCTATCTGAAAGGTGTGACTACATCAGGTACAGACTCTATACAGGGTGTTGTTTTGGTCGGCGACAAGCGACCCAGGAGCGGTAGTACAAAATATATATTCCCCAAAAATGGACTTAATTCCATTAAATACTGTAAATGCGTTGAGAAATACCTTATTCAATTTGAAATAAAATTACTGCAAAGTATTCTCACTAGGCAGGTGCACAGACTAGAGCTAGGCGCAAGCCGCCATCGCCCCACCCCTTTACTCCCTCGCACTCCCGTTGAGTATATTACGTCTATTCTTTACCTTATTACATGATTTTCCAAATAATATTTTTTATATATTTTTTAGCACCAGTATCATTTGTATTATCGACCCTGAGTCGCTCGTCGCTGACCAAAACAACGACCTGTATGGCTTTGCCAGTAAATAAATATCTTGATAACAGACTTTTTGGTGTGAACTTGCAGAGTGACGTAGCGTTTTCATTTTTATTTTCATAAATTCGTATATTTTGAGTTTTATTGCATATTATCGGTGGTATTTTATCCAATAAAGATCAATACATGTGCACAAGTGAAATGAAATGAAATGAATCATGTGTATCGTGCCTTTTCAAGATGTCTCAAAAAGTCCTTGAAGAGTTTTAGTACAAATTGTAGTAAAACATGACTTTTATGGACGGTGACTGACTGAGGACTACGTGAAAGAAATTACAATATAACTCGACACTGGCATAAATAAGTCCTAATTTGGATTTGGTTGCCAAACTTAAAATAAGAAAAAGAAGAAATATGTTGTTTGTGTTGACCCCCAGGGTAGCGTGGTGGGGTTCTAGCGGGGTGCGGTGCAACGGGAGGACTGGGGACAGGGTTTGCGCCCTCAGAGGGATTACGCCTAAAGACGCAGCACACGCCAAGCAGTTGATACACCACGCCAGGACACACGCTGTAAGTCATTATACAGCGTGTCCCAAAACTCGATAAGCACCAGAGGTGGTCCTGTTCATGACTAGAGAAAGTTTTAATTTTCTTTTAATAACCAAAAAAAAATTACAAAAACATCGTGTGACGGGTACCTTCCCTTCAATATGGGTGCTTGTGCGGTGGCTGCCACACGCGTCATACCTGTGAACAGGTGCTGCTTGTGGGGGCTGGTATGCTTAAGTTTGCTATTTATTTACTTATTAAATATAGATTCAGTATACTTTGTAGTTTTGCTGCGCCGCGGCATGCAAAAATCTGCGAACCCCTTTTTATTATTTTGTAATATTTGCAGGTAGACATACTATTCCACCGGGTGCCGCTCGGCAAAATATATGTTGTCAACAAAAGGGACCAAGAAAACTTAGGCAAGTGTTTTTACATAATTTAAACTGTTTCCCGCGCTTTTTTCACCCGCGTTCCCGGGATACGACATAGCCTATGTCCTTCTCCATACCATAGACCAGTGTTTTTCAATCTGTGGGTCGCGACCAGCGTTGCCAGATTTTTTTTCGGGGAAAGCGGGATTTTCACACAACTTGAGTAAAAAAAGCGGGATTCTATCGTCGAAAGCGGGACAAACTAAAAAAATTTTTTTATTGGCTTACATTTACTTCGACTTAGAAACAGCGCAAGTTTGATCAAAATCGGTTTGGTAGTTTTCAAATAATTCAATGAAACGGACCAATGCGTATGACGGCCTGGCCTATTGATTCGAACTACGATCATTACGGTGTGGAATCAAACAAAATCGACTTCAAAATACACAAAAAATATGAAATAACGCTAATCTGACACTGTTTTGAAGTCTCCGTAAGAACACGATGTATTCAATTGAAAATATTTCGCTGGCTTCACATAGAGTTATTTCATACTTTTTAGTGCATTTGAAGTCGATAAAAAGATTCTATGCAATTTCTGTGCAGTGGTGCCTTCACAATTTCCAACTTCTCCATCCAACGATGATTTTACCGTCGCTCGAGTAATCTCCGAAAAGCGGGACTGGGCTTGTCCCGCGCGGGACATTTAATTTGGGGCTAAAAATCGGGACGTCCCGCCAAAATCGGGACGTCTGGCAACGCTGGTCGCGACCCCTAGAAGGCAGAAGGAAAAAGGCAAGGTAGACTTCGCGCAAGCGGGCGTCTAACTTACCTCTTACTTAGTTGCAAACCTCTCGCGGCTTCTTGCAGACTAATAAGTAAAGGTATCAAAATAAAGAAAATCACTATCGTAGTAGGTATTTTAATTTATAAATTCTTTGTCTGTCTAACAAGGGGGTCGCCAGAATTTTTCAACCTAACCGAATTTTTAAACCTTTAAGGGGGTCGCGAAATCAATAAGATTGAAAAACACTGCCATAGACTATCTGCATGCCAAACACGATGGACTTTTTGGCGGGAACTTGCAGAGTGACGTTGCATTTTTATTTTCATAAATTCGTGTATTTTGAGTTTTATTGCATATTATCGGTGGTATTCTAACCTTTGCCGTATAGCTGAGTGGAGTAATGCATATGGTCTTAAAATTAATCCTTCGAAAACTCAAGTTATAATTTTTGGCAGTACCCGACGGATTTCAAAAGTAAACTGGTCAGATCTACCTAAAGTAAAGTTTTGTGGTGCTACTGTTCCTTATAGTAAAACTGTTAAAAACTTGGGTCTAATCATGGACCAATGTCTTACATGGGGTCCTCAGATGGCAGCCGTCAGTCGCAAATTATTTGCATCAGCTGGCTTCCTGAGAAGACTCCGGAATTTTTTGCCTACTTCCACTAAAGTTGCGCTCGCGCAGTCTCTTCTGCTTCCTGTTTTAGACTACGCTGATGCTTGCTATCTAGATCTCACGGAGGACCAGCTAAATAAACTTGAGCGGCTTCAAAATTTCTGCATAAGATTTATATTTGGCTTGCGCAAATATGATCATGTCTCCCAATATCGCGCTAAACTCAAGTGGCTTCCTATTCGCCTTCGCCGGAATACTCATATACTTTCTCTTCTTTATACTATACTGTTCAGTCCTTCCTCCCCGCGCTATCTTAAGGAACGTTTTGATTTCCTTCAGTCACTCAGGTCATCAGAAAATCTTATTTTGAGAACACCGTCACGTGACACCTCTTTTTATAATAGATCTTTTACAGTCCAAGCAGTTCACCTCTGGAATGCGTTGCCAGTATCAATAAAGAGGGCACCGTCACTCACTAGTTTTAAAGCTCATGTTAAAAAAATTATATCTTTCTGTGTAAACTTCTTACAGCTGTTAATATATTATTATTTTATTTTTATTTATTTTTTATTGTCAAGTATGTTTTTTACTTTGAGTAGTTTAGTTTATTTTTTACTGGTATTTATTTATTTGTACAGTATTTTTATATGAGTAGATTATATTTTAATTGCATAATATATATTTTTAATATGTATTTTAGTTATATTTTTGTTATGTATGTAAGTACATATTCGTATTTATTTACTGATTTTTTATTTATGTCTTGTCATAAAATGACACCACCGTCTTATAATGTATATAAATTCCTCTCCATCCTAAGGTTGTCTGGAAGAGATCGCTCTTTAGCGATAAGACCGCCCATTGTACAGTTATTAATATTATGTTCTTTTCCTTCTGTTTTGTTAATTGATTTTCTGGTGTACAATAAAGAGTTATCTATCTATCTATCTATTTTATCCAATAAAGATCAATCCATGTGCACCAGTGAAGTGAAATGAAATGAATTATGTGTATCATGCCTTTTCAAGTTGTCTCAAGAAATCCGTGTAAAGTTTTGGTACAATTTACCACCATTGTACTAAAACATGACTTTTATGGACGGTGACTGACTGAGGACTATGTGAAAGTGATTTATTGTGACTAGAACTTATAATATTACTGGAAAATGGCAAAATACACAAGCCGTGTGACGCCAAAACTAAAAATAAAAAAAATCACGATGATCCGTTGAGTAGTTGAGGCGTGAAAGCGTAACAAACAAACTCACTTTCGCATTTATAATATTAAGATATCAGAGGGTCTACTACTAAAAACGATGCACGATAGTCCGATCATCGTTGTCACTAATTAATTGACAACGATGATCGGACTATTGTGTTTCGATTTTCGTAGTAGGGCCTCTAATATTACATTGAAAATACGCAATTAATATTTATGTTTGTTTATCTGTTTGTAGGTATAAAACTAGACAACGAGTGCAATATAACGAATGTGGAGAGCGGGTCCCCGGCGGGCCGGGGAGGCCTCCCCCCACCCGGCAAGTGGGCCCTCACTGAGGTCAATAATAGACCGATAAACCTACTCAAGGTAAGCTAATAAGGTTTAAGGCGATGATAGCTCAGTGGTAGTAACGTCGGATACCGAGACGAAGGTCCAAGGTTTGAATCCTACAATGAGCTTGAGCTTTCGGTGAAGGAAAACATAGTACGGTGGTAGGGTACTTTGTAGTACCCATCTGGCTACCACCCTCAAGTTGAAAATCTATCGCCAAGCACCTATCGGTATGTTCCGACAGCTGCACTTGAGAGCCAGTTCTTTCTAGGCTTTGTGTGTGCACCACCTTCGGCCGCATCATCACTTACCATTGTGAGATTGTGGTCAAAAACAGGCCTATACACAGTAAAAAAAACTATAGATTTGAAGTGTCGGTTATGTGTATCAGGAAAAGTAGCGGACCAAATATGGAACCCTGTAGAATACTTGTCCTTTTCTAGCTATTGTTAATTTGTATGATAAGTGACAAGGAACACACAGATATGTGCTTGGCGATAGATTTTCAACTTGAGGGTGGTAGCCAGCCAGGTGGGTACTACGAAGTACCATACCGCCGTGTTATAGTTTGGCTTTGAAAACTTGGGACCTGACTTTGGAAATCTTTATTTTATTTGTTTGTTACAAAATAACTTAGCACCATTGAAAATCGTTTTTAGGGTTTCGTACCCAATAGAGTTCCGTACCCGGAGGATCCGTACGTCCGTCTTTTTGTCAGTGGACTGTATCTCATGAACGGTAATAGGTGGACAGCTGAAATTTTCAGAGAATATGTATTTCTATTGCCGCTATAACAACAAATAATAAAAATGAAGTAATATTATAAATTAAAGGGGGCGCCCATACAACAAACGTATTTTTTTTGGTATTTTGTTTTCATAGCACTATGAGTTAGTTAATATTGTACGGAACCCTCCGTTTGCGACTCCGTTGGTTAAGACTCTGGTTAAGTTTCCACCTATCACGCCGCAGGTCGTGGGTTCGATTCCCACACAGGACACGCATTTGTATGCATGATGTATATTAAGTATGTATTTACAAACACAAAGTAGTATATGTATTATATCAGTTGTCTGGTTTCCATAGTACAAGCTCTGCTTAGTTTGGGATCAGATGACCGTGTGTGAGGAATGTCTCCAAAATAATGTGGAGTTTGACAATTTTTTTTGATACTTATAGATTTTGGTTTCTAGTAAAAAATCATATTTTTTTCCTCAGGGTGGTGAAGACGACATGCATCGTTTAAGTCTCCACGGTACAGAAGTATCGCTACTCGTACAACCTACCCCCCTAGTGAGCAAACTACGAGCCGCGCTCAAGGGACATGCCTCTTTATTGGGCAACAGATAAGGTTCAATTTCGTTAATAACGTAGGATTAAAAAAATACAAATGACATAGTATTGTCTGATAGAAAATGATGGCAAAAGATAACGGTCTAAATGCCTTGAAGTGCGCGTACAGTAGTACCCAACTGATATGGCTTACCGATGCGCCTACGCAGAAGCTACATTATCAAAGCGCGGCACACGCTGTTGGCGCCATGTGTGCGGAGCGGCCTCACACACAACTAACACCTGCACTGTATTATGAACCTTATACTAGTGATCTAACGTGGATTGTTAGTTTTAAGCATTCTTTCGTTAATCTTCGGGGCATCATCTTTTCTGTGCTAACGAAGATTCACGACGCGCCATATCAGTTGGGTACTACATAGTTTGAACGACTAAAATATATATAATTAATGCCAATTCCTCGTTTATTATCGATACTTTTAACGATAACAAATGACAAGGAAACTGTATCTAACGCTATCGTTCATTAGTGAGTCGCGATAGGGCATAGTGTTCCGTACAATCTATATATTATTATTAATATTCGATGAGAAGACTTTTTACTCCTATTTAAGAATATTTTGGTCTCGGAATAGTTTCTACTTTAAAATTGAATGAATTACTTTCTTTCGATCAATTTGTGGAAAACTAGTAAAAAAACCGACTTCAAAGTACACTAAGAAGTAATCAAATCCTGATCTGATGACAATGGGACCAAACGGGAAGTGTACCCTTCCAAATAAAAAAAGAATTTTCCAAATCGGTTGATAAATGACGGAGTTATGAGGTAACAAACATGAAAATACAACCGAATTGAGAACCTCCTCCTTTTTTTGAAGTCGGTTAAAAAACGCAAATTTCATAGGCAGCACCTTTACGCAGCTTTTATACGAATTTACCGGTAAATGTAAATAAATACCAGTATATCTACAAAAGTACACGACTTATTTGGTACTAGGCGCACAGATCGCTAAAGAGAACATTTTATAATAATATTAGCAAGTGACGTGAAGATAATGCCCCTCATTGAGCGGCGACACGTTGGTTATGATTTTAATTCAATAAACTCGGAAGCAAAAATTTGGTATGAATTTTTGAGTAAATTATTTTGAGTTGAAACTTTTTATAGTGCGACCAAATTTTTTATATACAGATATTAAACATAATTTAGTAATAAGATTATTGCACTATTTTGTAAAGAATGTGAGAGGTATGTCCATAAAATATGCTGCATTTAGCATGTTTTATGGCTGTGCCCTTACTTTATGTAAAATATACACATTTTGATAAGACATTTTCTCGAACTTTCATAATAAAATATATTTACATAGTTATTTTTAAATATAAGTACCTCAAAGTATGGTTAGTGTGAGTTTTTAAAATAAAGTTTGGGGTGACCAATTGTGAAAAATTATGATGTAAACATGGCCAAAAGACTCGTATAAGAATTTATTAGTCTAAATTTTATAAAACATGTCCAGAATTGAAATTTAAGAATAAAAATACATATCCCGGTTATGAAATAATAAGACATATATAACGAAAGCAAAAAAAATCTATTCTATGTTTGCCACAGTTCCAAAGGATCATGGCGAGAGTTGTACAAAAAATAAAGATTTTTAAAGACGTTGAAATGACGTTATATTTGATCCTTGGTGCCTAAGGAACAACTTGAGCCATTTATAATATTTTTAGAACCCCGGGATAAAAATGCGAATTTCTATGGCATGCCGGCGAATCGCGACTATTCGCGACCAAAATAGTTATGTTGTTATGTTTTGCGGGGTTTATAAAATATTTCATGTATATTAACATGTTGCTGGTAATGTAATCTCAACGTTGGAAGTGATTTAAAACCCTCTGAAATGTTTTATTTTTTTGTACAAATCAATGTATGGAGCTCGCCATGATTCTTTCTAATCGAAAGCATTCCTTGTCATTGAGCTATTATTGCTACGTATAGAGAAGACAACACACATCACAATTATGTTCCGTTCAAGTGACAGTGGCATCCGGTCACACTTGTTGTTGTAGAACGATGAACGAAACGCGTAAGCGCCGTGAAAATCATGGTGTTTGCGAGGAAAATACTCCTAAAAGCGTTCTGATAGACGACTAATTATTGTTTCAGCGCTAAAGAAAACTTTATTTGACTCTAAAAAAATGGGATATAACCTTTTCTTATGATAGCTTCTCTATACGTAGTAATAATAGCTCAATGTTCCTTGTTCGTTTTTTGAATTTGTTTGACGCCTTGAATGCCAAAAAAAAATTTACTTTTTTAATTTTTTTAAATCAGTATATTTTTTATTGCTATAAGTTTTGTATGTTGATGAACTTTATTCTTTACTAATAAGGTTAAATAAGGTTTAATCTTTATTTGACATTTAAATAAAAACAAATTTAATTTTGAACAAGGTATTGTTGCTGAGATATGTTCCTGTGACAGACGGATAAAGGTTCTGTTTTTACCGTTTTGGTAAGGAACCTTAAAAAGACTACACAGAAATCTTAGAATGGTCAGATTGTAGTATACATTTTTTTTCTTTTAAAAGTTGTTTTCAACTTTGGTCAACTCGTAATAAAGGCAGCATAAATGCATTATTTTTTAAGAAAATGTATTTTAACATGAAGTTTATAATATAAATAGTCAATGGGACTGATTCTGTTGTTTACAACTTAACTAATTTAGTCTCACTATGTCTCTTTCTAACAAAGAACATAAGAAAAGGATGTAAGAAATGTAGTCCTGTCAAATTAGTCCAATGCTGGTTTCCAATATAAATTTAGTCGCCATCTATCGCGGTTACGTGTTGTAAATCGCACTAAACTAATTTTAATCACATCACATCTCTTTCTTACAAACATGATTGAAAAAGGATAGAACATATTTAAAGCTGTCAAATTAGTCTTTGCCGTCTTCATTTACGGGTATTAAGACGTAACCGCGATAGATGGTGACTAAATTTATATTGTAAACAAGCATTGGGCTAATTTGACAGGACTAAATTTCTTATATCCTTTTCTTATGTTCATTTTTAGAAAGAGACATAGTGAGACTAAATTAGTTTAGTGGTAAACAACAAAATACGCACCATGCTTATAAGTAGTGATGGCAATAACGGCTGTTTTTTAATACTGAATTATCCTGTTGTGGTATTGTACAATAACTGTTATTGTAAACTGTTGCGCGTTATTCTGTTATATAGCTGTTTTGCCAATCTTTACATTATAGGGTGTAATGAAGTGACACAAGCGAAGAGTACGCCCTAAAATGTACACTAACTGTAACTATTCACATATTTTTTTATTTACAGTTTATATACACAAATTATCTACATATATTTAAATCGTATAATTTCAATTATCGGCAACGGTAACGGATAATTGCATACGTAGTGGCAACTTATCTGTTACTGACAACAATCCAACGTGAAAAAACAAAACAGCAATAACATCATTAGGATTGTGAAATTCAATTTTAGCCAATGTGAACTTTATTTCGTTACATGAAAGGTTATCTAGTAAGTAATTTACGAAAGAAAGGTGGAAGTATCACGTGATTACAAGTCGCGGGCGCGTAGCGCTATCTCACTCACACACTAACGGTGTGCCTATTGCCTGCCTACTCTAACAGCAACAACAGTTTATAACGACAACAGGATATCTGAGCGATCAATAATGAGTTGTTCATTGCGGTAGAATAATGCATTATAGTAACGGTTATTGTAATAACGACCATTACTACTTATAAGGCGATGCTCCGACAGGTTTTTTTAAGTCTGTTTTACGCGTATCTTAAAAAAATTGGGCTACAGATCTTTTGTGAGATATTTAGCCTATTTATATACATAATTTTGTGATGTATTTGATAATAATACTGTCCAACTCTTTTTACGTTATTCAATTCCTCTAGTTCATAAAATAGTCAAAGTTTAAATGAAAATAAACCTTATTGCATTGTAATAATGTTCATCCGTTTTTTATGTTTATTATGATTCAGGTGGACCTTATATCAAAGCAGTAATGGTCATATTTACGGAACAGGCATCAAGATTTTTTTTCATTTCTCAAAACTATTAAGCCAACTTTTCAGTATGGGATATAATATAAATTACATCTTGAGATATAATATTTTACCACTCGTCATTCATTATGCTATAATATACATATATTACATCCCAAACTATAGATATATATTCTACAAAATCTATGACGAGCGATAAAATATTATATCTCAATATTATATTATATCCCATAGTGAAAAGCCGGCTTTACTCGATATATTGACTAAAAGATCTCTGTATAGAATCTGATATAAATTGTATTTACTTATTTTTTTGGGTCCGGATTTTTATTTTAATGTTTTGACCAATTGACATTTGAGTGGTTATAAAGGTCTTTACATACTGTCGATGTGGTTGATACAACCAAGGTATATGATTAATTTGAATTATTCATTTATGCCTTTTAACAAAGAATTAACGTTAATTGCGACTTACGTTGCATGACGTATGATATGTCTTTAAATCACAATGGGACAAAACTTAAAGTGGACTTTAGCTAGTTGGCATAAGGCATACTATGTATTTTTATAATTTGTATTATTTATACTGAATAAAAGAATAGGGTTTTTTAAATTCCCAAAAAAAAACTATGGAACTTATAGTTAAGTGTCAAAATATCCCAGTCTAAAGCCTTTTACGCCTTATAAGAAAATTTCTTGTCGTCTTATGAGATATGTCTTATAAGAAATTCAGTCGCAGTTGTTGTTATGTGATACCATAGATATTACAAGATATTTTTTCTTTATCGGATTAGACGCGCGTATATCCTAACTAATATTATTAATGCGAAAGTGAGTTTGTTTGTTACGCCTTCACGCCTCAACTACTTACCGAATTATCATGAAATTTGGCATGCAGATAGCCTATGATATGGAGAAGGGCATAGGCTACTTTTTGTCCCGGGAACGCGGGTGAAACCGCGGGAACAGCTAGTATTTTATAAACACATTTATAAACACAAGATTGTTTAGGTTTGATTTTTACCTAAAATCATTGTTAAAAGAAAAACTTATTTTTGTACCCGACTGTTCTTTTTATCAACCTTGGTTGTATCAACCAAACAGTAATAGAGCATGCAGCTAGCCACCGCCAGTTTGTCTATGGTCACACATTCCGTTACCCCCTAGTTGTATAAAATGTGATGTTATCTCTACAATAGCTATTATTTTAAGTAATATTTAGAAAAGTTACATATCTTAACAACTTGTGATCATTTTTCTATTTTAAGTACTAACTGAAATAAATTTTGGAATTAAAAATGATTTTGTTTTATTTTAGCTACATGGGATTATTAAAATAAAATTTTTCTTTGACTTGTTTGGAGAATCTCTATGCAAGTCAAAGAAATTTTTTTTTTATCCTCGCTTTTTTCTAATATTATTTTTTGATTACTAATGACCTATACGTTCATCCCTCAAGAGGAAGTTCAGTAATTATTAGACTTTTATATATATGTAAAAAAAGATTGCATCTCATGAAGATGGTTAAAGTTACTTCTTTAATCATCATCATCATCATCATCTACATGAGAGCCCCTGGCCATTCTGAGTGTCTGTAGTACTTCTTCATAAAGTTTGGTTTGCATTAACGGATCTTTTTTTGCGACCTCTTTGGCCAATATGGCACCGTATAACTCGCAGCGCCAGTCATCGTCCATCAAGGCGCTGCATTTCTTGCAGGACTGCGGAGCGGGTGTCTGATTCTGCGGCCGTAACTGTAAAGCCGGGTCTGCTGCGCCTAACATGTAGTAGTTATTGTATCGATTCGACTTGGCAAACCAAAACAGCGAACCAAAAAAACGTAAGGCCACGCCCAAAAGAAGACTTTGAATACGTTATGTGTTTGAAAAACACGATAACATGGCACAGCGGACCCGGCTTATCGTACCTTTCTCTGTCTACGCGGCTTATGCCCGGTTTCTATAAACAAAAACGAATCGTTTTGCTAACTAATGGTAGGTTTTTTATTGCCAAACTCCTCGTTATTATTCTAAGGCCAAATTACTACTAAACTTATCACGGACTTTTTGAGACAACTTGTAGTGTCACGATACACATATTCATTTCATTTCACTTCACTGGTGCACATGAATTGATCTTTATTGGATAAAATGCCACCGATAATATGCAATAAAACTCAAAATACACGAATTTATGAAAATAAAAATGAAGACACGACGTCACTCTGCAAGTTCCCGCCAAAAAGTCCCAAACAATGAGTACAATGACAGTTGTCTTTTATTTTTTTCTTTTAAAATTTGTTCATATGCATGGATACAAAGTCCTTCAGTCGCATTTTATTTATAATAGCACTTTCATATATACTACTATAGTCCGCACATTAACATTCATATAGTCCGCATTATCAGTCACCATCCAGTCTTGTTTTAGTAAAATGGTAGTCATTGTACTAAAACTTTTCACGGAATTTTTGAGACAACTTGTAAAGTCACGATACACCAAGGCTATGGCTGAATAGTATAATAAGCTACGTAGTGTTTTCCGTTTAATAATTAGTAGTTTGAGGCTAAACCATAGCAGCGTCAAAATTATAAAATTAATTAATGTTGTTTTATTCTGTATTTGATTGTTACAATCATACCTTTTTATTATGTATTACCTAATTAATCTACAGACCCTAGCGACACTAGTGCGTCTCGCGGTGAATTCAATCGAGATAATCCTCATTGATTTTGAATTGTTTTCACAATGATTTTGCTTAAGAGGCCGTATGGCCGATTTCGCTGATTTAGGTGATTTAACAATCGTGATTTTACAGTTAAAATACTGTATTACTACAAGTTTAAATTCATAACCTAAAATATAATTTTAATTATGATCTAATGAAAGAGCTACCTTTTTATTTTCATTATTTTATTTAATGCGAGATTTAGGTTGTTTTAAAAGATTTTTTATTGCCTAAATATTGAACTTTTTAATTTTTTTTTTTTAGGAAATGGATTGATTATTAACTGAAGTTTATTTATATTTTTATAAATTTAATGAACGAGAGTTCTAAGTAGCCGAAATCAAAAGCAATTCTTCGCCCATTCTCTCAAAAAATTAACTAAGTTAAATATTTTTTTACTCAAAATTATTAATTTAAAGTGGTAAAAAGTGCTCCGTTTATTTTATAGATGACTTCCATAAAAATAACTGTATTTTTTCATACTGTTTAGACGGCAAAACGATTCGTAAATATGTGATATTCTAAACCTCTTATAGCAAAAATTCAAAAACAGCTGCCTGTTTGAGGTCGATTAATCAAAATTAAAAAAAGTAGCTCGTTTATTAGATAATAATTGAAATGATCTTTCATGTTCTGTATTAAAACTTATAGAAATACAGTATTTTAACAGTAAAATCACGTAAATCAGCGAAATCGGCAAAATTTAGCATACGGCCTCTTAACGCTGGAAGAACACAGATAGGCCTGTCTGTACCTTCGAAAAGATTAGGATCGATTAGTTCCGGTAGGAACGATTTTAATATGTTTCATCCAATCAGGGAATGATCCTTCTATACGGGTAGTACCTTCTATTTCTTATCCTGTGACCGAGATATTGTTTAAAATATGCAACTTTGAGTTCTATTATCATGTAAATAAAAGTCATCATACAATAAAAATATTTATTTTACATAATTAAATACATTTTAATACGGTAATTGTCTTTGAGACAAATTCGTTAAATTGTAAAATTACGGTATGTTATTGAACTCGTATGATTGCATTAAAAAGCTATATTTGTTTATGGAAGAGTTAAAAATATACATTTAACTTTTCTAGGTATACTGCTTAACTGAGACTGAATCGCTTAGACTTCAGTTATGCGTTACATTTATAGTAAACAATATATTCTTGGCGGATACACTAACGCCCGATATTAATATTCGATCTATCTTTTATATGTTACACTTTTTTATAAGAAATTTAATGTCAAATATCAATCCACAAAATCAAGGTTAGATCGATTATTAACTTCGGGCGTATGAAATCCATAAATAAAGTAAAATATTTAATCGATTAAAAATCGACTAAAATTAATAAATTAAATTTCAAGACAGTTTATCGCTAACTTCAATATATGGTATATATTTGGTGCTTATTACTTGATTACAGAATAAATATTCGTTCATACTCTTCAAAACAGTTTATGTAAAATCAAACATTCTTAATCACAAACATACAAATTATTAATTAATACTAAATGTATGGAATAACTATTAAACAGTATAAGGCATATTGTTTCACATTACAATCTCGCTTGTTATCAATGGCACAGTTTTTTTTTTCTTCAATTGACTTTTTATTTTATAAGCGCTTTTTAATTCTAGCTTAGAAACTTATTAACTACAAACTAAACTGGTACACTGAAACACGAAAGTTTATCAATGCACAATATTTTGTGAAAAATACTGGAAAATAATTGTTATTTCTGTAAAATAAGCTTCACTTTAGCGCCGCAGGATAAATAATTCATTAAAACACTGGTAAAAAAAACTACGCAAATTAATTTATCACGATTTAAATCTACCCAAACCTTATTAAAAATAGTATAAAATAAAATTACATTAAAATTTGAACTCACGTACCGTACGCATTTTTGTGACAAATAAAATGGTAAAAAAACATTTAATTTAACATTAAATTAACATAAATGAGTTAGATGAAAGGAACGACCGTTCAATAGAGATAACTTTGAATTTGCATCAGATCGAATTTGAATAATCGACTAAAAGTAACAATTCTTAGTTTTATTTATATTACTGTATGTAGCTACAAATATCTTGGCAAGACTATTTATTCGACTAAACTTTGTAAAGATGCACTGTAAAAAATCGATATAGAAAAATCTCTAACATCAAAAGTATGTATAATTTGATCGTAGAACCCGATAATGATATAAAAAATCGCGGATAAAATCAGGCACAGAATAAATATATCTACAAATTGATGAAGTTTTACCCGAGAGTGGTCCTACATTTAAACTTTCAAAAGGCCAAATTACTAATTAGCTGGCCTAAATAATAGGCGATTTTTTAGACGATTTTAGTATACTCGTTTATAGAATGTATAAAAATTGTATAGTTGTTAATGATTAAAAAAAATACAATCAATTTTATTCTACCATTCACACAAACAAACTCTTACGATTACGCTTTCACTGCATTCTGCTTTTTCATCTGCGCTTTTCTTCTTCTATTTATTAAAGGAACGAACAACCACAGTGCTGCCCCAAATACTAGTATGAAACCCAATGTTACAAACAAAGGTTTGTATGACTTGGTGTATTCATACCAGAAACCGCAAACAGGAGGTCCGATCAGTTGCAAAATACCATTAACAAACAAACTGATGCCATATGATGACATCAACCTTTCTGTACCCAACATCTCTGTCATCACTAGTGCTGTGACACCTACGTTGATACCAGACGCGATACCGAATATTGAACAAAAAACACTTATCGCCAAATAGCTCGATACTAATGGTATTATCGCTAAACTTATCCCAGAGACTAATAAACCGAAAATAAAGAAGTAACGCTTAGGCGTTGTCACTATGTCGGACAATGCCGAGCCACCGATTCGGCCGACCAAATCAAGAGCTGAAATTATCGACAGTAGATACGCGCCTAATGCTTTATTGAAACCACATTCGACCGCGTAGGACGGCACTAGCATAATGAAATTCGTATACGATATAGCGCACGTACAATTCGATATAAGTATTACTAAATAAATGGGATCTTTTAATAGTTGCAAATCGAAATATTTGCTCGGTTCCTTTTTAGAATCGTCATCTTTCGGCCGTTTTTTGCAACCGCAACAATACGTTATTGGCGCAAGACTGTCTGTGACAGATTTAAGGCTGAACTGCGACGCGAATTCGCTGGGTTTCTCAAACGCCGAAAGCGTGGAACCGTGGAAAGGTGTCGACATATACTGAAAACTGGAGGTCGAAGGACTCCGTTTCGGCGTTTTGGGAACTGTCAGTTTCTTGCTGAAAGCCTCTTGGGAATTTGCTCGCGAACTCTTCCCTTCAGGGACGGATTCCAGCAATGACGGATTGCTCGGCATATGATTCTTGTTGGATATATTTTGTAGACCATGTTTCGATGATACCGGTGTCGATATTTTTCTGGTTCTCTCGATGTCGTTACTTCTCGCAACTTGTACAGCACTAGCTGAGCGAGCGAAGTTGTCCCCTTTGTCCGGAGAGGATCTATTGTCAAGGTAAGCGTTGGAACGGTTTTTGAAGATTGGTGGGGAACCGTTGTGTTTATCATATGTTGGTGTACTGTCTTCTGGTGTGAACACCAGCTTTGGCTGACTGTCCTCCAAGTCCGGGTCTTCTTCTAACGGTTCAAGCTGTAAAAGAAAATAATTCTTATTGAGTTTTATTTATTTGGGTTCCATTGAGAATTCCATAGACACAGTGGCGAGGGAGATAACAAATTTGGCTTTGTGACGTAATATCACATGCGAGAAAGGGATGGAGAACCATAAATCGCTGCAATCATAGACTGCAATCGATTTTTTATGACACAACTTGAAGACAAGTATCAATTTATCAATACGTTTGCTATTATTTTCACTTTTGTCAAAAATTGAAACTATGAAGGATTTCTTAAAACAGCTAATAAATCCTTACTTATACAATATTATAAACGCGAAAGTTTGCATGTATGGATGTATGTAATCTTTCACGCAAAAACTACTGAATGGACTTGGATGAAATTTGGCACACATAGGGTACTTTTTATCCCGGGAAAGCAATATCTCCCCCGGGTACGCGGGTGAAAACGCGGGGCGCAACTATTAATCTTTATACTATAACAAACAATCAATTTCAGATTAATGGTTTACATAAAACGCCTCTTACTTTAATGGTCACAAGGTTTGAAATTGCTAAACTATACTAGCAGTTCCCGCGGTTTCACTCGTGTAGCATATTTCAACGAAGCATACGAAGCTGTATCGGTGAAAGAATTTTCAAAATAGAACCAATTGTTCTAGTACCATTTCACTACAGTGCAACCGCAGAGAGAATGCGTTTCTGACACGTGTTAATATCGGGCTATTCTTGGAAACGGCTAATCGTATTGTGATGAGACATCCACAGAAGGTTCAGTATTTTCTTAAGCATAGTTTACTGGAAGTGCCATCATAATCAGATCAGTCGTTTCCGTGATTTGGGGAACATCGCGGGGAAAGCACGAGATGTCACATTTTCGGGCAGTTGCCACGCGTAAAAGCATGTTATTTGCGTTTGTAAATACATATTGAATATACATAACTACACCTAGCGACAAGACATATAGATAAATTCATGCACACAAATGTCCTGGATGAGAATCGAACCCACGACCTGCGGCGTCGAATCTTAGTCAACCACGCCAACTGGCCAGTCAATAAGGATACATAAGTAAATTTTATACCTAATATGAGTGTGGTTAGGTAACGTAGTCGATCCTCGCTAGCGCTTACGTGACAAAACGTAACTAACATTGTTTTTAGGGTTCCGTACCTCAAAAGGTAAGGTAACCCTTATAAGATCACTCTCTTGGCCGTCTGTTTGTCCGTGTGTCACCACCGATTTTCTCAGGAACGGGTGGACCTAGCAAGTTCAAATGTATACCAGATACTGAGGTCCCTATTGGTGTATAAAAATCAAAATAAATATGGGCAAATTTAGATTTTCGCGAAAAATTTGTAAGTAGGTACCAATTTTACCTTAATTTTGGTACTTTTAAATTTTGCGCCTACTATTCATCTCACAGTAAATTTGAGTAAGGTGACATTATTATTATTATTGTACGGAATCCTCCGTGTGTCGACTCGTTGTTGGTCGTTTTTTTTTTATTAATTACTGTTATTACAAAAATGGTCACTAGAGGCGCTGCTCGACAATTTTAATGGCGTACTACTCGCGTGCCGTGGCATAGCAAGTTGGGGCGGCCCGCATAGCCAAAATGAAACTTAGGTATTCCGTTTTTAGTTTATATAAGACGAAGTGCAACTATTTGTATTACTTATGACAATTGATGGCAAAAAACGTCGTCACAAGTTTTTTTTTTTTTTTTTTTTTTCATTTTACAATCTGTTGTTTTGTGAATCTAAGTTTTATTTTGACACAGCCCCTGCCCCTCCTCCTTGTTACGGCACTGCCTGATCCGATTAACTAATTTACAACTACCAGTCCCCCGGATAACAAGTAGCCGTCCCTCTCCTTACCATAGCCTATCTACATGTCTAATTTCATCAAGGTCAGCTCGGAGGAGCATGAAACGAGATAACTGATATAATACATACTATAGTATGAGGCACGAGTCGTGAGCACAGATAGGCAGTAGTGGGGGCTAGCTCGCGCATGTACACTTTTGGCCAAATCACAGTAGCCAAATGACACGCGAGAATCCAATAGACGACTCACATCGACTGACGAACCAATCGTGTGCAGCTCGGCGCTCCCCCCTTCTTCATTCCGCCAAACAGACCGAAAAATTGGTGTATTCCCAACCGCCCCATTGCCGACATCCCCATTAATGGGGCCGTTGGGAATTTAATAAAATTATTTAAAATTGTTCCCAACCGCCCCATTGCTCTATCCCCATTAATGGGGCCGTTGGGAATTTAATAATTTAAAATTGTTCCCATCCACCCCATTGCGCTATCCCCATTGATGGGGCCATTGGGAACTGAATAAAATAATTAAAAATTGTTGCCAACCTCCCCATTGCATGTACACATGGCAACACATCAAGCTATACATTTCCAGTATAAGCTGATCTCGCTTTGTATAGGATTTCCGTACAATGAAAGGTCAGCTTATATTGGAAATGTATAGCTTGATCTGTAGCCGTGTGTACATAATTATTAGTTTTCTAATAATATTAAAATTGTCTCTACGTTACAAATGATGAAATAACGATTTTTTCAACGCTAAAACGTGATGCTAAGTAGTTTGTAGTTTATAGTTTGTAAGTAAACGATCCAATCTTTCAAAAATAATAATACAATAACAGCACAAACTAAATTTACGGGAGAACTATTTACACATGACTTTTTGATGACGTTAATTTTGTGATTTTAAACTGTAAATCAAAACTCGCCTATATTTGAAATATTTATGGCGTATTTTATTTTAGAATAAAATTCTGTAAAAATAAATGATAATGAATACACACTCAAACTGTAAATTTTTTAGTACCGCTCTTGTTACCAGTGGTGTAATAACGTATGAGGGCAGTGTCGAAGAGACGAGATGCGATTTCCACTGCATCAATGGGGAGGTTGGGAACAATTTTTAAATATTTTATTCAATTCCCAACGTCCCCATCAATGGGGATAGAGCAATGGGGCGGATGGGAACAATTTTAAATAATTTTATTAAATTCCCAACGGCCCTATTAATGGGGATGGGGATGTCAATCTGTGCTCACGACTCGTGCCCCTTACTATACTTTTTTGTTTGTAAATACATATTGAATATACATAACTACACCTAGCGACAAGACATATCGATATATTCATGCACACAAATGCATGTCCTGGATGAGAATCGAACCCACGACCTGCGGCGTGGCGATCTTAGCCAACCACGCCAACTGGCCAGTCATTTCAGGATACATACAAGTAAATTTTTCACGAGGGCGTCGATGGATGGATAAAGAAATCTAGACGGAGCATCGCCACATAAGAAATTGAACTACAAAATTACGTACGTATGTGTGAGAAAAATCAGTACTAGCCCAAGCAAGCACAAGTGATACTGAGCCTTGTTGTCACTGTCGACGTCTCAATACGGAATGACAACCGATCGGCTTACTATGGTGTATATGTGTGCGTGAGGCTTGTATTTACAAGACCATGCTTCCATTTCGTAAAAGGGCTAGGTCCCGATATTTTTACTCTTAAATTATAAATAAAACAACAATAATAATATTAAAAATACATAATTTATTTACAAAATATAAATTCAATCAACATCTTTAGTATTAATTTATGCTAGCATTACAAATAAGTAACAATTTTATTGGGATTGTTTCACTACAATACTTGTTATAAATTCATTTGCAGGCAAAAAAACCCATACATAATAGTGTACTGTAGTGTGTAGTAGATAATAAGAATCAAGGGGCAAAGTTTGCTATTTAACTTTTAATAATATAATTCATAATTATTTTCGATGTTTGTCAAATCTGTCAATTTTGTCACCACTGATAATTCATTGGAACACAATTGTAGCAGACTGGGCCCTAGGAGTACATTACTTGAAAAGAACATGAATCAATCAAAAAACCACTTTTGTACGTTCGGTACAAATAAAAAGACTTATAAGTATGTATCAAAGACTGATAAAAAATCATATTTCATGTTCAAATCAAGTAAAACACCTATAATATAGCTACAAAATATAGTATGTCTAAAACACCTTTGTTTTTAACATTGTAAGATACATAGCCTGCATATAGCAGTGTTTTAAAAGAAGAAATAGAATAAAATAAAAATTATAATTGTTGCAAAAAGGAATTAATTCGGAATGATTACTTAATATCTTTATCACAAGGATTAAAATGTATAAAAACACATACACAATAAATTAGGATTAAGTGTTGCCACACACGCGACAGCCGCATGTGGCTGCCACCTAGTGTTGCCAGGTGTCCCGATTTGCTCGGGACGTCCCGATTTTCAGGGGTCTGGTGACACGTCCCGATTAACCCTTGATCGGGACGCCAAATGTCCCGATTTTTCACTAACCTCATGAGCCTTTACTATATTTGATAATTTTGACAGGAAAAGTGAATATAACTAAGCTGCTACTACATAAAAATATTTTTGCTTTAATTTTTTCTCACCAAATTCAGACTTTCACTACTGTCCCGATTTGAAACCCAAAATCCCGATTATTTTATCCTTACGTTCCGAAATGTGATACACGGGACCTGGCAACACTACTGCCACCGTATGCAACGTAGCAAGTCGCCACCAGTGGCTACAAGAATGTCCGTGTAAATAAAGTAGTATGAAGTGGTGCCACATCCGGGCTACACGCGACAGCCACTGGCTGCTTAAATGTATGAAATATATATTTAGCTGGCCCCTAATTAATAAAGAAACCTATCGCATGTGGCTGTGGTCCATGTGTGTGCTTAAGAGTAATAAAAAATGGCAAGAAATAAAGAAAATCTAAGTAAATCAATAAAAAAAATATGTATGTATAGATTAATTCTTTTCAAATTTGTAAGCATAGACAATTAAAAACGATACGCAAATACAATACTACCTATTACTATGCGCATATTTTAAGATATAAAAGACAGTCAGAATTCGTTTCTTACTCCGAGTATTTTATGATATTAGTTTTATCAGAAAAATACCTTGACTGAAATGGATTCGTGAGACATAAAAAACGTAATAAGACAACTAGATCATCAGAAATAGTAACTTTATAATTTCGATGTGTGTTTGTATCAGTGCTTAACTAATCTGTAAATTTACGAAAAAATGTGCGTAAGAATAATATCGTTTTAATTTAAAAAGACGTTTCATATATTTTACATTACATACTATTTATTATATCTGGAAGCCTCGAAGGTAACTTTAGTTAACTAAAAACTATAAAAGAATTAAAAATATTTTACAAAAAAGAAATAACTAATAATTCGTCAAAATATAATTAACTAGTATGCGATTTATATTTCCTAATAATAATATATTAAAAAAACATTGATGTAACGTACTTCGTTATAACAGTTAAAAATTGTGATATTAACGCGATTTTTATTTATAACGAACTGCTATAGACACTGAGCAGCTACATTGGAAGCACTGAAACTCAGTGGCGCCACCAATGAGTAAAATAAGTACTATTCTTAGCTTACATTGAGTCATTCGATTAAACGATGGCGGTATATGAATATGTTGGCTAAAATAATCAAGTTTACTTTAGGAAATTATTTGCGCTAGATAGCTATAAAGATTTTTCCACTTGTGTGTTATTGTGTTGTATGTTATTTTTAACGTTATATAAAATGCGACCGATGCGATTATAGTACCAATTGTAAAATTAGCTAAATATAGCTTTAAAATTTAAATTATTCTATGTTAAAAATAACAGTGCTGTGAAGCTAATAGCTTAAACTTTCTGACCAATCTTTTCATTTTCACGTGCAGCTTTATCCCTTTTTTGCTTGTCAATATAAGGCATAAACAACCATAGAGAAGCACCGGCGATGAATATCAAACCGAACACTAAGAACATTTTCTGGTAATTTTTGTCGTATTCAAACCATAGACCACAAATAGGTGGACCAATCAATTGCAGGATACCGTTCACGAATAAACTAATACCGTAAGTCGACATTAATCTTTCAACGCCTAAAATCTCAGCCATAACTAGTGTAGTTACACTGTTATTTACTCCTGAAGCTAGACCAAATAACGCGCAAAAAATGCTTAAAGTTAAGTACGATTTCAAAAAGGGTATTATCGATAACGCTAAACCAGAAAATAGCAGTCCGCCGACGAAATAAAACGACTTAGGTATTAAATTCAAATCACATAAAGTCGAACCACTGATTCGACCCACCAAATCTAAGGCAGACACGGTACTTAGTAAATACGCACCTCTGGCTTTAGTGAAGCCAATATTTTCCGCATAAGACGGCAATAGAATAATGAAATTGGTACAAGAAATAGCTACTGTGCTGCTTGATAATAAAATAACTAAGTATGTAGGGTCACTGAGGAGACTGATATCGAAGAATTTACTCGGTTCCTTCTTCTCTTTCTTCTTTTTATAGCAAAAGCAACAACTAGCCACATCGGCTACGCTCTCTGTAACGGATTTCAAAGAGAATTGCGACGCAAATTCATTTGGCTGTTCAAAAGCTGATAGAGTAGATCCATGGAAAGGAGTGGAAACGTAAGCGAAACTCGAGGTAGAGTAGTTCCTTTTTGGACCAGCCGTGCTAAGCCTTCTTCCAAAGGCTTCTTGTGACCCTAACTTAGTTATAGATGTAGAGCTATAAGTAGTTTTTGGTATAGGTCGTGTATAAGATAACTTGCGTTTAGATAGATTCTGACGCAAGTTTTGTGATGAAACAGAGTTGACACAATTATTGCTGGTATGTATTTGGTTTTGAGATAAATTTCTCTGTGATAGCTCTTTGGTTAGCTTGTCTGTGTAGCCGTTTTCGACTTTGTAGTTCGCCATTGGTGATAGTTGGTCCATGTTGTGGGATTCTAATTCTTCGTCCTCTTCAATAAGGATGTCATCCTGAAAACAAAATAACTTTATTTAGACAATGACTTCAGGTTTTTTGACTGACGTCTCCGTACATATTACACTACTTTTATTTATAATAATGTTATAGATCGAATACCGTTATTAGCAAATTACATTAAGTCAAGAATAGTACGATTTCTTTTCGGAAACGTCAGTCTTGCTTTTGGTTAGTTATATACTACATTAGTTAGGATACCTTTACCATACCCTACAAATAAAATGTCATAGCCAAATAATTAGAATATAGATAAAGTGTATGGAACACAATAATGATCATCTTCAGTCATAATGTTGAGACCACTTTGGAGGTAATATACTTTCACCTTTATACATGCTTTATATAGATATAAAGAGACACATAGAATTCGTTACCCAAATTCACAACAGATCCTATGTAAAATAATCACTTAGTACAATAAGCTACATGACTACTTTTTATGATGTCAATCGATCCGTTTTTTGGTGGGATCAAATGTGTATAATTACAATTAGAGCGCTAGAAAAGGCAGAAATTAAATTCAAAGGTCTCCCTGACGCCCCATATAAATTGATACTCGAACGTGACGTCACTTTACAGTACCGCTGTACTGGAATGTATAGAGAAAAACGACCACGTAAAACTGCTTTTAAGTTCATAGTTGCCTTACGTATTTTTTTATTGAAGCCTAAGTGTCCTGAAAGTAGCTTGTGGATGATCCAAAAAATAAACTAACAGCGTAACTTTGAAGTCTCGTATTTTTAAATATTTTTTATGTGTTGTTATAAAATTCAACATGAGTCAGCAATGTCAGCATCCATATTCAGTTAATCAATAGATACAGTTTTCATGAATTGCATAGGATCTGCTGAATTTGAAAAATGTAATTATTTAGCAATCATTATTGCACTAATGGCTTTATAAGAACCCTTGAAGACTAATAAAATACTATTACAAAATTACAGATTGAATTAATATTATAAATGCAAAAGTGTGTTTGTTACGCTTTCACGCCTCAACCACTCTACCGATCATCATAAAATTTGGCATGTAGATAGCCAATGGTATGTAGAATGACAGTGATTTTATCCCAAGAACGCGGGTGAAGCCGCGGGGTACAGGTGGTTAATAATAAGGGAAACGGCTCATTTGCCATAATTTTCTTATCAGCAAACTCCTTGAAAATCTCATCCAATATAGTTAATATATCCCAGAGATTTACTTAGTTGAATGCTGATTTCTGGACTAAAGTAAGGCCAACCAGAGAGAGAGAAAGATAAGAACGAGATAAGATACGTAAACAACCTGACCTTTACTGAGCTACATTACCATAGCAATAATTATCTCTCGCAAGCAATAATGACGTCAGTTGGTCGATGACAGGCGAAAGCGGTCGGTACAGCAGCTATCAACACTTGTTCCACACTTTTTGTGAACAAGTTTATACCTTTTGGGATTGCGTTCGAAGTGTTACGAATATTGATTTTTGTTGTTATTGGTCCGTTATTGTTAGTTTTTAGGGTACCGAACCAAAGAGGTAAAAAAGACTATTTTATGACATGAGTTTTTTTTTTAAATAACTTTCTTAGAATAGGATGTTTAAAATTTGTTTATAATTTCTTAAATTAAAAATGTTATGATCCGCTGAAAGATTGTTTACATTCTTCATCTCGTCTTATTGGCCTTACTTCAGTTATAGTTCCATTAGCTTTTATATCAAAGTACCCTTCTAGCGCCTAAGTCAAATAAATGGATTTGACAAATCTAAACTCACCCCAAAACCGGCAGAGTCTAAATAAAGTAGTATTTGACCTTTTTAGTAATAATTAGAATTATCATGCAATTTTTATACCGCTATTTACAATCCAAATGTTATTCTTCTAGGTTTTCTAATCAAAATTTAAGCTAACTAAATGTCACTACACACTGCGGAACACATAACCACTTTCTTTATTCATTAATTTAAAAATATAGCAGCTAATATAACGAGTAATTAAGTGTACTAACAAACGTCGTTATATGCTACATCTACAAAACGGCTAAAAATAACATGTTATTTAGCGTTAGCACTGCTTATAGCGTATAACACAATAAGTAATTTTTGAAAATGAAACTATTGAACGTTGTCTAGATTAAATTAGTGATACTGTTAAGGAAAGTGATTATTTAGTTTTTGTAGATACTGTTAGTTTGTTAGTTTAGTTGGATGCACCACCACCAACACATTTTATTTTTTCAATTATCTCACCACCAATAACCAAAACCAATAATAAAAAATAACGCTTATAATTGTTATAGTAAGCTTTTAAAATTTAAAAGCGCATGACAGGATGTTTTAAAGCATGTATTTACAAGTGATAATTCATAATACCCCACATAGATAAAGCAATAAGAAAGCCATGCATGTTTTTATATGTATTTTAATCGTCATTTAATTCTACTTATTTAATTTACCTTTCTTACATAACTTTTGTTTTAATATATTTTTGAATGTATACACAAACAGCTCATAGACATTTTTGAGTACTTTGTTACTGAAACGTATATATTGCACCTTGAAAAAGTAACAACTATTCAATGAAATTCTAAAACTACATGTTTTTGATTTTGATTGATAATTAATTAAGTTAATATTTCACTAGAAGATATTCTAATTATTAACGTTCGATTTATATTTCGCAAAATTATGCGCTATTAAGGTTTATGATATAAATCCTTTCAAAAAGAGACTTCGATTTAATCTGTGAGGTTTGAGTTTGTCAGTCAGTAAGTCTCAAAAAATTTTCATGTTAGTAAGATTGCAATTTCAAAAAGTATTAAGCGATAGCGGTATTAGCAATTAACTACTGACATAAAACATGTAATAATTAATAAAAAACAAGCTACAAAATATACAGGGTGTTGGAGTTAACGTCAGTCACTCTAGGTTAGCTAAAGCTTATTCTTTGAAAAAATAAGACATTGGCCCTGATTCTGTTGTTCACAACTAAACTAATTTTAATCTCACTATGTCTCTTTCTAACAAAGAACATAAGAAAAGGATGTAAGAAATTAGTCCTGTCAAATTAGACCAATGCTTGTTTTCAATATAAATTTAGTCGCCATCTATCGCGGTTACGCCTAAATACACGCAAAATAAGACGGCAAAGAAGAAAATTTGACAACTTAAAATATGTTCTATCCTTTTTCAATAATGTTCGTAAGAAAGAGATGAGATGTGACTAAAATTAGTTCAGTGCGATTTACAACAGAATCGGCACCATTATAGTTTTATTATGTATTTTGTCTCCTCTAAAGTGAAAAACGAATACACAAACACCCTATATGGCATTTAATATCCACATATAATAAATGGATTCGCTTACTTTGCTGTGATGGCACCTTAATGAATCCCATCGCATATGGGAACTCGTTTCATTTTCAAAAATCACTTGTAGATGTAACTCGATGATTGCAATAAAGTACACGCACAATTTTATATGGTTATAGAAATCATGGGCATTAAGCTTATTATAAAAACAAATTTAAATTGTAATAAAAATACTATGACATAAACTTCTTCGTTAGAATGCTGGGGCATGACTCTCACGTCTTCGACATCAATAAGACATGAAAAACATGGCGACTATCCTAAAAATTCTATTCATTCAATATTTCAGGAGCGGCAACTGGTGCATAGTGTTAATAATGATGCCATATAGTTCTTAAAAATATATTAAGTCAATGCACATTGTTTCTAAAACCTATAGAAAATATACCATGTAAAATAGACGAGAATATAGTCAGTGTCCAAAATTTTTTTTTTATAAACCCAAATATTTTTCAATTCATTTTCAACGTCAGTTTATACCACCCTTAACAAAGATTATGACGATAGTCCACCACGCGGATAAAATATCCGTGTTTTTTAAACTAAAAAATTTCATCACGGGTTTTATCAAAGTTTGACGGGCCAGTGGACGCAGTAGGTTAAGAATCCACCGATTGCGCCGCAGGTTGTGGGTTCGATTCCCACACTGGACATGTATTTGTGTGCATGAACATGTCTGCATGTCCTGAGTCTGGGTGTAATTATGTATATTACGTATGTATTTACAACGATAAGTAGTATATCAGTTATCTGGTTTCCATAGTACAAGCTCTGCTTAGTTTAGGATCAGATGACCGTGTGTGAGGAATGTCCCAGTATATTTATTTATTTATTATTTATTTATCATCCGTAAGCAAATAAAAACAGTACTAGTAGTAATAATACAGATAAATACAAACAAAGAAAGCCTGAAAATTACCATCAAGACAGCAAAATTGAATTGAGTTTAAAATATTCTTACACTATAGAAAATAATAAATAGGTTGTGTAATTTCCAAAATATATATAATATTAATTAGTATTTTAAAATATATAAGATTTATTAATACATAATTGTAGACAGGGACTGTATGTAAAACATTTAAAAAATAAAGCATTTAACACAACGGAAATCCGTTATAACGCAGCTATAAATAACGCTTAATAACACGTTATTAGCTTAAACACCTGCTTAAAATAGCCTCCTTAAGCAATTAGCAACGACACGTTTTTTCAACACTATGTGATTGGTATGAAAGCTGGGCTTATCTCGTTGAAATTTTACAAACAAATAGCTCAACTTATTGATCAAATCTGACAATAAAGCAACAATATAATACCACCAAAACAATAATAAAGAACAATCCCAGCATATTTTTAGGCCAAATGGCAAAAAACGGAACCCTTATGGATTCGTCATGTCTGTCTGTCTGTCAGTCCGTCCGTATGTCACAGCCACTTTTTTCCGAATCTATAAGAACTATACCTACTGTTGAAACTTGGTAAGTAGATGTATTCTGTGAACCGCATTAAGATTATCACACAAAAATAAATACAAAACAATAAATTTTGAGGGTTCCCCATACTTAGAACTGAAATTCAAAATTTTGTATCTATGGATAGGTCTTCAAAAATGATATTGAGGTTTCTAATATAATTTTTTTCTAAACTAAATAGTTTGCGCGAGAGACACTTCCAAAGTGGTAAATTGTGTGTCCCCCCCCTGTAACTTCTAAAATAAGAGATTGTCGTTTTAGATGTCATTGACAATAACAGGTATACTTATAACAAGAGTTATGGAATGTAGATTTAAGGAGAACAATCTCTTGAATAAAAATAGTTGAAAAAGTGTCCAGCGGGAAGCAGTAAATAACAGTTCCAAATTCCTCCAGAATGGCGCTACTGTAGCTATAGAGTATGAAATGAATTTAGCCGTTGTTGACGGAGTGAAGTACGCTGAGTACAGTGTTGGCGGATAACGCAATTTAATTTTAATTTAACACCTTTTTGGGGATACTTTTCGATGAATAGAGATTTTTCTCCTGACCTCTACACTCCATAAACAAGAGATTTATTTCGAAATGCCTTTCAGAAACAGGCAGTACCTATACCTCTGAACCGACTACGAGGGAGATGTGTCCCAAAATTCAACGATAAGCAGGCGCCAGAGGGAGGACCTGCATGGCTATTTTAAAACGCCTCGGTAGTTTTTGAATCCGTTTCCGATATCGAATCCGAGCATTTCAAAATAGCCCTGCTACTCATGACTACTGGAGAAAAATATGTATCATTTCTTTTTTAAATCTATACTATAATACAGGGTGTATTTCGCATGGTAACGCAAACTTCGCAAAAAGGCTACACCTAATGCCATTAATCAAATTGTGAAAGTCATTCACGATCGGTTATAGAAATTGTCATTTTCGAGCGCGCAATGTATTGTGAACACCGCGATTTAAACGCGCGATAACGTTGTGCCTACGTAGTATGTCGCTGACTGCAGGCGAATATCGCCATAAGACACCGTTTCTAGTTTTATTTACATTGCTACTTTTAGTGAAAGTAATGAATTAATAACTTATTTATTTTAAATCTCTTTGGGTTAGGTAAGAATAACGATTATGACCAGTCTAAAGTAAAAAAAACTCAAAAAGAAATTAAACAATTTGGGAAAAACCGACGACAAATTCCAACATGGGGGGGTCCAGAATCATTTCCTGGACCCATGGTATCCGTTTGTGCGGCGATGTCCCTTACACGCTGTATAATAATGCGGAAGAGTTTTTTGTTTGTTTAAACGGGCTAATCTCTGGAACTAACAGTCGGATTCGAAAAATCCTTTCACTAATAGGAAGCTATATTATCCCCAAATATAACAGGTGGAGATTTCGAGATGGCATATTTTCGAAACCTATGTTGCTATCTTATTCTCAAAAAAAATGTTTACTTTTCATAGTAAATGTCAATCTTGCTTGATCATAATTTATGGAAAGTAAAAAAAAATATTTCAGAATTCAGTGTTGGCCCCATAGTAAAAGTTGTTCAGCATGACTAACCCAACATAGGTTTCGAAAATATGCCATCTCGAAATCTCCACCCAGTATATGTACTGTTTATCCCAGGAACGCGGGTGAAGCCGCGGGGGACAGCTCGTTACAAATAAAAAAAAACTTTCAAAAATGTCACCCTTTAATAATATTTTCAACTACATGAAAATTAATCAAATATTTATCGTTTTTTTTCTCGAGTACTCATGAGTAGGCCCATCCTCTGGTGTCCGCTTATCATTGAATTTTGGGACACGTTGTATATATTATGTATTTACAAACAAAAAGTAGTATATGTATTATATCAGTTATCTGGTTTCCATAGTACAAGCTCTGCTTAGTTTGGGATCAGATGACCGTGTGTGAGGAATGTGCCAGGATATTTATTATTATTTCTCAAAGCGTGCTGAGCAAGTAGGTGCGGTGCACTAACTTGACCACTTTAGTTTGACATTTGCCACTTCAATTTAATCGCGCCAGTGGCATGTGTCGTTTAAAACATGAGAATACCAAACGCCATTATATCAACTAAAAAAACTCTTCAAAAGTAGTATTAAAGCAACTTTTTTTTACTGCGTCTTATCCTGTTTGACCACAATCTAACCACGTTAAGTGATGATGTGGCCGAAGGTGGTGCACACACAAAGCCTAGAAGGAGCTGGCTCTCAAGTGCAGCTGTCAAAACACACATAGGTACTTGACGACAGATTTTCAACTTGAAATTTTCACAGAATGTGTATTTTTATTGCTATAACAACAAATAATAATAATGAAATAAAATGACAGTAGTACCAAACTAATATGACGCGTCGTGAATCTTCGTTCGCACAGAAAAGAAAGTATGGCCCCGAAGATTAACGAAAGAATGCTTAAAACTTACAATCAACGTTAGATCACTAGTATAAAGTTCACAATCCAGTGCAGCTGTTAGTTGTGTGCGAGGCCGCTCCGCACACATGGCGCCAACAGCGTGTGCCGCGCTTTGATAATGTAGCTTCTGCGCAGGTGCATCGGTAAGCCATATCAGTTGGGTACTACTGTACAAATGAGGTAAACGAGAAAAGTATTTATGGAACTCTTCGCGTGCAAGTCCTACTCGCACTAGGTCAGTTTTATTTAATATAAATAAGGCGCTAACTACATACCTGTGGGCAATCCTCGTCTTCCTCCGACTCTTTGTACTTCTTCACCATATGTTCCTCCACAGGTTGGAAAAGAAGAGCGGCAGCCCACACGTTCAGCATTATACCCCCTAGTATTAGTACTGCACCCCTGGAAATAATAATGTATTTAAGTAAAAAGGGTGAAATGTTTAGTTTGTGGCATTGTGTGATTCGTAGAAAGCTGCGGTGTGTGGCAATCACTCAATGCAACTATAGAGGTGTGTTTGTGTTTGATGCGGTGGGGATGATTTTAAACGTAGTATTACAGTATGTATTATTAGTAGAATGCTGCGGTGTGTGGCAATCACTCAATGCAGCTATAGAGGTGTGTTTGTATTTGATAAGATACGGATGATTTTAAACGGTTACCATAGCCTACAAGCGCTCGTGGTGTAGCATGATTATTCGTTCTTAATCGATCGGCAAATTTAAGCTACCACCGTCGTGGTCGGTACCTGGATGGGTGACCGCCTAAGTGGTATTTCAAATCGAGGGTTTTCGTGCTTCGGAAGGCACGTAAATCCGTTGGTCCCGGTTATCACTTAATTGTGATAGCCGTTAAGCTAGTTGGATGCCTCCTAGGCGGCTTGAAAAATTCGAACAGTAGGTTGACCACTAGCATACCTCCACCAATCCGCAGTGGGCACTCGTGGTGGAGTATTGCCCATTCCCTTTCACCTTCATTTGTGAAAGGAGGCCTGTGCTCAGCAGTGGGACATTATAGGCTGATGATGATGATGATGACCATAGCCTATAGGTACTTGCAATACCAGGGGTATCACTCGGAGGACGGGTTTGAAGAGCTGCTCGGATTGCTATGTAGTATTAGTAGAATGCTGCGGTGTGTGGCAGCCACCCAATGCAGCTTTAGGGGTGCGTTTGTGTTTTATGAGTTGGGGGTGATTTTAAGTGTTACCAGGGTGTATGTGTGTAGTGTACAAACACTCACTTGTATCCATAAGTCTCGAGCAGGTATCTGAGCACGGGCGGCAGTATGATACTCCCAAACGCGGAGCCGGACATACAGATCCCGTTGGCGAGCCCCCGCCGCCGCACGAAGTACGACGTCACTATGTACACCGTCGGCGGGAACGCCAGCCCCGCCCCAGTGCCCACCATTACACCGAAGCTATAAAACAAGGTAATAATAGTGCATTATGATACATGTGTGCAAAGTTGGTTATTACACTCGACGCGGTATTAAGCAGACACGCAATAAGGGAGCCAAGAGTGTAATGATCAATGCACACGCATGTCATACGACGTTTTTCAACACACTTGTATTTTTTGTTTGTTTGAACGGTCTAATCTCTGGAACTACCAGTAGGATTCGAAAAATTCTTTCACTAATAGGAAGCTACATTATCCCCGAGTATTATAGGCTACTTTCCCGAGAACGTGGGTAAAACCGCGGGGAACAGTTAGTCCACCTATGAAATCAATAACGCAAATAGTCTAATGTAAAGGAAACATAAAACACAAGAAACAGGCAGGGCAGGTTTCTACTTGCGATATTTTGCCACCGTGTATAGAAGTAAAAACTACAACTAGATGTGTATGTATAAATAGGATACACCTAAGTTTACGAACTAAGGGCACGAACAGCAAGTCTATATATATAAAAAGAATTGCTGTTCGTTAGTCTCGCTAAACGCGAGAACGGCTGGACCGATTTGGCCACAGATATACATCTAAACAGATGACGCCAGTGTATGTAGGTACATCGCGTGTTAAAGCTGTGCAAAAATGGGGCCTGATTCTGTTGTTTACAACTAAACTAATTTTAGTCTCACTATGTCTCTTTCTAACAAAGAACAAAAGAAAAGGAAGTAAGAAATTCAGTCCTGTCAAATTAGTCCATCTATCGCGGTTACATCTAAATACCCGCAAATAAAGACGGCAAAGACTAATTTGACAGCTTCTATCCTTTTTCAATAATGTTCGCAATAAAGAGATATGATGTGTGACTAAAATTTGTTTAGTGCGATTTACAACAGAATCGGCACCAATGTTCTTCTTTGAAACTGTTTCTTGCGGACAGACAACTCGGCATGCGGCTGCATGTCCACCAGAGATGTGTAGCGAGCGATGTGTTTAGCTGACAAATAGGATAGCTTCATTTTCACGTTAAAAATCTAATACCAGCCTAACTAAATCAATCTTGTGAGTTGTGACATTATGGTAGGTACAAAAAAGTTACACGCTTGGTATTCATACGGATGGAGGTTCTTGCGTTATCTATTTAGATTTATGTCTATGGATTTGGCTAATTTTGGTTTTGAAATATTTGTGGAAGTCCAGGGAAGGTTTAAACGTAGGGTAGGGTAGAGAACATGACGCGAACGAAGACGCGCCGGGCATCTAGTTTTAAATACAAATAGAAACTTACCTAAAATACAAATACGATATGGAAAACGCAAAACTGCTAAATATCATTCCGAATGCTGCGAAACTGCCGCCGATCAGCGTCACCGTTCTGTAAGACCACTTCACCGAGAGAATCGACGAGATGGGACCTGAAACGTGTGATAATAGTACATTATGATACATGTGTGCAAAGTTGGTTATTAAC
The DNA here is from genome assembly GCA_951394255.1 of Polyploca ridens. NCBI lineage: Eukaryota > Metazoa > Arthropoda > Insecta > Lepidoptera > Drepanidae > Polyploca > Polyploca ridens. The sequence continues at coordinate 3,629,030 of OX596272.1, read as the reverse complement.
CCTCCAGGCGGTATTGAGCGATGAGTGAGCCGAGAGTGTAATGATCAACGCACACGCGTGTCATACGACGTTTTTCAACACACTTGCGAGGAAAAAAACAGACCTGAATTTTACAATAAATGTCACTTTACGAGCGAGTGTGCTGAAAATAATGTTAGACTCATAGACTTATAACAAAATTAAGACGGAGTGTCGCCTTATAAACGAGTGAAGCACCGAAAGGAAGCCGGCGTTCTTGTAAATACATGGCCTCACGCACACATATACACTATAGTAAGCCGATCGGTTGTCATTCCACATCGAGACGTCGACAGTTACAATAAGGCTCAGTATCACTTGGCCAGTACTCATTTTACTCACGGATACGTAGGACATTTTCGGCTTCAATTTCTTTAACGGTGACACTACGTCTTGATTTCCACTCCAAACACAGTGAGAAAATCTAACAATAAAATAGAAAAATACGAAAATGTTACCTAGATTTCTCACAATTTTACACTGTTCCTACATGAAACAAAACCCGGCCAAGTGCGAGTCGGACTCACACACCGAGGGTTTCGTACAAACCTGTAGGTGTATAAGTAAAAGGTATTATAGACCTGAGTATTTGATATGAATTATAATTTAATACCTCAACGCGTTCATGAGGAAAGGGATAGTAAGGTCAACATTTTTAAAAATATTTTTATTATATGATGTAACTAAAAATGTATGCTTTTCGCAATTTTTCCTTTATCTGTGCTATAAGACGTTGTTTCGTACCAAATTTCAAGATTCTGAGTTCACGGGAAGTACCCTGTAGGTTTTGATTTCCTCGCGAGTGTCGAAAATTTGCAGCATAAACGGCTGTATCTTTTAATTGCGTTGGCTTAGAAGTTTGATTTTTTCACATCTCCAAGGGAAAGTAGACCTGAGTATTTGATATGAATTTCAGCTTGATACCTCCACGCGTTCCTGAGAAAAAGGGTCTTGACAGACAAACAGACGGACGTCAAAGTGATCCTATGAGGCATAATTTTTTAAATTTAACGTAATACACTTTCTTTTTAATAAACTTTGTTTAAACATAGCAAATACAAATTCAAAAGCGAATACCAGGTTTGTGTTTTTCAATTTGTATTTGCTTTTTGGCCTCACTCCCGTGTTTCGCGCGCTCTATCTGCCTTTTGTTCTGTAATCTCAGCTATACTATAAGGGTTACGTTTTTTCCTTTTGAGGTACGGAACCCTAAAAAAACATGCTATTTGCCGAGAGCCGAGATCCCGCTCTCCCCCACGTGAGTTTGGGTGACATTCGGCTCGACCCATCCACTCTAATTACTCCTCACGTAATTAATGGACCCCACCTAACCATGACAACTCACCCAAGCTACTATATAAGAAGTAGCAGACCGCGACGATGCCCAGGGACGCCGATGTGCTCGCCTTGAACACGTCGTTGAACTCCACGAGCAGCACGCCGAATGACTTGATCGTGCCAGGAATGAGGATATTCACGAGGGTTGCGCCTGGAAATAACGAGAGTAGAATAAGAGACGAAGGCCCCGGGTTCGAATCCTACAAAGAGCTTCAGCATTCGGTGAAAGAAAATATCTGAGCACAGACTACGGAGGACATATTCTCGCTAACAAAAAACTGTGTCTATGGAGTCGGCCACCTCTCACGCACACCTTAGTTGGCTATTCCGCGGGAAATTAGACTCTGTCGCCGTTTACACAGTCGATTACTCGCGCTCAACTAATGTGTGAATGTGTGCGTGCCGGCTTGTACGTACAGCGTGGTGGCCGACTTGAGTGACACAGTTTTTTGTTAGCGAGAATATATCCGACTTTTTTTTAATATCTGTGATCCTGAGGAAGCCATAGCATGGTGGTAGGGTACTTTGTCACCTGGCTGGCTACCACCCTTAAGTTGAAAACCTGTCGCAAAGCACCTACCGGTGTGTTCCGGCCCAAACACAGGCCTATACACCGTAAAAAAGCAATGCCTTAAGAGCAATAATCCCATTTAAAGCTTAATATCCATATATAATTTATCTTACATCAGGGATGGCGAACCAATGGCACGCGACAAAATAATTCGGGCACGCCAATTAGTATATTTGTAAGGAAAATTTATGTTTTCTTTTATATTTAGCATATAGTTTTATGTTTTGTCCAGTAACTGCCGGTTTCTATTCCGAACTATCTTTTATTTTGCGATTATGAATTGATACTAGACACTTAAGAAATGTTATAAATGTAAAAAATAAAGAATAGATCGAATATAGAAAGCGGCAGTAAGGCCCGGTTTCAATAATGTACGGACCGGTATATCTTTACTAATAATGAAGCAAAGACCACAAAGCTTTGCATAGCAGACTCTCCCATATGGAAGTAGCTATCACAGGTAAAATTAGCTTACGAAATGATCTATATGCCCAGTTTGGCAATAAAAAAACCTACCATTGGTAAGCAAAACGATCCGTTTTTGTTTATTGAAACCGGGCATTAGTAAATCATTATGTCGAAATTCTTTGATGGCACGTCACGTCCTTTTTTATTATATGTATAAAAATGGCACGTTCACCAATAAAGGTTCGCCACCCCTGTCCTACATCTATGTGCTATTTGCTATTACATTTCTATTTCGGCTAACTCAAGGACCCACCAGAAGCAGATGAGCCACCATGACTCATCTCGTTATTATTCAGAGTGATAGAAGTGATAGCTATAATAATTAAGTAGCTCGATTTCTAAAACAATGTTTAATTCATAGCTTATATAATATTAGTGAACGCATTTACGTAAGGATTAGGTGCAGCACAGACTATACGTGCCGCACATTTTAGTCTTTGAAAATAGAACCGCGCAAAAAATTCCGGCGCACAACCCTTTTTGTGTGTCGCAGACTCTCGCTCAAAACGTCTATCGTCTGTGCTGCACCTTAGAGACTACTTTTTTTTAAATTAGAATACTGGATTTTCTGTGAAGGAAAATCGTTAGGAAACCTATATGCACAAGAGGTAAATTAAAATGTTCGGAGTGCAACAAGCGTATGTCTAGCGTAATGGTAAGCGGTTGTCGTAGGGTATAGACGCTTACAACACTGCACGCAGAAAGTGTTCGGAAGAGCGGTTTAGAGGAATAGCTGTGCCAGCAGCGGAAAAGTCGAAAACTATAAGCTGGTAACTTTGATTAATGATATATGCAGATTGAGCGTCGAAACTGTTCACGCGTCGAAAACAATAGCCCCAACTGTTAGGGGCTAAATTAAATAAAAATGCAAAATAATGATTAAAATTTAAAATTCTCCCGATTTTAACTGAAATATTTCAACGAGGGCTATCATTATGAAAGTCACTATGACAAGCTGAATGACGCAGTGCGAGCGTAACACGTAGCTCTTACGTACAAAAGCGTAAAAAAGTTGGCCTGTTTTATACTGGGTGTAGATTTCGAGATGGCATATTTTCGAAACCTATATTGGATGAGTCATGCCTCAGAGTATATAAAGCTATAAGGTCATGCTGAATTACTATGGGACCAAAATTGAAATCTCAAAAAAAAAATTCATACATTATGATCGAGCAAGGTTGACATGGGCGACTATCATATTGCCACGCGCCTACGCGCGTAAGTGCGTCACACGCAACTACGCGCGTACTTGCGGGAGTGCAGATCTGCATCATCGTGCGGATTTTTTACGCACTCACGCGCGTAGTTGCGTTTTGTGGATTCACGACGGCTCTGACTCATTCCATACAAAATCACGCACGGCACTATGAGACTCGGTGTGCCATACCTTGCTTCTCGCCCGCAACCACGCGCGTGGTTGCGGGCCGAGACGCATGTAGGTGCGTGATCTGTACGAACGCGCGTGGATGCATTTTCTGTGTGTTGGACTGTGCGTCTTTTCTATACAAACGGAGATACTTACAAGCAAGGTTAAAACACGCATTCACGCGCTACGCTGCGTGGTGCGTGGCAGTGTGTTAACCGCCATAGGTTTCGAAAATATGCAATCTCGAAATCTCCACCTTTTATAGTCGTGTAGTATGGCGACGCTCTTTCTAGGTATAATCCATTCCTTTGGCTGGTTAAGTATAAAATCATGGTTTACCTACGAGCACGGACCAGCCCCACTTGCCATCAGGCGGCACCATCTCCCAGTCGCGCTCAGGAGCCGGCCCGATGGTGAAGCGACCAGCGCCCACAGCCGGACCCTCATCTTCTGGTAGTTTTACTGTGGGCAAAAGGAGATACATCATTATAAGAGTTGAAAGAGGTTTGGTACTTTGATAATTTTTTCACCTTACTTGGGAGTAAGGTGAAAAAATTTAAAATATGTGGCTTGGCCGTTTCGCTACCGTCACATGGGTGTGACGGTAGCGAAACGGCCAAGCCACATATTTTGACTAAGGTGTAGAGTATGTGAAGTAAGGGCTTGTAGAGTAAGTGCATGTAGAGTTATAAGCTTGGCTCTAATGAGATCTGATAACTTTTTGACAGTGCGAGCCAATGTATTGGCAGTTGTTTGTGTACTAATACAAGCTTACATACCAAATTTCAGCTTTCTAGGACTTCAGGAAGTACCCTATGAGTTTTGATGATCATCAGTGAGTCAGTGACGAAATCGGGGTTTCTTAGATATCAATAAAATCTAAAGTATAAGAGCTACGTTATTGAAACTTAAAATGTTTAATAAGTTCACTATTGACATCATGTCCCGAGAATTTTGTTTATCTGGTATGATCCAAACCCAAGTTAAGAGCGTTCAAAAAAACGACGAAGCGCTTCGAGAAAAGGTAGGTAGTGCCCTTTCGCTTCGCTTGGCTGTCTTGGCGGCAGATCTAATAAAAAATATGAGGACAATATCAAAATAAATAAGCATCAAATACCAATAGTATAAAAGTTAAATAACAGTGGACCAAGAAGAGACCCCAGTGGAATCCCAATTACATAAAAAACGATTCAATTCTTAAATAATTTCCAAATGAGTTTTCATTTCATACAACAAAGATACTCAACCTTGTATTAAAGCTCCGAAGTACAATCCTGACTAATAAAGACTTCTCTAAAACCTACTCTTTTGTCTTAACCATGAATCATCCAACTCAACACAATGTATGCCAAATAGTAGTAATTTCCTTAAGCCTACGTAAATGCCGTTGCCAATCCTATTCGGGCAAAAATCAATCATCAATACTAAATATGCCCAGTGGTAAATGGGGCCAACTTGCCGTAGACAAATTAGGGCGAAGATACAACCGACTGACCTCCCAGGCTAACATATTCAGGGTTGACAACTTTGTAAATTTAAGGAAATTACAACGTACAACAACAACAAGCACAGACTTTAAATATGAGTGTGTGTATCTTAGGGTCAATTCACACCGTCGATGCGGTGCGTACTTTTTAAGAAAGCGATATAAATAGAACTTTACAAAAAGTAGTTTCTACACAAAAAGGTACACATTACTAGCAGAATTGTTGTTCTAAGTTTTTTTTACATCAGCGAATGATCAAAGTACCAATGCTGATTTTTCGTGAAATAAACTGATGCTGATGAAAGAAATAATTTTATTACTTACAAAAAATCATATAAACCAAAAATTTGCAACAATTAATACAAAAGCTGATGCTGAAACTAGATAAATTGTGAAAACCGCATCAAATGCGTGCAGTGAAACTAGGGATCAAGAGAAATTTGGTTTTTTAGTAAGGATTTTAGAGAAAAATCATCAAACATTATTTATTATCAAATTTAGATAAAATGCATCTGGTTTTTCGTTGGTGGGGATTACTAAGCCTCCGCTGTCCGTCCGTCCGTCCATACATCTGTTTGTCAAGAGTCTGTATTTCATGAAACGTAATAGACAGACAATTGATCACAGAATATATATTTCTATTGCCGCTATAATAACAAATAATAAAAATATTATAAAATGAAAATTTTTATAGGATAATACCATACAAAAAAACGACTTTTTTGGCGTATATTTTTGTTACGCTTACTAGGTATCCTATCCGCGCGCGGTCTAGAAACATGAAATAAACTAAATAATGGATCACGGGAGAAACCGCGGTGAAAGCTAGTTTCTCTATATTCGCCAGCCCTACTTTCTTTCTTTTCCAAACCCAGTCGAGACCAGACTGCGGGTTTAAACACTTATTTATAGCAAGTCTCACACGGCTTGGCTCCACGCCAATTTTGGAGCTGGAGTGTTGATGTTGAGCACATACGGGATGGTATTGCGTCACGCAGAACGAGGTTGGGAATGACGGTGAGTGACTCATATGTTTGAGTCATTTTGATTATGGAAGGAAAGACCAAATTTTATGAGAATAAAAAACATGCAGCCCTGGTCACCTCTGACGCCGCAATAGGACTTGTGAACCGTCAAACAAATTGGCGTATTTCGGGTTCTTTTTCAGGGGCACCCCCTTAAAAAACGATGGCCGCTGTGTAGATTCAATAGAAACCTAACATCCTGGAGTGGGCAGCAAGTTCCACTCCTTTGCTGTGCAACAACGTATGGATGAAAAAATATGTTAACTAGCTGTCCCGCGCGGTTCCCGCATTCCCGAGGGATCCCGGGATAAAAAGTATCCTACGTTTTAATCCAGAACATATTCTATGTGTGCGCCAAATTTCATCCAAATCCGTTCAGTAGTTTTTGCGTGAAAGAGAAACAAACATATATCCATACTCACAAACTTTCGCATTTATAATATTAGTAGGAAGTAGGATAGGATAGTAGGATTAAGCCCGTTAGAGGGGCCTATAAAGGGAAGTGAGTGCAAAATGTAAGGATCGAATCACCGGTGGATTGGCTTGTGTTTGGCCTCCGACTGACCCCAGGAGGAGTTATGACGAGGCCAAGTAGCACGCTTACCCAGAAAATGCATATTAACTCAGGCCTTGAAGACATGTAGGTCATAGGTGTCGGGAAACAGACTACAAAATTCATAGTAAGGACCATGCCGGTAAATTATCTGGTCCAAACCTACTTATAGCATTTTATTAACAAAAAAACTGACCTATTTAATTTAGCCTTGCGTCATGTTCATGCGTATCGCATACATAACCAAAATACTAACAACACATTCCAATATCACCCTTTTGCTTATCAAAATAAGATCAAAATTAAACATTACAAATTGTTCAAGTCAAATACAACTCCACAGACAACCCGGACGGCATTCTCGCTATCACAAAACTGAGGAACAGTAATGGCGGCGACTATTTATGTGTGATTATATTTAGGGTTGCCATGTTAGGCTAAATTTACCCACTCTTTTATTATATTATACCACTATTATACTCAGACAAATATGTAACGGTAGACAAGTTTAAATGAAAATTAAGTGTAAATGTAGGCAGAATATACCGTATCATTTTAAAATGTTAATGGTGGCCAAATCTCGCTATGAAAATATCCTAACTAATATTATACACATCTGAAAGTGAGTTTGTATGTTAATTTTATTTTTGTTCTGCTTTCATGCTTCAACTATCAAACGATCGCTAAAAAAGGGGTCGAAGATTTTTGTTCAGTCTGGCATATTCATCAAGCGCCGTTTTTTTTTTAAAAGGCGGCTTTCGATGTAACCTTTATACATCGATTGAGGACACTCATACGAATATAAAAATAATGGCGTGCCTATGTCCATAACGTGAAAGAGTTCTTTGCAAAAAAATATCGATGTTTGACATCTTCAATAACCATGAAAATTTAGTCATTAAATGTTTTTTCAACACACTCGCTCGTAAAGTGACGTTTTTAGTATCTTAAAGCAGCTTATTACGCACTAGTGCTTTTTACTTTCCATTACCGCACAGTTTTATGATAGGTATAATCCCGATTATGATACGTTTGTACTGTACAACCTGTACAAACTGTGTCTGTGCTGTACAAATTGTGTGTACACAGTTTGTACACACAACTACAAACAGTAGACGTGTTAACGTCTGTGGGGTCTCTGCGATATTATGGCCAAAATACATTGCAATGTATACCGGGTGATTCCCGAATCACGCGGTATACAGGAAGACAAGTTCAAAAAATAAATTCAATTAAATAAATAATTCGAAATAGTTAATTTGATTACGATAGTCCAATAATTTCATTAATTTTAAATACAATAAGTACCTATATTGTACAACCTACGCGGTAAAATAAAGAATACCTACACATAAACTATTCTTTGATTATTTTAGGGCTCCATCAAATAATTCGCTTTCTAAAACGGGACCGTTCGCCAAAAAAGATTGAGGACCACTGATATAAAGTATGTGTATAAGTCGCGAAAGTTTAAAATCAATTTATAATCAAATACATAGTATTAATAATAACCATAAAATATAACATTCCCATATTTCGGGTAATTTACACAAGTGAATATTGGCAACACTGGCTTTGTGACAGATTATTTTGTTCTGGTGAATGAATATTTGTTTTGATGTATAAAATCAAAACTAAGTGATTGAATTATTAATTTACCTGTGAAACGTGATTCCTGGTATTTTTTTCCTCCGGTCAGTACGGTTTTTACACCATTTCACTACACAAGACATGCTGTATTTTAATATTTTACGGCACCGCAGACGTATTGACTCTGTTGACGTTTATCCGCGTAATGGCCGACTAATGTGTGAATGTGTGCGTGCCGGCATGTACGTACAGCGAGGTGGCCGACTCTGAGCGACACAGTTTTTTGTTAGCGAAAATACATCCGCCTTTTTTAAATATCTGTGTACAACTCTGCGAACAGAGCAATAATGTTAGAATTAGTTTGATAGTGAGGTGTATTGTTTGCAGTCAATTTAGCGATGAGTTAATAATTTGGTTATTATTGAGCGTTTATATATGGCAATACCGATGATTGGTATCAATTTGCGTCTGAGATCTAAATGTCACAGTACATCTGTTTTAAGAAGATAACAAATACTGTTATTTAGACCAGACCATGAATTTAATATACAAACAGGATTGAGCTCTTGGGCCAAAAACGCGAGCAGAGAGAGATAACGCATACCGAGGCTGTTTATCCCATTCTAATAGGGTGACCAAACATTTTTATAACGAACAGGAAAGTTGGATTTGAGAGATAATTTGTGTCCGGTTGACACTTCTTCTTCCTAGTCGTGCACTCTTGGCAGAGTGGTCGTGGTCATTGTTAGTCCCTTTCGCGCACAATCGCTGCATTGCAAAGTTCCTCCAATTTTGTCTGTTTGTGGCGTTTTGACACTAGTTGATTTCAAATTATTGTTTGTATTACAAAAATATTAACATTATGTTACTTAAAATAGTGAAATAATAATTTATAGAAAAAATAAGAGATAAAACCATAATGAAAAACTATAGATATCGAGATACTTTTTCGCGAAAACCCATTATTTGAAACTGAACATTGTTATGTTCTATGTGGGTGTTGAATCGTGTACGCACGATTAATCAAGATATAAATTTCCAATATTAGCTGACCTCTCATTGTACAGAAATCCTATACAATGCGAGATCAGTTTATACTGGAAATGTATAGCTTGATGTGTAGCCGTGTATACCCATGTTTTTGAGAAAAGTTATGATTAATTTTTGAGTTACGTTTTGTGTCGAATCATCAAATATTACGTATGAATAGGCAAGGGTGCATGCAGAATTTCGTTCTGGGACCACGGCTTTTCCCCTTGCTCTTTTTTCAGTTTGCTCTACAGAGCTGTTATTTGGGAATTAAAATAAAGCAAAGGGAAATAAAACTCGAATGTGCTTGACAAAGTAGGTATTTATTAAAATTAAACACGGCTAAACAAAATCGTTTTATTTAGTTTCTGCCTTAGGCCAATCTCACTGCCTAAGTTTCTGAATGCATTACATTTCGCGTGGTGAATAGGTACGAATTATTAGCCAATGCTTTTACTAGTTACAGTTTTTGCGGTTCTTCATCTGTTATGCATTGGAAAGGATGCGGTGGAATAATAAGATGTTTCAATCTTGTGGAAAACATTTGTTTTAATCGCATCAAAATTGCATTTTTGCTTCATTTCTTCTTTCGATGGAAAGCTGTAACAAACATAAAAAATAATGCTATTTCAATTATGCGATACATAGGTACAAATAATTTAAACAATAGGTACACATTACAACACACAATAAACATTATACTTAGTTTTAAAAAGAATTACACTAACTTTAGTGTCTTCCGTCTACAATTTTTTTTAATAAACCATGGTCAAACTACTTATGACTCACCATTGTTAGTAAATAAAATCATCGTTATTCCTTACTTGTGAAATAAAATCCCACAACCAGCACATGATTCACTTTTACATGTCTTGATACAATTTTTTTTCACCATTTTCACGATAAAAAGTATAAACAAAATGCGTTTCCACAAAACAACAGAAAAAGTCGCCATGTTGCCATGACACCACTGATATCAGATTTCAGTGCTACCAGAATAATTTTATGATAGCTACCAAACAATCATATTATTTTGATTATTTTACTTAAATACAATTATTTATTATTATGTACAGATGTAAACCTACAAAATAAAATGATTTAAAACTAGTTTAATAGCAAAAAAATATTTATACGTAATATATTTTACTTGTTGTGGTGAAATATTTTCTACCATCTTTAACATTTTTATCTTTTGGCAATTGAGGAAAAGGGACAAACGGCCTCGGTTCGGGCTATCTCTCTCGGCTCGTTTTGCCTCGGCTAAGATAACTAACAAAAGTAAACCCTAACGTGCATGACTTATGGTTTGTTTTTGTATGATAAAATTTTTGGAGAGTTCAATCCTGTTTGTATATTAAATCCATGGACCAGACAGCTTCATGCAAAGCGAACGAATGAAACTCAATTAAGGACTTTTTGGTGTGATCTTGCAAAGTGACGTTGCGTTTTCATTTTTATTTTCATAAATTCGTATATTTTGAGTTTTATTGCATATTATCGGTGGTATTTTATACAATAAAGATCAATCCACGTGCACCAGTGAAGTGAAATGAAATGAATTATGTGTATCGTGACTTTTCAAGTTGTCTCAAAAAGTCCATGAAATGTTTTAGTACAATGACCACCAATGTAGTAAAACAACTTTTATGGACGGTGACTGAGTGAGGACTATGTGAAAGTGATTTATTGTGACTGGAAATTATAATATAACTCGACACGGGCAGAAATAAGTCCTAAATTGGATTTGGTTGCCAAAGTTAAAACTAAGAAGAAGAAACTCAATTATTTTTTTAAACACCATCCATTTATTAAGATCTAGACGTGTGGCCCCAATTTTTGATCAAAGAGACCACCCATCCACCATTTGACCCACCTAGATGCTGTTATTTCAAGGATATACAGGTAGTGGGAATTTTTAACAGACTTCAAAAAGGAGGAGTTTCTCAATTTGTCTGTGGTATATTTATACGCGAAAACAGCATATCCGATTTGGACCGTAGTGTATTACAGTAGATCACACGGTGGTCCCATATTTTTATCATGATCTGTGACCTATACACTATTTTGTAGTCGCCTACATTTTGGTAGAATGGGCTAGATGACAAAAAAAACTATTTAGTCCATCTTTTACACTATCAAAAAATATTAGACACGTATTTTTCTTTTGTCAATTAAACAAAAAAATACGAAGATATCGTGTGTTGAAGTTCCGCATGACGTCACGTAAGAGTACACTTTTTACTGTGACGTCACGAGCCACCACTCCCGAACTTTGACTCGCTTTATCTTTGTCAATTTTCAATGATTTGGTAAAGCAAAAAATACGTGTCCAATATTTTTTGATAATCTACCTGACGGACTAATTAGAATTATATTTTTTTTACCTAGGAATCTTTCCTTTCGCCAACTTCAAAACAGTATCAGATTAGAGTTCCTTCGTCTTTGATTTTTCTTCCACAATCAACAAAGGCTGTTTTTTTTTCTAAAACATTTTTTATTTCTAGGTTTGGCAACGCGCGTGATACCCCGTGGTGTTGCAAGCGTCGGCGCGGCGGCGTGCCGTATTCTTACTCAAACATAAAAAAGCTTAACATCCCGTTTTATTACACTAAATACAAATTTATCTTTCAGTTACGTATAAAACACATACAAACAAAGCAGGCGACTTTCAAGCGATAACATGTTTTACGGTATTGTTTACTTTTGTAATGTAAACAGTATCATTTACGTGTCCACTGTAAAGTGGGAAATTTTCCTGCTAATATACATAATAGGTCACCTCTGAACTGAATCCAATACCTACTCTACAATGTATGGAACAACCATCGAGTAAATGTCACTTTCAAGTAGAATTACTACTCGAATTTGCAGAATTTGCATACAGAGCAATCAAATTCCGCAACTAATGCTTTTGCATTGACTAATAACACTACTGACCAATCACTGCATCTAAATGTTCAGTGTATCCTTGACTAAAGGCCGATTACTGTAATTTCCGGACCGTTAGCGGTTAAAATTAAGACTCCTATATCTTTACTAATAATGAAGCAAAGACCTCAAAGCTTTGCATAGCAGTCCCTCCCATGTGAAAGTAGCTATCACAGGTAAAATTACGAAATGATCTATATGCCCAGGCAATAAAAAAACCTACCATTGGTAAGCAAACGATCCGTTTTTGTTTATAGAAACCCAATAGGCTACTTTCCTGAAAAAAACTAATTAGTCCGTCATTTACATTATCAAAAAATATTAGACACGTATTTTTTGTTTTGTCAATTAAACAAAAAAATACGAAGATATCGTGTGTTGAAGTTCCGCGTGACGTCACGGTGTGGTACACTTTTTAGGAACAAGTGACGTCACGAGCCCCCACTCCCGAACTTAGTCGCTTTTTATCTTCGTCAATTATTGTTAATGATTTGGTAAAGCAAAAAATACGTGTCCAATATTTTTTGATAATCTAACTGACGGACTAATTAGAAGTATTATATTTTTACCCAGGCAACATCCCTATTGGGCATTAGCCAATCAGAGCGCAGGTTAGCCCCCCAAGAACGCGGGTTAAGCCGCGGGGCGGAAACAGTCTATCTGTATAGATTCAATGTAAATAAGGTTTAAAGTCCAGTAGCACAGTTCAACCGTTATTACGGCCAAGCTTCCAGCAATTTGAATACAAAGTCACTGTATCTATGAACAATGTAGCTCAGTTCCTTAGAGTATCCGTTCCGTACAGTGCAGTGCAGGGATCTGCCACAAATGACGTCAATAGGCACGTGCTAGTAAGACATGCATCGAACAATTAACCCAAAGGAGCGCAATTACTTTAATTTTGTTTGTTTGAAGTCTATTCCGCCAATTCCCTACCACCGAAAATGCCCTCTGATTGGCTAATTCAAGATAAAAACGCCGCAGTCAGATAGAAGGCCCCCCAAAATTTGAGGGGCTTTCTACCTGACTGCAGTGAAACCAAATGGACGGTAACATTTTAGTCATTTTTACCCGACTGCCCGGAAGGAGGGTTATGTTTTTCGAGTGTATGTATGTATGTATGTATGTATGTATGTCTATTTCTTTGGCACGCTCTGCAGCCTAAACTGCTTGATGGATTTAAGCATATGAGATGTCGTTAGATTCGTCTTAACTGTGGGAGTGTCATAGGGTATGTTATTTGTATATGGCGTCTACGAATTAAAAAAGAGGGGGGTATTAAAAACAAAAATTTCGTTATTAACAACTTGTAAACAGCCCATTCTATATTTGCAAATATTGTAATACTTTTGTGGTACCATTTTGACGTAAACTGCAAAAAAACACGTTTAATACACGGAAAGTAGGTACTGACTGAGCGGTTACCGTACGTAACTCACAGATTTGTTGTTAGGGTTACTTCACCGTACCGCTCATTAACTTACTAATACTTACAACTCATTATATGTATATAAAACTAAAAAGTCTGAAATAAATTAAATTACCCGACTGCGTAAAACAAAAATTGACTGAAAACAGAATTATATTATAAAATTCAAGTTATATTAAAAATTCTATAGATTAAAGAGCTTGTTTTTCTTTTTTCAGTTATTTTTAGGTTTTTTGTTTCTTTTAATTGCTTACACACTTTCGGAGCCCCTGTAGCCCAGGGGCCCTATGTGGGAGGGGCCCTGTGTTGGGAAATGGATCGCTCGGTATAACTACACCTCGATGGTTACAATGTATCGCAAGTTGAGAACCAAAACGTGACGGACGTGACAGGACACAATAACGATATTGAGACTAAATACCAGTTTATTGTCACAATGACGTCACCGACCTCATATCACGCGACAAGCCTGACGCCACACCACGCCTTCTTATATAATTAAACTGGTATCATAGCTAATAACATGTGTATCACGGTTTAATCGACAGTTATCTGTTAAAGTTATTATTGAAGGTAGGACACAAAGGATAGCGCTTCATTGAAACCCCATCATCAGGAGTTCTATAACTAAAGACCGGATTATATGCAACAAAAAGCTTGTAATATGCATGCAATATGCATGAAAAATGCTTGAAATATGCAAACTTATCAGAATATGGTGGTTTTCCCATTGGAGTACAGCATGGGGTTCTTCAAAAAGGGTCTGAAGAGATTTCTTCAGGGTCGGCAACGCGCGAGTGATGCCCCTGGTGTTGCAAGCGTCCATAGGCTACGGTAACTGCTTACCATCAGGCGGGCCGTATGCTTGTTTGCCACCTTAGTGGTATAAAAAAAAAAAAAAAAAAAAAAATGCATGAAAATTGGCAGAATATGCGAAATTAAGTGATAAAGAACCCAAAAAACAGAAGAAAGTTAAATTTTTTTTTATTTCAAAATCAGCATACAGTTAGTAAATTATCCATTAATAAACGATTATAGGTACAGTACCATTACATTACATTTACAATATTTTTGTAAACATTAACTATCAAGTGTTATTCCAAATGTTCAGCAGTAAGATTGTGTCTTCGATCATTCAAAATGTTTTTACAAGTGGAAAACTTCGTCCACATCCACTGAGGTAACTAAGCAGATTTGAACTTGGGTGCCATGTTAGCACACAGGTCGCTCGCTCGATAAATATTGTAAATGTATCGATAATATGCATCATAACTAGATCTTAGGTAAAATATGCTATTACCGTTGAAAATCGCTTAAATATGCAAATGCATATAATCAGGTCTTTATCTATAACATTTACACCTCAAGCAGATTACCGGACGGAAGAATGGTTTTCTTAAAGCACTTATTACACCTTCCTATTTTTAGGATCCTAACTAGGAAATAGGAACGTGTAATCGCAGAAAGAACGGTTAGTGTCCTAAGTAGTGAGATAGGAAGGTCCCAACCGCTCTGCTTCCTTAAACAGGAAAGTGTAATCGCGTCGCTCCGATTTAGGACGTTTAGGGATGTAACATTGTTCTTCAAAACATCGATGTTTTGAAATAATTATATAAGGCTTCTAAAGTCTTGGCGTATATTTTGAGGGATGAATGTATAGGTCATTAGTAATCAAAAAACAATAATAGAAAAATAATCCGTACAATATACAGGGTGTTGTTTTGGTCGGCGACACGCGATCCAGGAGCGGTAGTACAAAATATATATTCCCCAAAAATGGACTTAATTCCATTAAATACTGTAAATATGTTGAGAAATACCTTATTCAATTTGAAATAAAATAACTGCAAAGTATGGTTACTAGGCACGTGCACAGACTAGAGCTAGGCGCAAGCCGCCATCGCCCCACCCCTTTACTCCCTCGTACTCCCGTTGAGTATTATGTTTACACTTTAGCTTATTACATGATTTTCAAAATTTTAAATTTTTTATTTTTATTATTAAAAAAAAATAAAGTGTTTTTTTTATATTTTTTTTAGCACCAGTATCATTTGTATTATCGACCCTGAGTCGCTCGTCGCTGACCAAAACAACGACCTGTATAATTATTTCAAAACATCGATGTTTTGAAATATTATATAAGGTGTAACGGAAAGGGTATATACATCCGAAGGGGGTGAAGACTACATCAGGTACAGACTCTCTATAAAAAATTTCAGCTCAAAATACATAACTAAAAAATTCAAACCAATTTTTTTAATTCAAGTTTTTTGAATTAAAATCATAACCAACATGTCACCGGTCAATGAGGGTCATTGTCATTTTGCGTCCCTTACTAATATTAATATAAATTTTTATCTTCCGCGATCTGTGCACCTCGTACCAAAAAAGTGGATTACTGTAATGTATATACAGTTTCCGTTACACCCTGTATAAGGCCCTTCTAAAATCTTGAAGTATATTTTGAGGGATGAATGTATAGGTCATTAGTAATCAAGAAACAATAATAGAAAAATAATCCGTACATTGAAAGTACTACATTATTTATAAATTAATACTTGGTACTTACTTACATAAAGTTCAATTTTGTTTTATTTTAACATAAAGGAGCTCATTTGTATTCATTAAAATTTTAATTCGTGTGGTCGGTTTGAGAGAATAAAAAACTTAAAACATCGGAAGAACATCGATGTAAGTATAGTTATATTTTTTTTAAATCGACCTTTGTTACATCCCTACGAGTCGTCCGTCCCGCTTTAAGTATAGTTGCTATACTCTTTGCCGCGTCCTAGTTAGAAAGCAAGATAGTGTAGTGTAATAAGTAGCTTCCTGCTTCCTAGTTAGAACCATCCTAGTTAGGATCCTAAAAATAGGAAGGTGTAATAAGTGCTTAACTCATTTCATGGTCACATGTTCAAGAAGTTTAGTTTAGAGATCATAACCTAATAAAATTAGTAGCGTTGTGTTCCTGCGGTGAGTAAGGTCGCCAGGACACCACGAGGAGACGCTGTCCTGCACGTGTCATACCTAATGACACTGCGCTTCCCGTCCCATCTGCTACCGGCACACTCACCTCACTACCATTACCATCAGGTTGACTGGAGCTTGTATACCTCTAAGGTGAGCCTATAACAACGAGGTATCACTCGCGAGTTGCCGACTCACTCTCAGCCATGGGCGTCGCCAAAGGGGGCAAGAAGTTGCAGCTACCCACCATCGATAGCGGAACTCATCGGACGGTACACCATTACGTGTTATCACCGCTGGAAATGCTACCAGCACAGAGCGCCTCTTTGTGGACTTCTGGCGAGGGCAACTTTACTTCCGACAGAAACACCACATATACCTTCATGTTCTTTGTTATTTTTTCGTCTGTATCTATGTTTAGGTATATCTTTTTTATTGTTATTTATTTGGAAAAAAAAAAGCCAAACAGTCAGATTGTCCAAAAAATATTTAAAAAATGTAACTTTGCTGAGTTTCTTGCCAGATTCTTCTCAGTTGAAGGCCGAATTCCGAACCGGTGGTAACATCAGTAAATGTGACCTTCATAAGTGCCCTTCTGGGGCCTAAATTGAATAAATGGCTTTGACTTTGAATGTTTTAGCTGCATAATTCTGTCATCAATACGTGATAACTACCGACAAGTTACAACATGTTTCTTGCAATATTTTCTTCGTCTATCTAATTTTGTTACATAATAATAATACAGATAGTTGTACATTATTTATTGATAAGCCATTATTGTTTAATCGACACGTGTATAGAATATGATGACGGTTTCTATCATGTGCCTACGCATAATATATGAGAGTAAGGCCTATTGCATATTATAAGAAAATGTCTTTTGCCTTATGAGAAATGTGTTATAAAATGTATGAGCGTGTCTGATCAGTCATATTTTTTTATGGTCTCATAATAACTAATGTGACTGTCTTATAAGACATTTCTTATAAGACACAAGAAATTTTCTTAAAATGAAAAAAAAAAAAAAAAAAAAAAAAAAAAGCGGCCAAGTGCGAATCGGACTCGCTCAGGAAGCAGCAAGTAACATATTTTTTTTTATATTTGACTTGATTGAATGAAAGGTAAATTGCGGTTTACGATTTATGACGTATTAATAAAAGACTTATCCATAGATACCCCACACGTATGGGTAAAATGAAAATTTTTTTTTGAGTTTCTGTTGTAAGTATCGGGAACCCCAAAAATTTATGGTTTTTTTTTCTATTTTTGTGTGAAAATCTTAATGCGGTTCACAGAATACATCTACTTACCAAGTTTCAACAATATAGTTCTTATAGTTTCGGAAAAAAAGTGGCTGTGACATACAGACGGACAGACAGACAGACATGACAAATCCATAAGGGTTCCGTTTTTTGCCATTTGGCTACGTAACCCTAAAAACTAGCTGTCCCTCGCGGTTTGACCCACGTTCCCGGGATCAAAATTAGATAAGGATAACATAGTGCATATTCCGTAATGATAAGGATAGCAAATATTGCGTATTCTGGACAAGCTGTCTACCGCTGTTTAACCCGTGTTGAACCCCTCCAACATCCAAACATACAAACTATTCCTCTGCAAAAGTGTCCGGCTTTGTCCGGAATGCGGGCAATTTTATTTATTTTACTCTACAGGTCGTTGTTTTGGTCAGCGACGAGCGACTCAGGGTCGATAATATAAATGATACTGGTGCTAAAAAAAATATAAAAAAAATACTTTATTTTTTTTAAATAATAAAAATTAAAAAATTTAAATTTTGAAAATCATGTATTAAGCTAAAGTGTAGACATAATACTCAACGGGAGTACGAGGGAGTAAAGGGGTGGGGCGATGGCGGCTTGTGCCTAGCTCTAGTCTGTGCACGTGCCTAGTAACCATACTTTGCAGTAATTTTATTTCAAATTGAATAAGGTATTTCTCATCATATTTACAGTATTTAATGGAATTAAGTCCATTTTTGGGGAATATATATTTTGTACTACCGCTCCTGGGTCGCTTGTCGCCGACCAAAACAACACCCTGTATACACCTCAGAATCACCTAGAATCATGCCCATGAGTTTTATCATGGGGGAGGGGCTAAGGAACTAACTCACTAGCGGAAACTACTCTGTGGTTCTAGTATGACCTACAAGAAACAAAAATGAAAAAAAAAAATATCCGAAACTTTCTAGAAACGTCTCGATTTTTCTGCGTAATACTATTTTACTACTCCGTGGACCCTTAAAAATAAGCAGGCATGTATTACAACGTAGAATTACATTGTACAAACCTAGCTAACCACGAAAAAGCAGCCAACCGCAGAAAATGTATAGGAAATTCCACTTACCGTTTACATTACGAATCTTTTTATATCTTGTCTTTGAAACCATTATTATCACTGAATTTATAAATTAAATTAAATTAAAATTGCACTTTGTAATTAAAATGATCAAATAAATTTACTGCGCCCAGCGCGATGACACGAATGACTGAGAAAGATTCAAATGACCGACATAAGAATAAAAATTACTACCCTCAATTTTGTTGAGAAAATTTATCGTCATACTATATAAGGTAAATTTTAGGGTACCGACACTAGTAGAACCTTGGATTCCCGTGTGTTTTTTAAATTAATGATTAGGTTTTTGACAAAAGACAAACTCATACGAAATGTTTCAAGATTTTTACCGGTAGTTTCTGAACCTCCGATCAAAGTTAATCATCAAAACTATTGTCAACTTTGTATTTTTTAACGGACTTGAAAAAACGAGTATGTCGTACATTTAATACGAGATTAGCATGGAAACTGGAAACTGAACGTTAGTGCTAGAGAAATTGTACAATCCTAACTATTATAAATGCGAAAGAGAGTTTGTTTGTTTATTTGTTTGTTACGCATTCACACCTCAACTACTCAACGGATCATCATGAAATTTGGTATGCAGATAGCCTATGGTATGGAGAAGGACATAGGCATTTAATTGAACTGAACTTAGATAAATATCGGATTTTTTTCCGATTTGCAAGTCCTAAATGGTTTTTAGGAATTTCAATAACCAATATTTTTATAACTTACCTTTCTTGGAAGACTTGACAGATACCAGTCCGCCATCTTCTCGCGTCATATTAGGCACAACCAGGACCTGGTTTCCCTTCAGCAGCTTCTCCTCAGCCTCGTCCACAGCCTCCGTCTCCTCCATCACCGATTTAATTGGCGACGCCATTTTGATTTTATCACTTCACAAGATGGCCGCTTACAAAATGGCGCATAGGAATGGCGCGCATTTAATTTTGTCAATTATAGTTTTGTGTCAACAATACATTGTCTTGGAATGTGTGTTTGTTTGTCTTGTCAACTTAAGCTACATAGTTTATGTAGGTAGTTCAGTCTTCTTTTTTGGCTGGTTTTGAGTCTGAAACAATGAAAATAACATTATAGTTTTGAAAATGAACAAGGAAATAAAGAATGAGATAGAATTCTACGTAAGCCGACTTAGAAAAAGGTTGGTCTTTATTATTCGGACATATTGTACAAAGGCGACACAAAATATACTCTTTTCAAAACAAGTTTAAGCCCGGATCCACAGAAGCTCTTCTTGGGCTGAGAGACGGACAGAAAGGAGCGGGCTTTGCTCGGTGAATTCCGGATCGTAGACTTATTTCCGTAATGCTTTTTAATTGATACTTTTTAGTAAACCATCATACTTAATTTTCGACAGTTTTTTTTGGGTTGTACAATCATTGAAAAACTTTTCTTGACCTTTGAACTGAGATAAGCTGCTCTAAAGCTAAAAAAATGCTTAAGGTGAATGCTCACGATTACAAAAAGCTATATTCCCGTTAGATGGTGTTAGTATCGCAAAGATATGTTATTTCTTTTTTTATGTAAAATTCAAGCATCCTTGGTGCGTAATTTAGTGATTGGCGAGCAATATGTATTTATGAAGTATTTATGAAGCATTAATTTTACTTCCACGGCAATTAGTTACAAAGAATTTCTCCAGAAAAATATCTGTCAAGTTATTCCTTGTATATATACACGCACACATTGTAATTTTTTGTTTTGTTTCGACCGTTAGATGGCGTTAAAATAAGTATTGAGTTGTTTTATATGCCGTTAGGTGGCGGTTAAATAATTACGCGTGTGTGCTAAAATTGGTTAAGTATTTTTTCATGTATTATGCGTAAATTGTGTTTTATATATTCATTAGGTTTGGTATATTTTATATTATTTTTTCAATAAATATAAAACATGTTTACTATTAATTTTTTTTACATTGTACATGTACTTATTTGATTTCCTAATGATGTTTTTCCTTCACCATTATCCAAAGGTGAATTTGTACGTAAATTAAAATCTCACAAAGTACAGGCCGATGATATGTTTTCGTTCTTGATCGTAAGGAAACCAACACGAAAAAGTCAAATTGAAAAGCATTAGAAGTACAACAAACCACATTGTCCTGCTTGACGTTGTGGACTATGGCCCCAATCCCCCTTGTTATTAGGGGAGGCTCTACACCGGTACGTTTATGAGATGTCAATATTGATTATTATGTAGGTATAATAAAAATAGATTCTCTGTATATTTCTTTATTAATGTATGACGTAAGTAAATGTGGTATAATGTCATTGAGGTCTACACATATTTTTATAAACACTCAAAAAATTCACATCTAAATTGTGATTTCGGTAGAATCTAAAAAGCATTTTGCTGATAAACTCCTCCGAGGTAGGTACGCATCTATTCTCCATCATGACTGTGACCGTTGTGCGTAATCGAAACGAAGTAACATAAAATATTATGCATGTTGGTAACGTTAAATTTTCCTTGGTCCTGAAATATATTTATAAATGTTATTTATATAGGTATATAAATTAGTTGCTGTTCGTTAGTCTCGATAAAACTCAAAAACAGCTTGACCGATTTGAATAATTCTTTTTGTGTTTTGTTCGCTGTGATACAGGAGTGGTTTAAAAAATGGTAAAAATAAAAAAAAAATGTGTTACGAAGTTCACCTAGTTCAAGAGGTTCTTCTAGTAAGAAGGGTGAACTTGTTGAAAATAAATACCTACTGTTACAAAACATTTTCAAAGTTTTATTTACTTGATAAAAATAATCAAGCATAATATTATAGGTACATAACAAACTGACTTTCTGATGATTATGTAGAATCTACATTGTAGATGCATGATCCTCTACTAGAACAAAAAATACCTGTTAGTAGGTTTGCTTTGTATAATTATTTTTAATACCGATTTTTATATAGTTTGCTAGCTTTAGCATTTGACTTCACATTTCTGATGACCTTGTCATATCGGGTAACCTTTACGACTGTTATAAGATTTAATGGATGTAAATCAAACGGTATGAAAAGCATAATGCATTTTGGTTATGCATAATTAATTGCCCCTGGACCTGAAATAAAATGCGTAATTGTTATGACAAAGAATATGTAATTTATAATATCAGAAAATGAGTACAGGAGTATTCTCGACTTATTAAAACCAAACAATATCCTTGTTCCTAAATAATTAGGAAACAATTTTTTTTCAAATTTCAAACCTCCACCTTACTAAATGAACTTTACTTTGGTGAAGGAAAACATCGTGAGGAAACCATAGTGAGGAAACCATAGCAGGTGGTAGGGTACTTTTTAGTACTCATCTGATTGGCTACCACCCTCAAGTTGAAAATCTGTCGCCAAGCGCCTATCGGTGTGTTCCGACGGATGTAATTTTTTTCATGTGGTGTAACAATACAGTGTTATCTATCTATCTCTATACTATTAGCATCAATGCATATATCTATTACATACCTGTTTAAAGGTACACTCGGCTAAACATCAAGCTAATGTAATGTATCCAAATAAGAGAAAATAATTTGTAAAAAATATTAGCCGTAGGAAACACATAAATTTCGTTGCGTAGGAACGTGACACGTCTAAAAAGATGTGTCAACGTTAGGCAAATCACGGCAAACTAGGATTTACGATCTCGATTCGATTTAATCAAAAAAGAGGTTTTATGAGCCGATCTTCAATCTTTTGAATCGATGTTTTACAGTTTATAAGATGAATACTTAGGTACCTACTTAATTTATAATGAAGGTTTTTCGAAAATACATACGAAAGCATTTTTGCCCAAGCTGAAACAGAAACGCTTCGATCGCGGAGCTCGTTCGGTAAAAAAAAAATACATGTACTTACCGACTTACATGTATTTTCCATCATTGTTGATAACCGATTATCACTTTTTTTTCACTAGCTGTCCCCCGCGGTAACAAAAAAAAACATCCGCTTTATTATATTATAGTATCGAAGTATAGATTCGATATCCCAATAAAAAAATCGTACGGCCGATTTTAACATCGTCAGCTGTCTATTCGAGGAATTTTGTATTTTGACAGTCTTTCTGTACAGAATCTGTCAAACGTGAATTTAATTCCTCAAGTAAAATTCTTATATCGGACGATGGAAAAATCGGCCCTAAAGTCGATTGATACCACCTAATATTTTAATCGATTCAAAACATCGTTTATTTTTTGTACAGTAGGTACCTACCTACTAGGTATTTGCAAAAACATCATGTTCGGAATCTTACTAATTACATTATTACTTATTAGACTAGATAAATATTGAAATATATCAGTACGTACCTAACTTTATTATTTACCATGATAGAATAAAATAAGTAGGTATGTATAATACATAGTATATTACATATTGACTTTCTACTTATTATTATTTATGAATAATCTAAGCAATCAATCTTTTTCAATAGTATTGGTTTTTGAACGCATCCCTTGAACCGTCCTCGAACGAACGGTGAAGTTTCGTACCTATATTATAATACGTATAGGTATTATGTATAGGTTTTATACCTATATCATACAAATTCAAACATGTTTGTTTGTAAAAAAAACGTAAAATTGTTTAAATTGTTTTTTTCGGATAGCATTATTAATTACTTTAAAAGTAGATATTAGGTCGGTCATAGTTAAACGTTGGAATGTTTTTGGTATTCGTATATTGACATATTATAACATTCTCTTTGATATCATTTATGCAGCATAAACTAACGTAGGTAGATACATTCGATATATATAACAGGTGGAGATTTCGAGATGGCATATTTTCGAAACCTATGTTGGGTTAGTCATGCTGAACAACTTTTACTATGGGACCAACACTGAATTCTCAAAAAAAATTTTTTACTTTTCATACATTATGATCGAGCAAGGTTGACATTTACTATGAAGAGTTAAAATTTTTTTTTGAGAATTCGCCATTGGTCCCATAGTAAAAGTTGTTCAGCATGACTAACCCAACATAGGTTTCGAAAATATGCCATCTCGAAGTCTCCACCCAGTATTCAATTAACATAAAAACTATACGTGGTAAAACTTATTGGTATTCATAATATTACACAAAAAAATCATGCAGGCAAAGCTGCGCGCAAAAGTTAATTTCAAATTCAACTTCAAAATTATTGAAATCATCTCTACGAAAGAAGCGCGCAACGATGATTGGCAACATCGCGTTTCCTTTACAACAAACTACCCTAGTCGGAACGGCAACGCCCCGTTTCAGCTATGCTAAGATTTGACCAATATTATTCAAAGCATAGATTTCTATAGAGTCAAATTACTAAAAGCGCCATCTATTTCACGTCGTGTAGTTTTTAATTCGAACCCCGGCTCCTTTTTGACATCTTAGTTCTTAGTTACCTTACTAATAACCATATTGCCTGCCTAGATTGCGCTACAAAATTTACTCACACGTATACAAAATTTGCAATTTTTTAAACCAGTTTTATTGTAATTCCGTTGGATATTTTTGTTTGAAATTAAAATTAGCCACACCGGTAACTAGTATGAAGTCGAAAGAATAGCTCAAATAAAAACAATACGATGTGTGTATTGAAATCTCAGCTAGTTAAATATGTATGGAAAGGGCAATCAGAGCAACCACCTTAAAAAAACTTTATAATCAGTCAAACCCTTCACAGTTCACGATCGCTCGTGATTACAGCAAAATCAATTATCAACGGTAAAGTACCGGAGAGGGCAACAAATTGACAAGGCTTCCTCGCTCTGTTGGAACACTTAGAAAAAAAATACTTCCTTTTGTTCATTGATTAATTGAAATTAATTAAAATGTTGTGCCGGAAAGCTAGTCCAAAAGGGCTCCAGAAGGGCTCTTCGTAGTATTTTATTGAATAGAATAGATCAAATTGCAAGAAGCTGAAAAATGACATCAGTCTACGGAACCTTTAAAATATAATGCGACGCGCACTTGACCCTAAATAAATATATATTTAATAGGCTAGATTCTAGGCAAAAAATATTAGGCACGTATTTTTTCTTTTGTCAATTAAACAATTTTCACAAACACGTGACGTCACGAACTTTTTGACGCGCTCTATCTTTGTAAATTTTGACCGATTTGATAAAGCAAAAAATACGGGTCCAATATTTTTTGAAACTAACTGGCGGACTAATTAGATTTTTTACCTTATACCTTAGAAAATGTATAACCACAGATGTTGGCCCTGATTCTGTTGTTCACAACTAAACTAATCTTAATCTCACTATGTCTCTTTCTAACAAAGAACATAAGAAAAGGATGTAAGAAATTTAGTCCTGTCAAATTAGTCCAATGCTTGTTTTCAATATAAATTTAGTCGCCATCTATCGTGGTTACGCCTAAATACACGCAAAATAAGACGGCTAAGATTAATTTGACAACTTAAAATATGTTCTATCCTTTTTCAATAATGTTCATAAGAAAGAGATGAGATGGGACTAAAATTAGTTTAGTGCGATTTACAACAGAATCAGCACCATAGTAGTACAACTATAACGTAGACATCCAATAGGTACGAAAGGGTGAGAAGCCCGATCGCGAGTAAACCGCGGGGCAGGGAGCTAGTTAATTATACACAGTTTGGAATCTTCATAGCAAACCATAAGGAAACAGAGTTCAAATTGCTTTAAATTCACGTAAACAATACCTACTTTTGTGCGAGTTTACACAAACTAGTTTCTTGGGGTCATTGTTCAAGGGTATAATGACCTTTTTAGTTTTGCATAAATTTATGATATAGTGCCAAATATAAATAAAGACACTAGATACCAAATAAGCAAGT
Organism: Polyploca ridens; assembly: GCA_951394255.1. Lineage (NCBI taxonomy): Eukaryota > Metazoa > Arthropoda > Insecta > Lepidoptera > Drepanidae > Polyploca > Polyploca ridens. The sequence goes on along the minus strand of OX596272.1, from coordinate 3,603,089 downwards.
TATTTTTAGTTGTTATAGCGGCAACAGAAAATGGTTCATGAGTTACAGCCCACTGACAGACAGACAGACAGACGGACGGACAGCGGATGCTTAGTAATAGCATGTCTGGTCAATCACATACATTTTATAATTAGTGTGGAATTTACACGTATAGATGTCGCTACAAACATCGTTTGGACTGATTGAGAATTAATTCTTAGTCAAAACGCTACTAAATCATTTTTGATGAAGCTTTGTTGCAAGGGAATATAATTTGAGGTTTAATAATTTATTAAATTCATATGTAAAACTCGTATCTTAAATATTTGCAATTTATGTAATTTTACTTAAATCTTACGACCTTACATAGATGGCCTAAGCGTCGCGCGTCAATTTACGAAATTTTGTAAAGGATAATGGGCGGTGTCGTACTTTGTGTTGTAAACCTTATCATATCAAATGAAATCTATGTCATATGAAAGGTCTCCATGAGTATTACATTTGTTAGTATGGGCATACTTAAGTATGTATCGCGTGCAAGGAAAAAGTTATAGTGGTTTAATTTATTCAGCAAAATAGCTTAGATTACAATTACAGATATTAAGATACTTTTCAGTAAATAGACAGCTTTTACTCGGCGAATTTGCTCTAATATAGTAATGTCGAGTAGCAGCTATATAGTAGCTTCTTAAACATGAAACTTGAATCGACAACTCTATTACTGCACTCATGTGTGGTATAAACGAGAAATGGTAGCTACTATACGACTATTGAATAAATGCACTATAAGAATATCGAGTAAACGTTTACACAACACGGTTAAAGCACTTAAAGCAAAAAATGCTAAAAAGTCGTAATAAAAGCTTTTACACTACATTGTGGGTACTACGTAGCAACTACTCAACATTTATTCGATCTGTAGCCGAATAACTCATTCATTATTCGACTGTTTGCTAGTTGGGGAGCTTACTCAGCAACTACATTGACGACAAGGATGTATTGAAGTAGCCTGTCTGCACTTGCTTCCCTTGGCAGTTAATTCAAGGCTCAATTCTAATTAATAATTATGCCTAGGTGGAGATTTCGAGATGGCATATTAATTTATTACGAAAATTAGGTTTAACATGGCATACAGAGTCAATCAGGATGTGATAGAATAGCAGATTGTTATTTAAGGAGCTAAAATTACCCAAAAACACGTGTTTCTTTATTTTTTATACGATGTATTAAAACCGTGTTTCAAGTTAATCTGACCGCGCAGTAGGTTTCTTCCATACAAACTTTAACGCCCCCTAAACCCCCTTTTAAGGGTAGTTTTAAAAATCTAATAATGAGAAGCAGCATTCGATTTGATTAGATAAGTAATAGGTCTAAGTTTCAAATTTATAAACCCAAGGAATGAGATTTTTCAAGAGAAAAAGAGCGCGACGGACTGAGCGAGCGTTGGAACATGACGTCACACGCATCGAGTACCGGGCGGTTGAACCCCGCGTCGCGCGCTCATTTAAAAATTCTATATCTCGGAATGTAATTGTCGTATTGAAATAATTCTTTCACATATATTTTTTATTTTCTACAGAAAATACGATGAGCTAACATTCAGAATTAGTGAACATTCTTCTTTGTTGATGAACAATAGCTAGAGTATTTTGGGAATTGTCTCAATTAACCGTGGGGTAAGATGCAACTTAAAATCAGTATTTTTAGAATTGAATAACATAATAATAATTCTTTGGATTAGTTTAGGACTTAATGTATGGATTTTTATCTTTTTTGAACAAAAGTATATAGTAAATGCTACGATCTACCTCTCTTACAAAAAAACAAAAAGAAATACAAATGTGCCCATTGTTCTTTAAAATTAAATTCTTTCAACAGTGTCATCTGTTGTCATTTACTGAAAAACAAACATTGCTGTAGTCACTTACAAACCCAGAATAGGAATTAGTACCCCAATCTCACCACCGGCGCTGTACTTGCGCGAGTTATGGTGGTAACTTTTGAAGTATGGGCGCTGTCTCTCTGTTGTACGTAGTATTTATATACTCTGAGGTAATAGGATCCCGTAGGCAGGCACCCTTTGGCTAAGGAACCCTAAAAAGTACTCTGTAAGAGGAGTCAAACGGAAGCAAAAAGTGAGGCCCTGTCTGGCAGATAGACGGACGGGCGGACAGCGGAAGCCAGTTGGCGCAGTTGGTTAAGATTCACCTTACGCGCCGCAGGTCGTGGGTTCGATTCCCACACAGGACATGCATTTGTGTGCATGAACATATTTGTATGTCCTGAGTCTGGGTGTAATCATGTATATTTTACACAACAAAAAGTAGTATATGTATTATATCAGTTATCTGGTTTCCGTAGTACAAGCTCTGCTTAGTTTGGGATCAGATGACCGTGTGTGAGGAACGTCCCAGGATATTTATTTATTAACACAGGTCCATACAGATCCTTAGGACCGTAGTCCCGGATATATCCTGGAGAGCCGCCTGGCTGGCTACCGCCGTCAGGTTCATTTGTAGTCAATAACCTACCGCTGAGTTGCGAGTGTGCGACATAGGCTTTGTAATGTTCAGCAACACTTTGGCTTTTCCTCTTGTATAGCTAATGATCATAGGTGATAGTAACCACTTACCATCAGTTCGACGATCTTTTTTCTAGGAGCTTATCTGACTACTGCGCTTTTAACTAAACTACAGTGCGGCCGCCGAGAGAATGCGTTTCTGACACCTGTCAATATTAGCTAAATGACAGACACAGCTAATCTGATTATGGGACTTCATTTAAACTATGCCTTAAAAATACTCAATCATTTATACCAATTGATAGAAAGTATTAACGCGACGAAGGTCCCGGGTTCGAAATAGTTCGAATGCTACAATGAACTTGAGCTTTCGGTGAAGGAAAACATCGTGAGGAAACCATAGTACGGTGGTAGGCTTTGCAATACCAAAACTCTCCCGGGAGACTTCACTGTAAGGTACTAAGAAGCCATATTTTTCAAGAGATGTCGCAATCGCATTTTTGATTTTTTTTTGTCACATACAATGTGTATGGGCTGTCAAAAGTGACCTATTTAGATGGCCTCACTTTATACATAATTTCCGAGCTTCATATTTTACTATCTGTGGTTAAAATTAATCAACAACTTACACACCTCTGCGTTTATAACAAAACAAATGTGACATTTATCATACAAAAGCTGATAACCAAAGATAAGTAATTATATGTACACAAAGCATTGAGCTATTATTACTACTTATAGAGAAGACGCCACACATCACAACTTTGTTCCGTTCAAGTGAGGCCATCCAGCCACGCTTGTTGTTGTAGAACGATGAACGAAACGCGTTAACGCCGTGAAAATCACGGTGTTTGCGAGAAAAATACTCCTAAAAGCATTCTGATAGCGCTACGTGTTTCTACTGTCTGCTTAGATGACTAATTATGGTTTCAGCGCTAAAGAGAACTTTAGTTGACTCAAAAAAAATGGGACATAACCTTTGCTTATGATAGCTTCTCTATACGTAGTAATAATAGCTCAATGACACAAAGTAACGTAGTTATAAACACGAAATAAGGTTATTGGCCTTCAACAGTCCTAGGTAAGTTTTTCGGTGATTTTGGCAAGTCTTCATAGGTTATTAAAAAATAACTAGAAAGATACGACCGCCTACGATATCAAACAAGATGGCAGTAGTGCAGGGTAAACTGGAGCGCGTGGTAGATCACGCCAAGGATCGACCAACTAAAGGCTGTGCTGAACGCCGCAATAGGCAGTCACATCAACGACTGCACCAGTACCCCGAGTGTAAAGAATTGACGTTAATAAACGCTTACTAATGCGTTTGCGTTAACTATTTTGTTTGGGAGAAATTAGTACCATAAGTATTCCGCTAGAGGCGCTGTGCCAATTCCTATACAGAAGTGTCGTCAACGCAAACGTGATAGTAAGCGTTTACTGATGAATTCTTTACACACTGGGTACAGTTACGGGCCGTCCATTAATTACGTGAGGCGATTGAGGCGTTTTTTCGACCCCCCAGACCCCTTGGTGAGATGTAGTGAGATTTGGCTCGACCCCCTCCCAACTAACATCACGTGATATTTTTCAAATTGAACGTATTTTACTTGCGATGGATCTATTTTAAAAAAAAAAAGTTTTTTTTTTTTATTAGAGACTAGTATTTAAGACTACTAAAAACGTAGTCTAGAATCACAATGAGAAAATCAATCAGTAAAATACTCAAAATTCGAAAATGTTACCCAATTTTATCGCAATTTTACACTGTTTCTTGCGAAAAAATATTTACGTGATATTTGCCGAGACCCCCCGACCCCACGTGAGATTGGGTGAATTTCGCCTCGTCCGAGGGGTCCCCTTGTTTCATACATTTTGTGCGGGGTCCTTTGGCATGCAGATAGCCTATGGTATGGAGAAGGATATGGGTGAAACAGCGCAGAACAGCTAGTTAAGGCAATAAACTGAACACACTATTGTAAATTGTAGGATGTTTGTTGCCAGCTGTGCAAATATTTAGATAAGATAAAGAATTTAGGTAATAACTCATTTGCAATAATTTTATTTGTACAACGCGTCCGCCGTTAGCAACAGACGAATGACTAATCCTAAATTAAACCTATCTTAATCTTTTTGCTATATAAAAGCAATCTATTAATATATTGTCGTACAGCTGTATCTGTTTTTTTTTATTAGTATTTTTATTCCTTTTTATATTGTAGGTGTAAGTCGTTAGAAGATAATAATATATACAAAAAAAGTTAGGTATTTACAATAAATTTGAAGGATATTTAATTTAAAAATAATAGTGACAACAGATCCTTTTCTGATTATTACCAAACGTCCATAAATTTTTTTCTGGATCAAAAATGCCATTTATTGTCTTATGGATGGATATACGGAAAGAGGAAGACCGAAAAAGAGATGAATGGATTGTGTGAAAGATGATATGGGTAGGAAAGAAGTGGATGCTGGTATGACAGATAGAAGAGACGAACGGAAGAAGCGTACATATTGCGCCGACCCCAAATGATTGGGAACAGGGCAGGCAGATGATGATGACAAGAAACCGGACATGGTCATTTTACCATACATTGTATTACAAATTTAGTGCCAAGAGCGGACCTAGGTCAAATACGAAGGTATTCAACTAATCACGCTTGAGGAAAACCAGTTTAGAATGACCTAGGGTACGTGAATACTTCATCTGCCACATCTTTTGAAGGTGGATGGTCGGGGCGTTCTATGGTTTTAATTTATGTTTGTGTATCGAATATCTGCCTGATGGGTAGCGGTTACCGTAGCCATATGGACGCTTGTAAGTCTTGCAACACACGAGGCATCACTCACGCGTTACTGACCCTTTCCCCCTCTCTGATGAGCTGTGGCGACTTGACTCACGCGAAGGAACACAACATTATGTTATTTAGCTGCGGTATTCTGTGAGGAGGAGGTACTTCTCCAGTCGAGCTGCACATTGAGGGAAATAACGCTTTCCTCCTCTACTACTTTTTCTACCTCTCTTAAAACAGTGTCTGGCGTTGGGTCATCGATTCTGTGATTACACGGATCGCGCTGCGCCCAGGGTGGGTTTTCTTTGTCGGCGTGACTCGTAAAATCACAGGCCTTATGATCTTTAGTTTGACATTGTGTTGTCAAAACAACAAACCAGTTCAAGTGAGTAGTTTTTTGTAACAAAAAACAATAAAATATTAACATTTGTTACTTGTGCAATGAAAACTGATTTAACCACTTCTCGTTAGTTAATAACAACAAATGATTATAAATTATACATTATCAATGTCACTGTTGAAGTAGGATCTTCACTTCATATCATCAATTTGATCGTCTCTATGCATAAACGAGGAACTCGCAAAGATGGCCGTATTGACTTAAGATATGGGCTGGCTGTCAAAACGGCAAACATGGCGTGCTGCTATTATAGCTGTCATTATGTCGTTGTTGATATCGGAGTTTATAGCTCGTTGACATGCTGAAGATTGGTATGCGCACTTTTGGATAACACAGTTCTCAATTGAGCCTTCAGTCCAGCAATATTGATATCGACGAAACACGTATCAAAATGTGTGATGGGAGTGTGAGCTCTCAAAACACTATGAGGCTTGCACAGTTCAGTGTGAACGTGCTTACTTGCACGTGTGGCCACTGTACAGTTTTCCGTCTTTTTTGTACAGTCATGTCTACAGTTTTGAACTGCGCTTGTAAGACGGAGCATTTAGCAGGGCTATGACCACTCCGAGCTTCACAGGTAGATCATAATCTGGAATTCTAGACTAACATGCAAGATACTTTCATCTTACGAAAACACTAGATATTTCGGGGACGCGACTCATTGGACGCAACGCAGAAAAATTATAAAGATTTTTTTACTTTTAATTAAGCCACCGATCCCACAGAGAAGGGTTCTAGAGTTACGCGTTCCGAGTTATGCATTCCGCGTTGATTGTAAACTATGTGGGGCCTTTGAAAGTAAAAAAAAGTGTATGATGTGCGATCAGTAGCGAATATTGCAGAACTCTAGACTGCTTGCTGTGTGCACAATAGTCAACACGGAGATCTCGGAACTCCAAAACTCTCTCTGTGGGATCAGCGCCTTAATATTTACCACGAAACAAGTGAGCGAAGCGAGCATCTTCATTTGATTTTGAATTGAGTATGCCAAGAACGTAGTAAATATGACACTGCCCGTCGCAATAGGAGATGACCATATAATATAGAAGGTCGTCTACCTTATCAAGTATATCTAGATAGATATACAAACAGATGTCTATCTAAATTAAAACAAACCCACTATGAGTTTCCTGTTGACATTTGAGCATAGATAAGAAGTGATGGAGATAAACAATGTGAAACAGGATAAATAATAGCATTACTACAGACAGAACTACTGTTATCTCCAAAGAATGTGTTACCTCAGTCGATTCGTGAATACAGACAGAGATGGCGCTATCGCATCTGCCTTATATCCTTATATCCGCTGTTTTTCGGTGGCATAGTTTGGAACTGCAGGGGCACAAACCTTTAGTTAGATTATAAAAAATATATCTCTTATGACGTCTTCGTGCCGACGTTTTTGCCATCAATTAGCCATAAAAATAGAGGCACTTCGTCTTACATTAAAGAAAAACGGAGTCATATTGTACAAGAAGCAATAGAACAAATAAAAATAACATCATAGTTTAATAAAAAATCTATCAAGTTTATAGATTTTTTATTATTTTATTTTTAAACAGTTTGCATTATTGATTTATTAGGTACACCACGATTGCCGAACCGGGCGCCACCCATGCTAACTACGCCACTGGATGTTAAAAACGCGAAAATCGCCCTGCTGGGGTCCAATGCTGGCGAAACTGACATCTCGCATTCGATAATTGCCAAAAAATATCTTATTTTTCGAATGCACCATTAATGTTGAAAATGCGATAATCGGGAAACCAGAGTCCCAATTCGCCTTCGGTTGGAAAAAACCGTAATAAACTGCAAATAAAACGAAAATAAGGAAAACCAACTAGGCCTACCAACGTGGATATTAAAAACATATAGATACCTATGTATATAAAGAAATTTATACATAAACAGATAAAATAACAGATAAATGGGTAATACCACGGTAATACACATTATTTTAATGACAAATCGAGGAAAATGTAATATTAGGTTTTCCTACTTCGAAAAAACATGGCGGTATCCTATATTGGGCTATTAGCATCAAATTATCACGCTTATATTATAAATGCGGAAGTTACTCTGTCTGTTACCTTTTTCGTACTAAATCTCTGAACCGATGGCGATGTAATTTTTCACGTCGATAGTCTATGTTATAGAGAGGGTCATAGGATACTATTTATCGAGAGAACGCGGGAGAAACCGCAGGGAACAAATATGTACAAGTAATCTATCTATACTAAAGCGGAAGTTTTTTGTTTGTTTGTTTAAACGGGCTAATCTCTGAACTACCAGTCGGATTCGAAAAAATCTTTTTGTATATGATATAGGATAGGCTTTAGGAAATAGTATAGGCTTTATCCCGGGAACACGGGTGAAACTAGCTAGTCTATTAATACGTAAAGAGAAATCTTTGGATCCCATTTTTAAACATTTTGAGCGTACGAAGAAATGTGAGATTTGGAGAAGATTGATCACTTTTAGTACTCACGTACCTACTAAAAAGTTTTTAATTCAAACTTTCAAAAAAAATCGGTCTAATTTGACTAGACAGTGAACAACCACTTGTATAATTAATTCGTTTACACGCTCGTAAGGGGCTTCCACGGGTCCAGCCGAATCTCACATGTGGGAGAAGGGGTTTTCGGCAAATATCACGTAATTTTCATTCTCGCAAGAAACAGCGTAAAAATGCGAGAAAACTGGGAATTTTTTTCGAATTTCAGTAGTTCCTATTGTATTTTATTGCTCGATTTTCTCAATGTGATTCTAGTATTCTGAAGTTCTAAGTAGTTATCAAAATAATTAAGCAAATTATGGATTTTTAAATAAATCCAACGCAATCAAGCCCAGATTATCGTATTGACAATTAAAAATACATATTTAAAAAAATCCCACGTGAGAATGGGGGGTGAGGTTGGGTCAAATCTCACGCTATCTCACTAAGACGGGTCGAAATATCACCAAAATCGCCTCACGTAATGAATGAACAGCCCCTAATGGCAACCAAGTAGGTCTGTATAAGGGGATGAGGTACCTACAGATTCCGTAACCATGGCAACCAATGAGTCATAGTCACGAGGCGTGCGGGCGTGACTGCCAAGCTTAGTATTACGAGCACAAACACGCCTCACAATTAATTGACCCATATTAAAGGAATTTAGTACTTTTCCATCTCAAAAGGAAGCACTTTTATTAGATCATCATTATTTTATAAGTTATGCTCTCAAAATACATATTTCTGGTGTTTATTAAATAATTTCATGTGTATTTATTGATACTAGAGGTCGCCCATCAGTCAATATTCGACTATATGTTTTCATCATACATAAATGAACTAATAATGTAACTTGACACTGGCAAAAATAAGTCCGAAAAAGAATTTGGTTGCCATACTAAAAAAAACTATACTTTTAATGTAGTAATTAATGCATAGAATGAATCGCCTTGCCATACGTGCATACGTCTCATCCGCCAATCACAAATCACGTCTTATGGCGCAAACAAATTAATACGCAAGAAATATCATTAACTTATCTTTGGCGCGCTGTATCTTGGCAATTTGATTTGGTAAAGCAAAAAATACTACGTGTTCAATATTTTTTGATAATTTAACTGATGGACTAATTAAAATCAATCAAAATGGCGACCATCCTGACGGGATAATTTATTTTATTTTTTCCATTTATTTGACGGGCCAGTTGGCGCAGTTGGCTAAGATTCACCTTACGCGCCGCAGGTCGTGGGTTCGATTCCCACACAGGACATGCATTTGTGTGCATGAACATGTCTGTATGTCCTGAGTCTGGGTGTAATTATGTATATTAAGTATGTATTTACAAACAAAAAGTAGTATATGTATTATATCAGTTATCTGGTTTCCATAGTACAAGCTCTGCTTAGTTTGGGTTCAGATGACCGTGTGTGAGGCATTCCTCTCATTGGGACATTTCTCAGGATATTTATTCATCTGAGAACCGAGTAATAGTCCATAAGCAAAAAGTATCTTATTCAATAAAGTTTGTTAGAAAGAGAAGTGCGATTGGCAACAGAATCAGGACAATTGACAACAGAAAGTGCACGACACTACAATTTCAATAATAGAAGTGTACACGCACTTCTATTCATCGTAACTACATAATACTACGTAACAAGCGTAACTATGTATGCGCGGGCGCATGATTGCGCTGATTGGCCTGACTGTAGGGTTGTCACATTTTTTTTTACCTTGCTGAGTTTCTCGCCTGACCTTTTTGAGGTCTTCAATCAGTGCGTGTTACCAGTGATGGTCTTTCACTGCTGGCCGCATAAATAAGCTCAGAGTCACTCAGCGAGCTATGGAACGAGCTATGCTCGGAATATCTCTACGTGACAGGGTCTGAAATGAGGACATTCGTAGTAGAACGAAAACGACCGACATAGCTCGAAGAATTAGTAAGCTGAAGTGGCAATGGGCAGGCCACATCGCTCGAAGAGCCGATAACCGCTGGGAAAGAAAGGTTCTCGAGTGGCGACCACGTACTGGAAAGCGCCGAGCGAGACGACCTTCCACCAGGTAGACCGACGACCTGGTCAGAGTCGCTGGGCGCCGCTGGATGCAAGCGGCCCAGAACCGTTCGAAGTGGAAATCAATGGGGGAGGCCTATGTTCAGCAGAGGACATCGAATGGGCTGATATGATGAGTTTCTCGCCAGTTATTCTCAGTTGAAGGCCGACGCTTAAATCGCGCTAATCTCTGGAACTACCAGTATGATTCAAAAAATTATTTCACTAATAGTAAGCTACATTATCCCCAAATGTTGGCTATTTTTATCCCGGGAACGCGGGTGAAACCGCGGGGGACAGCTAGTGTATATTATAAAAGCGAACGTTTCTAGTCTGTATGTGTCTTACCACTCGGCTCCGTAATGGGTGAACGGATTTGCTTGAAACTTAGCACATAGATAGACCATACCCTGGAGTAACGTATATTATACTTTTTATCCCGGCAAAAATATAAGTACCCTCGAGAACGTGGGTTAAACCGCGGGGGACAGCTATCTTAGACGCCGATACCACAGCGAGCGGTCTGAAGTTCTACGGTCAGAGTTCTGCGTTCCGCGTTCACGGTAATCTATGCGACGCATTTGATTGTTGCACACAGCGACCGCGACGGTCAAGGAGAACGCACGCAGAACTCTAGACGTTGTGGTATCAGCTATTAGTGGTACGGTGGTGGCATAGCTAACGGTGATTTATACACAAAGCTTTTTTAAAGAGACTTTTTGGTTGGCTAGTTCAGCTACCGGCCAGAACTAAATGTAAGATGCCTGGGTGACAGTTTAAAATTGGTTGTTACATTATTTGTGCCTTGATCACAATTTTTTTTTTTTTAATCTTCTCTGTTTTTATTGTTATCTCTATTATGCCACCAATATACTTATCCATCAACGTTAAATTCTGTGGTAACCCTAGCTAACAAGAAACAATTATCTTTGTTCAAGTTTTCCGGTCATACGCCGTGACAATGTCTCGTTTATTGTATCCATGAATTGTATCCAATACCATATCGTCTCGTATAAAATACCATTTTATTTGACAGCCATCTTGTGTCGTGTTGGCTTAGTCATAATCAGAATAAATACTTTGTTTATCCAGGTACCATCTCTGGTTTATACCTTTGAAATTCATAACTGGCTTTTTAGCTGGTAGGCGTCTCAGAGTCAGTAACGAAGATGGCGGGTTTGAATCGTAAAATGAGCTTGAACTTTTTGGTGAAGGAAAACTTCGTTAGGAAACCATAGCTAGGTACTTTTACGCGCCTGGCTGGCTACCAGTCTCAAGTTGACAATCTGTCGCCAAAGACTTAGCGGTGTGCACTTGAGAGCCAGTACCTTCTAGGCTTTGTGTGTGCACCACCTTCGGGCACGTCATCACTGACCATGGTGACATTTCGGTCAAACAATGACCTAAACATATTTATAAAAGGAGGCCAGGGCGGCCTTTTAGTAAATGGTTATAACGCCGCTTAAAATAATAGATATACCAATACCAGGAAGACTGAAAATGCATTTTTTTTTTGCCGGGGGATACTCTCTATCCCTGGTTAGCGGTACAATGGTGCCGATTCTGTTGTAAATCGCACCAAACTAATTTTAGTTACATCTCTTTCTTACAAACATTATTGAAAAAGGATAGAACATATTTAAAGCTGTCAATTAGTCTTTGTCGTCTTTATTTGCGGGTATTTAGACGTAACCGCGATAGATGGCGTAAACAAGAATTGAACTAATTTGACAGTACTAAATTTCTTACATCCTTTTCTTATGTTCTTTGTTAGAAAGAGACATAGTGAGACTAAATTAGTTAAGTTGTAAACAAAAGAATCAGCACCAATACCTACTAAAGGAATTTCCCGCTAATTAATGTCACAACCGGAATATCCCGGGAAGCTTCCAATTTAATGGTTATTTATGTTTTTAAACTTAAAATAGAATTGTGCTTGACCACAATCTGATACACCCAAAAATGTAGGTACCTAAAGAAGCGAAATTACGTAGGTACCTACATATTGGCTGAAATCAATTCCGCCTCCTCTGATTGGCTTAGTCAAGGATACACTTATTGATAAGATGAAATAGAATTGCGCGGGCAGGGGGTTTTTCAATACATATAATAATCACTCGTGAGGTCCGCGATTTACGTCAAAAAGGGTGTGAAGAAATTTTTGCAGAGTCGGCAACGCGCGAGTGTTTTCAATCTCTATCAAGATTTGCCACTGACCGAGGATGTGCATATCAATGATAAATTGGCGACAATATTGCAAAAAAAGCTTCAATCGCGATGCTTGTGATCCTTTCCGTTGAGGAATTCCATCATATCTTCAAAGTCAATTGTCGGATCATGATAATTTTATATGGGACCACCGTGGGGTCTGCTGTAATAGAATACAGTTTAAACCATCCAAATCGGATAAGCCGTTTCAAATCGGTGAACATAATATAAAAAAAATATACAAACCTCATCCATTTTTAAGTCAGTTAAAATCACAGACATTATTCTAAATAGATAACGCAAGTCCGTGTATCCGTATGGAAACCAAGCGTGTCACTTTTTTTGTACCTACCATAATATCACATGATTGATTTAGTTAGGTTGGCATTAGATTGTTAACGTGAAAATGAAGCGATCCTATTTGTCAGCTAAACACATCCCTCGCTACACATCTCTGGTGGACATGCAAATGCATGAGAGTTGTCTGTCCGCTCGAAACAGTTTTAAAAGAATAACATTGTTCTCCCTTTTTGCACAGATTTTGACACGCGAAGTACATACACTCGCGTCATCTATTTAGATGTATATCTGTGGTTAAAATTAAAAATAGAACCTTTAACAAAAGCTGTTTACAAATTAACAACGTAACTAAACATTGTCACGTCTGATAGCCGACAACCAATTACTCATGTTATTACTCATGGTATGTTATTGTTCTCGATTTCAGGACATTACGGGTGATAAACTTGTTGATTTCAACATGACATGACTGTAACATACGATACGGTCAAATAACTACAAGGTTAAGAGAGGTTAAGAAGGTCAGGAGAAGGTCTTTGTAAGTTAAGAACTGAAAGAAACTTTTAAGAATTTAATGTATTTCAAATTCTTTCTCATAAGAAGTTAATGTATTTCAAAAATCTCATAAGAATTGAATGTATTTCAAATACTATCTCAAAAGAATTTAATATATAACAAATTCTTTCTCATAAGAATTAATGTATTTCAAATACTTTCTCATAAGAATTAATGTATTTCAAATTCTTTCTCATAAGAAGTTAATGTATTTCAAATACTTTCTCAAAAGAATCTAATATATTTCTTATAGCTGTTTCCCGCGGTTTCACCCACATTCCCGGGATAAAAAGCCTTTAATACTCGGTGATAATGTAGCTTCGTAATTTTTGAAATAATTTTTCGAATCCGTCTGGTAGTTCCAGAGATTAGTCCAATTAAACAAACAAAAACACAAACAAAGCTACGACGCTTGATATTTTTGAAAAAGGGGCGTATAAAGAGCTGTGCAAGGCCGGCGACCTTTGCTGCGGTTTCCAATTACTATCAGATCAGGGAGAGTGCTGACCTTGTAGAGCACATTTACGCAATTTTTTAAAGAACTAATTAGGAACGTTTGATTTAATCGTTGCGTGGACGACCGAGGCGGCTAGAGGATAACCTCCACATCGCCGGCGATGACGGAAAGGTGTTGATGATACCAGATCAAAAATTTATATTTGCCACTATCAGTCCTGCGATTTCACCCCGTCCCCCAATCAACCACTTTACGGATTGAATTCTGGAAAATCCTGAGCGGATGCTTACATCTTATAAGAGCCCTACCCGCCTAATTACAAGTTAGTTAAACCTAATTACTGGCTTTAAAGTTCCTGGAATTTCGTGATTAATCTATGAGTGATATTAATCGATTGAGTAGTATTTCGGTAATACTTTGAAGAGGTAAGTGACCCGGCAAAGTGATCAACAGGAAAAGAGTGTCTTGCGAAATAAAAACAATGAAGCCACTTTCTTCGCCTTATCTGAGATAATAAAGTAACGGTTAAGCACTTCGAAAGCGAAAGGAGGAAAGGAGTCGCGCATTTTATTTTTCTTTAGATCCAGCAGATCCAGGTTACCCCCATATTACATGAGAAGGTAGTAAAACCCAGATTTTGAACCTTTGTCATTCTAACGTCATATAACATTTGGTTTGTACAGCTAGCTTACTTAGTGTTCAGACCTCCAACGGTCTTAGTTCACTTAATGACCACTGAAGTTTTATTATAAATAGTAAATACTTCCTTATTTACGTTATAAGCAGCTATTTTGGAGGTTCCTTTGTTTCTACTGATTGGCATTGAAGTAGCTTCCTACTACATACCTAACTAACCTTCTAGAAATGTTTTTAATTGTATTAGTATTTTTTTAAAAGCTTGTGTTTTTCTCTGAATGAGGTGAGTTATGCAAACAGAAGTACATTTTCGGTACTTAAAAAGTGGTCCTTCGAGCCAGTGCTTATCAACGAAGTAATGGTGGTATTTCAACTTGAGTGTTTTCCGTGTTTCGAAAGGCACGTAAAGCCGTTGATCCCGGTTATCACTTAGTTGTGATAGTCGTTATGCTAGTTGTAGGTCTCCTAGGCAGCTTGAAAACTCCAACAGTAGGTTGGCCACTAGCCTACCTCCACCGATCCGCAGTGGGCAGGCGAGTTGGGAGTTATCTGCTCATTCCCTTTCACCCTCATTTGTAAAAGGATGCCTGTACTTAGCAGTAGGAGACTAATGATTCATTACATCATTAACTACAACTTTGAAAACCTAACGGGTATGTTCCGGCCACTGCACATCAAAGCCATTTACTTTTTGAAATTGTGCACACACTTTTTTCATATAATAAGTAATTCAAAATGTTAATCCGTTATTGGCTGTTGGTTTAAATTTAAATTAATTAGCTACCTTTTTACTGTTTTACATGTAATAGTCCCCTGGATATAAGTATCCTAGGTTTAAACGTTTCATTGTGTGTAAGCAACAAACATACAAAAATTCTATCGGATCTATAGGCGTCGGGAGGGTCTCCACCGCTTCGTCGTCGACATTCCGTCTTGCCGTACCAAACGTATCGCATCCTCTTACCTTATACGCACGGCCAAGCTGTGGAATGCTCTCCCGGACAACGTGTTTCCAGACACTTATAACATGGGCATATTCAAGGCCAGAGTGAACAGGCATCTTATGGGTACGCGCGGTCCACCCTAGACTACATCTTAGGCGGGATTGCGGTCAAGCGTAAACCCATTAAATATAAAAAAAAAAACTAATATATAATATGTCTCATAAAATATAGCTAGCAAATTTCTAGTTATTAAAGTTTATGCGCTATAACCTGTGGCTATATCTAATTGACCAACATGAAGCACTTTAGATCATTGCCAACAGCGTAATAATTCAATGTTGCCAACATACATTTTCCCCAGCAACATTAAACAGCAATTTTCCTTATTTATATTTACTCAAAAAGAGAGCACAATTCTCGAGTTTACAAAGAAATTAGTGTTTGTCTCGAAATGTTTTGAAAGAGGGATGAGTCAGGGATGAGATCTTGAGAAATTTCTGTTGAGGAATTACAGTTTTGTGTAAAAGTTTAGAGCCAAAAATAACAATGCAAGCATCCACGGTTATACACTAGTTCTTTAGAAAAGTAACTTACTTTCATTTTTACAAGCTTTTATTTAACTTGCAATGTAATGTATGTTTGTTCGTATGGAATCTTGCTGAATTGAAGGTTGAATTTCACCCACTTACAGTGGTCGTATTGACTTGATATTTGGTATACATTAGTATATTGGATGACAATGCAAGTACAGTCAACAAAAGTACAGTCACTCAAAAAAAGCTTGTATAAAAAATGGCATGTGTTTGACCACAATCTCACCATGGTAAGTGATGATGTGGCCGAAGGTGGTAAGCACATAAAGCATAGAGGGAAACTACATTCATCTGACTCAACCGGTAGTTGTATACCTCTCAATTCAAGTATATTCATATCATTGATTAATTGTTAAAATTACTGGATATAATGCTTGAATCGCGGTGATTGTGCGCTTTTCCCTTGAGGAATTCCATCATTATGTTCAAAGTCCATGGTCAGATAACATTTATATGGAACCACCTCAAGATTAACTGTGTTAATACAGTTTAAACCATCCAAATCTGATAAGCAGTTTTGGAGTAATCATTAGACATACATAAAACAAAGAAACATCTCTTTTTTTGAACTCCATTAATAATATAATTCCAGAAACTGTTATTCAAGGTGATTAATGGTAAATATTACAAATTATATTGCAGCATTGTTTGAGTTCTTTTATTATTACCTAATGCAAGGAAAACCACAGAGTTAATACAAATTACATCATGTCAAAATAATATAGACAATATTTCCATTGTATTTAATAATAAAGAATCAAAGAGATCCATTTATGAATGCCTAGAAAAAAATATCATAATTTTAGATTGTTTTTACATGGCTCCCAATCGGGGCCATACCCAGAATCCATGTTAGGGAAGTGACAATTTTCTGAATTAATTTAGATAAACCACAGATACAAATCAAAGCACTTTTTTTTTCAATATTACTTAGGCATAGGTACAACACATGTTATGCTTATGTACCTACCTAAATAAACATGCATCATGTAAATATCATTTGAACATTTTGGGGGTGATTTAACACCCATTTCACCCCCTTGCCTATAGACTTGCTTACAATGCAGTAATGTTGAAATTACCCAGCAACACATTTATAAACCCAGTATATCAATTTCTCTTTTAATATTATTAAAAATATACCTAGTAAATGTAGTAAACTTAGCGAGGTTTAATTTAGATTCACATTTAAAAAAAAAACTATTTTGTCTCAGTTTAAGTGTATTATGTGGTGTTAAGTCAATTTATTAACATTCACAAGTGCTTTATCACGGCCTATTTTTTTAAATTTAATTTATAATAGGTAATTAGAATTTGTTAGGTAAAGATTATTTCTAGTAGCATACAAAGACAGGCTAGTTGTGACTTAGTGGGCCTTTTGGGATTTGCAAAGCAAAGACTAACATAATTTTAACATACTATGTGCTAAAAATGTATACACATACATGTATACATGTTTAATGCTAACTATATAACTATGTGTCACGCCAATAAGTAGGTACCAAATAGTAGTTGAATCTGATATTGTGAGAGATTCTCGGAACAATGCTTTTAACCAAGATTAAAGGGTGGTCGCAGCATGGGTTCAGAGATCACATATTATTTTAGTAATTATTTGTATTTTAGATGGCAATTATTATAATAAAATAGATAAAATTACGAGTGACGCTATCTAAATCAGCCCAGCCACTCAAGAGTCACAGTAGAGTGTACAAAGAGCAGTATCATGAACAAGCACAAAGAAAATAAAATTATTTATCGTACATACCAGAGTATTGAGCGCTATATAGTTGTCAATGTAAACAAAAATAACATAAATTCCAATACACAAATAACGGTAAATTATACACACACAAAGTCACTAGTTCATATTGCGCACAGTCATTACAACAATTAAAGTATAAACACTAGGTTTCAATGGAGATTTTTGCGAAATCGCGACGGACAACCACTGTCGTCCATACTTTTACAGTGAATGAAATTAATTGATTGAACAAAATGAACGAATAGTGCCAACAAATCATTCATCATACAAACATGTCATTCGTGTCTGCGTGCGTTCCAGCGATGTCATTGACGCGAGTGCTAGCCTAGCGCCACAAATTATGTTCCGAAAATTCGACTAACCGAATATTTTAAGGTGGATATTCAGCATGAGGCGGGAAATTTTTAAAAGAATTTTTGTATTGTTGTATTGAAGGTAAAAAACAATAAAAACTTTAGAAAATTCTTTCCCACTTCTTATTGAATATCCACCTTCGGAACATATGTTTGATTGTGCCGCTGTGCCGCTAAGCTAGCACTCGCGAGTAACTTACAGATAACTTATAAATATTGTAGATACTTACTCGGAGGTACTCAGTTATAAATCGGATACACCGATTTTGATGTTGTTTGTTTGTTTTGCTTGATAGCTGGTTTATAGTGGGTATATTTTTGGCGAGTTTACTAATTTTGGACAATAGGAGGCATCGACCCTTCATCGACCAATTAACCCAAAGATTTCGCCAAATCTTCAACATCGACAATGCGCTTGATTGGCTAAGTCTGCCCCAGGCGGCACTTATAGGGGCGGCAAAATTTTACAATAAATAATAAGATAATTTTTTTCATACATTCATTAATGTAATATACCTAATTATAATGTTTTCATGGGTTGATCGGAAAATTATCGGTTTAGAAGTTAACTGAGAGTGTCGATAGTTTTGGTTTGGTAGTTTTGTTGTGAAAAACTTTTTGGTAAAAACGTAGGTAACGTAAGTAGCCAACAAAATATCTCCGTCTGACAAACTAACTCTCGCAATGTGTTTAACAGACGTAAAACGTACAAAAAAAATACACAACCAACGGTCCTCTATCGTAAAAAGTAAATGTTTACAAACATTTCTTAATTCTTTAGTGAATAAAACGGCCACTTTGCTAGTTATTCAAACGGTGTAGAATCGTAATATGTTTTTACAACGACAACTTTTAATATTCACAGTATATTTTGTGTGGAATATAAGTGCTCTACAGTTTATCTTACGAGACCGTGATTTTAAAATACCTGATTATGATTATGTTTGGCACGAAGACCATCGTAAAGCATTCGTGGTGCAAAATACAAAAAACCAGGACAATGAAACTACACAGGGTGATAATCAAAACTACACTGTAGTTGTAGATTCAATTCCACATGCATTAATTGATCGAAACAATTCTAATTGGGAGAAAATTAATACATTTGAAAATAATTATAAGAAATTAATCGGTATGAAGGGAGTGAAATATATTTATAAAAGGGATATGATATGGCGGACATGGAGAAGAGTAAATTACCCGAATGCTGAAAAAAAGGTAGTTTGTTACCGATGCGAAAATAAAATGATATCAAACTGTACAAATTGTCATAGCGGTGGATATTGGGTATGTGTTTTAACACGGTTAAAAAATATTATTATTAAGGTATACTTGGATTAAAAAAACGTGTTCGATCACGGATAGGACGCGCGTCCTACTCCTACATCTACACTAATATAATAAAGTCAAGTTGTCGTGTTTGTTTGTTTGTTTAAAAGGGCATTCTCAGGAACTACCAGTAGGATTCTTAAAAAAAATCCTTAACTAATATAGGGATAAAAAGTAGCCTAAAAACTCATTTTAGGCTACTTTTTATCCCGGGAACGCGGGTGAAACCGCGCGAGACAGCTAGTAAATTATATAAATAAAATAATAACCAAGTAATTATAATTAATATTAACAGGTGATTGAAGAAAATCCTCCATGTCCATACGAATTTTTCTCAATAAATAACGAAGATCAATTATGCGGCGCAAACTTCTCACAACATGAAGACAAAAATAGTTCTTGTGCATCTGTTGTAAGAATTGAAAATATCATAAATATTTGCGATAACCCGATAGAGACAACGTTGCGCATCACTAAAGTTTACGATACCCGGATATTCGTACAGCCCGGAACTGACATCTGCCAAGGGCGGGAAAATTGCGAGATTTCAACAGTTTATGCCGTAAGGTTTTTTATTTTATCAAAATATATTAAAAGCATCGAAATATAGTTTTATATTTCGATGATTAAAAGCAACATAATTTCTAGAGTATTTTTTTTCCTATTTCAGATCTTTAGAGATTATGTTATATTCAGAATAATTAACTCTAACGATGCGATTATTTATTCGCGAGTTATGAAGAAAGGCGGAAACAATTATGCCTGTGTCGAAGACTGTGGCCATAGAAATCCGAAAACAAAAACCGTTACGGGAGGAAAAGCACCGTTGGATTTATTATCAGCGTCGAATAAAAGAAAACGCGAGAATAAACTGATTGACAAAAAAGAACAAACAAAGGAGGTGACAACAAAAAAAAATTTGAATAATTTTACCGAAAAAAATAAAATGGACTCTATTGAGAAATTACAGACGACCACAATGTCGAATTGCAAAAAACTTAGTTTAAGGAAATCTGATTTTGATGAGAGTGAAAGAGATTATGAATATTAATATTTTTTTTAATAAAATCTTAATTTGTATTTTTAACTAATGAATTATGTTGCAATTAAATCTAATGTAAACAAATTGATTTAACTGCAACTAACATCTTATACACAGTTGTAGTCTGTGGTTGTAGTACGTTATTTTCTAGTGTACAATAAAGAGTTTTTTATCGTAATCTATCTCTATGATAGAGTATAAAAATAAAGTAAAAACTAAACTAAGTGCAAGAGAAATAAAACATAATAATAATATTAACAAAATAAAACTATTTTTATTCAAATATACCATTCAATGACATGAATGGCATGAATTGTTTGACACTCATCATAATATAAAATAACTACAATCTACTTAGGTTTATAAAAAAATTGGTTTAGGAAATTACACAATTTAACATTAATACATGCTGGCCAAAATATGGATGGAAGTCTTTTGGCTGTTAACTGGCGCAATTGTCAAACAACATATTCCAGCCGAAGGACATCTGAGTGGCTCTGACTATAAGACTGTAGAACCCGAAAGTGACGTGAAGGAGGCAGCTTTACCCTCCTGGCTGGGTACCACCCTCGAGTTAAAATCTGTCACCAAGGAACTTCCGGAGTGTTCCGACAGCTGCACTTGTGAGCCAGTTCCCTTTTAGGGTTTGTGTGTTCATCAACTAATTCACATCATCACTTTAAATGTTGAGATTGTGGTCAAACAATTGTACACATAGGCTGCATAGTAAAATATAATATACATATAACTTGACGGCATTTATTGTAAAGTGTGGTATACATATACCTATATTTTCTTATTATAGATACATTAACAGTCAACAATAAAAGGCACAAAAGGTATTCAGTCTTATTGAATTGTGCTAAGTAATGTTAGTTAGGTCAAAAAGATTCACATGAACGACGATATGTTCCATACATGATGTATGGAACATGTCCGTTTGTACGTAGTTACCAGCTGGGGTGAAAGTAAAATTCACCCCAGCAAGGTTAAGCCCCACTTTATTATATCTGTACATCTAACCTAAATACTAATATAAAATTTCATAATTTATTTTAAATATCTGTCAAAATTTACATGTACTTTTCTGCAATTTGTTTTCTCTTAATTAGGTATCACTTTTTGTCCAAATATAATTACCAATTTTTTTTTGTATAAATGGAAGACAATAACATTATATATTTATTATATTATACTAAAACTAAGTTATGATATAATGATTTTTTGTAAATAAACAATTCAATAGTGGTTGGGCTTGCTTTGCATACAGAGCAGCGTAGTAGTTTAAAAATGGTGAAAATATACTATGTATATAATTATTTCACATAGTAGGTTTTGTGACCCAGCGTAGTAGTTTAAAACTGGTACAAATAAAATAACTTAAATCTTTTACATGCACTAAATTATTCTTTTTCATGAAAACAACATCTCAATTATAACCTTCATGCAAAAACTAAACCCCTTACTCATAAAACGTTACTTAACTAATACAGGTTGTTGTTTTGGTCAGCGACGAGCGACTCAGTGTCGATAATACAAATGATACAGATGCTAAAAAAAATATAAAAAAATTACTTTATTTTTTTTTTATTATAAAAATAAAATTTTTTAAAGTCATGTAATTAGCTAAAGTGTAGACATAATACTCAACGGGAGTACGAGGGAGTAAAGGGGTGGGGCGATGGCAGCTTGCGCCAAGCTCTAGTCTGTGCACGTGCCTAGTAACCATACTTTAGAATTCTAGAATAAGGTATTTCTCAACATATTTACAGTATTTAATGGAATTAAGTCCATTTTTAGGGAATATATATTTTGTACTACCGCTCCTGGGTCGCTTGTCGCCGACCGAAACAACACCCTGTATACTGTTTAAATGGTCAAAGAAATAACGTCACTCTATTGTCATTGTCAAATAATGTGACATTATTTATGTGACAATTTAAACAGTATATTAGTTAAATAGCGCTTTATGAGTAAGGAGGTATGTATGTCATAATAATAATTATTTCCGATACTTTCTTTTAAAAGTAAAACAGACGTGATTTATCATTTGATAATGTCTACTAAAGGTTTCATTACAGCAATCGCATTTGAATTTACGTAGCTTCAGATGCCTCTCTCTTATGTGCGTTTTTAAGCTCTTCTTCAACATTTCTTTGTCACAATAATTGCATATTGCTTTAGAATACTGCGATTTGTCCTTACCAGCAAACACTGAGGTCATATAAACATTGAATTTATCACTAGTATGTTTGATATTCTGCTTTCTATCAACAGTATCTATATTAATCGGTTTCTCAACATCACGCTTGTTGTCGCTATCTTTTTTTACTGTTCCGAATTTCTTTATAATTATAACATTATTGTTTACTTTCGTCATTTCAACAAGAGCTTCCGTCTTATTTACAGTTTCAATCCATGTTTCATTTTGCATTTTCTTGACGTGGGTTGGATCTTTCTCTTCAAAGTTAAAATGCTCTCTACGTATATGATATTTGAGTAAGCGCTCTTCACAGTAACTTACGTTGCATGCCATGCATTGGTATCTCGCATTGGGAGTACGGTAAAATGAATCATCATGTATCTTCAAATGGCTAATCAGGTTTCTTTTGTCAACAAAAGACCTGTCACAATAGTCACATATGTGACATTTCTTAGTACCATTATGGACGGTTAAATGTCTCTTATAGGTATCGCTTCTAAAGAACTCCTTTCCGCAATGTGAGCACTTAAATCGGGCTTTAATAACGCTATGCTGGTATAAATGTGATTTAAACTTATAAGAGTTACCGATAACTGTTTTGTTGCAAACATCGCAATGGTTTTTCTTCTTCAACGCGTTTTCATCGTGCTTTTTCTTCATTGTAAAAGAATTGAAGAGGAAGCTTTTGTTATATTAAAAGAAACTAAACGTAAACTAAAATAAATCAAAATAAAAAAACACGCAGCTTGCTCACTTTCTCCAAAAAGTGCCACAGATTAACTTAAAGTAGCAAACAGATGTAATTTGACTGATAAGTTAGCCAGAGTGAGATGGCCTATTGTCAAGCTATAGGGGTAACAAGGAGATAAGATTTTATGTTGCATGTCATTTACTTTGTTGACATGGAACGCGAAATGAGTTTTCCAAGGATATTATTACTAACGTACTTTGAGTATTAGCTAATGTACCTAATAGGTATAAAAATTCCTTGGAGTTTTCATAAAATACCTCTATGCTCAAAATACCTACCAGTCAAATCGTGAATAATGGTTCAAATTGGTTCGAATTACACTAGTTTCACAGGTATTTTGAGCATAGACTGCCATAGAGGTATCATTAGAAGACTCCTCGATGCTCATTGTAACTTTGTTATCTTTTGCACCTTGCTAATCGTAGACAGAGAAAACTAACTCTACGCTACGCTACGCTGCTAATGTAAGTTATCATTCATTCATGTCACTCATTCATTTGACTTTTAGCTCTATTCTGTTCGTTCCCTGTTCCAACTTCCGAAAAACAAAATTGAGATTGTATAGTGCCGGGAGTTTCAAATGGCTGTTGAAATATGCCTTCAGAGGTAAGTTTACTTGCTAAAGTTATTGTTTGATTAGGTAAGTAGATACATATTATTAGTAATATTTTAGAAGATAGCTTTTTTAATGGATATCAAAATGTAGGTACCTAAGTAACACAGTTTTGACAACAAAAGGCCTATTTTCCTTTTAAACCTTTTGTTCTGTAATCAGGTAAGTAAGCATCAATAAAATCTCAGAGTATATAAATACTATAAAATGATTTTTATTTTTTACCATTAAAGTACAAAATAAATAAAAATGATTAACTTTTGGTGATTTAAATACGTACCTACATACAGTAACCAATAATACGGATTATTTGTAACATGACGTAAAAAAAAGGCGGACGTATTCTCACTAAGTCGGCCACCTCTCACACACACATACACACATAAGTTGGCCATTCCGCCTAAAACGAGACTGTTGTCGGTTACCCGCGCTCGACTACTTACTGTGTGAATGTGTGGGTGCTGGCTTGTACTACGTACAGCTAGGTGGCCGACTTGAGCGACACAGTTTTTGTTAGTGAGAATACGTCCGCTTTTTTTTACGTCCATGATTTGTAACAGCTATTTGTAGTTAGGTATCATCAACTATTTGTAGGTATCATCCTATGCTCGGGGCTCGGGCCAGATTATTACTTGTATCCCACACGTAGAGTCGTACAGATCGTCGTACAGATCCCACACGTAGAGTCTACGTGTTGGATCGTACCTCTACGTCGTAGAGGCCCCATTAAGATACGTGAATGTGTTGGGATTAAGTATGTGTACTCTGCACCCACTATTGGAAGATATGGGCAAAGCGAAGATACCCGCGAAGTAAGTAGGTACTATTGTAGAAAAGAAGGGAACTATCATACTTACTGGGTCTAGGGAGGGAGCTTCTGGACTGGTTGCTGGGTTAATTGAAACAAGGGACGCACGCCAAATCTAACGTCTCAATCTTAATAATCCCGGCAGACGGATGTTGGGGTTCTTCAAAAAGGGTGTGAAGAGATTTCTGCAGGGTCGGCAACGCGCGAGTAACACCCCTGGTGATGCAAGCGTCTATAGGCTGCGGTAACTGCTTACCATCAGGCGGGCCGTATGCTTGTTTGCTACCTAAGTAGTATAAAAAAAGAAAAAGACGGCGACTCGCTCGCCGCTAACTTAATGGGCTCACCAAAAAGAGTCGCCGAAAGGTGACATACTTAGAGAGCAAAATTGGTGTCAGCCGCTAAGGATGTTTAAGAGGTGTTCACTGCATTCACCATCCGCAATCTCGGAGCGAGTTTCCCCGCTATTACACAGGATCAGCACTTCCACCCTTTTGAGCATATAGCTGTGGCCTGTCGCGCTCCACTCAGGCCGGTCGGAGGCGGGCACAGGTGCCGCCCCGGGAGGTCTCTGGCCCGTGGTACCGCCCAACAGCTCGCCACAACTACCCTGCGGCTTTATTATTATTTTCCTTCCAATTCTGGTACTTCATGGCTAAAGCAACTTCAACGCAAGCATAGCCTAAAAGCTTGTACTTTCATGCAACGTAATGTTTGACTGCGAAAAAAGAGAGACAGCATCAGAGCCGTCGGTTATCAGTCGGTAAATTCCGCTGATCACTCGCGGCCGCTTCGCTAGGTCGTCATTCATGATTTCGCATATCATAAAACTTGATCCAGGAGTATACTTCTTGTGAAAAAATCTTACAAGTTTCTGAAGAAGAAGTTTGTTATTGTCAATCTCAAATACATTTGCAATGCCGGATCAAGATGTTTTATTTACTTTTTTTACAATTTATAGGTACATTAAGGTTCAGGTAATATTTGGGCAAAAACGCTGTTTTTCGGAGGCTTTTACTGAATTTGTTTCAAACATTATTTTATTTTTGCCTATATACAAGCCTAGATATGTACTGCTTTAAATTATTTGATTGTGACCTGTTGTAGGTATATGCCTATGTAAATAAATAAATAAAATAAATGTATGGTTCCAATGTACCTAAGTAATTAATTAATTTACATCTACAGTAAGTATTGTACCTACCTAGTGCAACAATGTTGCTAAATAAGGACATACCAAGTCATCATAAAGAACATAACATTCCTTGGCTCGCGGTTAAAATATAACAATGACATCAATTGTTATAATAGGACGCGCGTCCCTCGCGAGAATCAACGGGCGTGTCAATTACCTACTGTGTATAGAACTCACCATTCTGATAAAAAGGTAACCTATAAATAACCTACACCAACTGTACCGGTGAAACCGCAGGGCGGGGTCTAGCAATTATGAAAATAGAAGACAGTTTTAATAAAATACAATAACAATAGAACATTATAACAAAAAAATAACAGGTAACAAAAAAACAATAGAGCTCTGTAGTAAGTAGGTACCTACCCAAATACCTACCAGTTATAGATACCTACCATACTTTTATTATAGAATCGTTATCATTGTGTATGTAACCATGTAGGTAACCATAATCTATGTCTTGAAAAAGTACCTAGGTAAGTAATGTAATAAAATAAATAGGTACTTATGTACCTAGTATTCATTATAGAGGATTCAATCAAAACTATACATGAGCACAGAATAAATAATAGTACTAACCTACCAAAAAAAAAAACCAAACTATGATTTTTACCTAGGTACCCAACGTGGCTAATTTAAAAAAAGAAGATAGGTACTTAAATTAAATTTGCCATACCACCAGCCTGCCATATCAATCAAAGCATGTGCAAGAGGAGCATATTGTGAGAGCTTTGTGAGAGGATTAAAAATATGATGTTAGTTATCTATCCTCAAATTATTAACATTTACGGCTTTACATCTTCATAAATTAGATTAAATATTACACTAAAACCGTATATCTCAGTATGCAGATTACTTTAAATACCTACATAACCTAAATCCATACTAAAATACTTTTATATCTACGCCATTCTACGCTAGATACACTAGCCTCTAGCTATGTGCAGAAAATCGAAAAGGAAAAGGAGTTGAAGGAGACAAAGTTCCAAGTCTAAACGTCAAGTGAGTGATGTCATTTAAGTTCGCTCAGGTGATAGTTTTAGTCGAGTTAGTAGGTTTGAGAAATATTATGAAAAAATTAACATCAACTATAATTTTGTTAATTAACAAATTATTTGGTATACAATATGCTAATTATACTCTATTTCACATAGGATGAGTCGTCAAGGTCAAGGGTTTTTTACCAATATCTAGTGAAATTCCATTTGATTACTCTGAAATAATATTCACAATATTTCGTGAAACCTAGCTCTATCATAGTATTCCTTTATTATATCGAAATGAACATTAACCATTGAGAAATTTAATAAAATACCATGTGTCACCGAACTCATGTTATTTGAAATATACTATAGTGTATCAATTTATAAAATAATATCTTTTAACTGTAAACATTGACATACACCAAACAATGTTAAAATTGCTAAAGTTACAAAGTTGACTGTAAGTGTTGATCGTTCACAATAATGTAATATAAAAATGCAGTTATTGTAATTGTTAGTAATTTTATAACGCTTTCTGTTTACTAGGTACCATAATTTCATTCTACGACCACAACCACTATTTATTAAGAAGTAACCGATTGATTGATAGCTTTTATCACTTACATTTAGTACACATCATTATTGATATTAGTATATTTGTTTTTTTTTAAATGACGCAATTGTGTGCATAATCCTAAAAACATGATGTGACATGATTGTGAGGTTATTTCTGAAATATAATTTGTATAAAATTATTAAGTCGATTATGAGAATAAAAACAAAAACTAGACGATTTATGTTTTAGTGATATCTTGCAATCACTAGTTTCCGAATCCGCGGAAGTTGTACTCGTACAGAATTTTGAGATTTTTTGAAATAAAATTAGGTATTGATCAACGAAACGATGATTTATCGGTTTAAACTTTAATACAAGCGATCATAAATCTTCGGAAACGCGGATAAAATAGATAGTCAGCCAGGCAGGCGTGTTAATTTGCTACGCTTCACAATACACCTGAAAAAAATAACAGGTAAGTTCCCTTTAAAACATGATGTAAATTGGAAATTATTATTGTACTGCTATATCTGTAATACATTAATAAATAGGCTTATAATTTTGCTATCAAGGCTAGGTATAATACGTAACAATGTAGGTCGTATTCAATGGTCGTGAAATGAGTAGGTAGGTATATCATTTAACAAATCTCATCTCGTCTTATCTATATATTTATTGAACTATGTTATATAGTGTTCGTTATTATCTAAATTACGATTTACATCAAATTAAAGTTGTTACGGTATTGAATTTCTTTGATTAAAAGTACAGTAGCGCCATCTAGACTTTTTATTAAAATACTTTTTAGGTTCATGTCATGGCCCTATGCTTCAGATTCTATTGGATATTGAAAAAAGAATATAATTTTTTTTTCTACTCAGATAGTGGAGAGTATTTTTCAAATAAATATTTAATCTTGATGAAATAAAAATAAGTGACCAACCAGTGTCACAATAAACAACAACCTATTTTTAACATTAACTCCATATTTTTTTTACAGAATAATGTCATCAAAACAAACAAGTAAAAAAAGCAATGTGGACAATTTGGACCCCAGAATTGCTCCAAAAGAGATGATAATCACAAGACGCAAATCAGCATTACAGCAAAGACAACTACGATTAAGGAATAAGGATAGAATGAAATCTATCACTCAACTATTAAAAGGTCCACCAAGATCATCTAATACGGCAACAATAAAGCCTCCTCAAAAAAAAGTCAAAGCTAATGAAAAAACTAACAAAAAAAAATTGGAGAAAAGTGTAAACATGGAATTGGAAGAAAAGGAGTTTTACCCAAACACTTTGAAAAGAAATGTAGTTGCAAAGAAGATCTTGTTGAAACCAAAATACAACATGAAAGTTATTGCTGGCACTAATAAAAGGAAAATGGGTACACCACATAGAGGTAGGTCCTTTTATTGAATTTTATATTATAATGCGATGAGAGCTCAGTGGTAGTGACGTTGGATGCCGAGACAAAGGTCCCGGGTTCAATCCTAGGATGAGCTTGAGTTTTCATTGGAAACCATAGCATGGTGGTAGGGTACTTTGTAGCACCCACATGGCTTGCCGCCACCCTAAAGTCGAAAATCTGTCGCCAAATACCAAATGCTTGTTGAAAGCACACCTTAAGAACTTCATACTAGGTACCTAAAGTTCAAAATCGTTTATTCAAATAGACTTTCGCAGGCTCCTATGAAATGTCTGACTCTAACACCAGTTCGGAAGTTTACATTTGCTGAGAATAGCTGGCAATAAACTCAGCAATTACTCTTTTTAAAAAGAGCTTAGATTGATCACTATACTGGGTGTAGATTTCGAGATGGTATTGTTTGGAGATGTTTGACCGCAATCTCACCATGGTAAGTGATGATGTGGCCGAAGGTGGTGCACACACAAAGACTAGAAGGAACTGGCTCTCAAGTGCAGCTGAACATTCTCTTTGACTCTTTTTTTTTATTTATTTTTTAGATGTGAGTATTTAACTAAAACTAATATTCACATAAAATAAGAATGCTTCATAAACACTTTCTTATTCTCTTCAGCGGTGGTTACTATTTTCGTGTTTTTAAACATTATTTTATTTAAATGCATTTCATTTAATTAAGTTAAGATTCAACCTATGCAGGTCGTGGGTTCTATTCAAAATTCAAAATTCAAAATCATTTATTCAAATAGACCTTCGCAGGCACTTATGAAAAGTCTAAATCTTATACTCTAATACCGGTTCGGAAGGTTGCATTTGCTGAGAAGAGCCGGCAATAAACTCAGCAATTACTCTTTTCAAAACAAGCTTAGATTCATTACATAATATTTACATTCTAATCGCACTGACAACAATTGCGTGCCCCGGCGCGGCCGCAAAACTACAAAGTAGACTGAATCTATATTTAATAAGTAAATAAATAAATGGCAAACTTAAGCAGACCAACCCCCACAAGCAGCACCTGTTCACAAGTATGACGCGTGTGGCAGCCATCGCCCTCCTCGCCATATTGGAGGGAAGTGAGCGACCCGTCACACGACGCCGCCCTACACAGGACATACATTTGTGTGCATGAACATGTCTGTATGCCTGAGTCTGGGTGTAATTATGTATATTAAGTATGTATTTATAAACAAAAAGTAGTATATGTATTATATCAGTTATCTGGTTTCCATAGTACAAGCTCTGCTTAGTTTGGGATCAGATGACCGTGTGTGAGGAATGTCCTGGGATATTTTACATTAAAACCACTTTATTAGTACCTAACAAAAAATTACATTTTAAAAACTCTTATTTTCCAGGTTTAAAATCCCCACCACCATTCCAACATCCAAATATCAGGCTGTTAAAAAGTGACATTGATCATAAAAATCAGAGGCAAAACTCTCAAAGTCCAGCGTGCTCCAGTCCGGAGTTAAGCATGGCCGAAGTAATAAGATTGGCAGAGGAGACTCATAGCTTAGATGACGAGGATCTGATGGAGATATTGACTTGTCCGAGCCCGGTGTGGTGGGAAGACCCTCCAGATAGCGGTTATGATGAAGGTATACACTGAGATTTCAATTAGTTTATGAGATGAAGATCACCAAAAGTAGCGGCACACAATGATAGCCGTTCTGACAGCCCGTCAGCATAGCTGGAGAGATACCCTCATGGAAAACTGCCATCATAGCATGCCAAATACTATAGAGACATTTGGACTATATTAGGGGGCTTCCATTAATTACGTGAGCCCATGTTGAAGATTATTCGAACCCCCATCCCTTTTGGTGAGCTGTTTTTTGGTGTGGCTCAACCCCCTAAATAAATCCAATGCAAACAAGTACAGATTAACGTATTAACACTAAAAATACGTAATTCGAAGAATCAAACGTGAGATTTTATTGTTATGGATGAGTGGAGTCTCCTAATACAGACAGTTTTTATCCTTCAATAGATACTTACATTTATTATTTTTCAGATGCAATTCTCATGAGCTTACAAAAACAAGAAGATCAAGAAATGGAAGACAAAACCACTAGTGATGAACAAAAACCAAATAGTGAGGAACACAAACAAACAGGCAAACAAATCGGTTTAAATGTAAACGTAGAAAATCGCGATAGTAAATATC
Organism: Polyploca ridens; assembly: GCA_951394255.1. Lineage (NCBI taxonomy): Eukaryota > Metazoa > Arthropoda > Insecta > Lepidoptera > Drepanidae > Polyploca > Polyploca ridens. The sequence goes on along the minus strand of OX596272.1, from coordinate 3,571,969 downwards.
AGCAAAAAAGGAGTAAACTCGAAAATCTCTTAGGTAGCATAAAAAATAAAATATTAGGTTGTGATAATGTACATCCAGTTAAAACTAAAATAAGTCCCCAATCAGATGTAGATAAAAGTAATATTTCGGAAAGTACGGAGGAAGAAATGTTTTCAGACATTAGTATGAATGACGAAGACGTTTTAAAAGATTTAGAAAGCATTGACATTCCTATAGAATCAAATGTTAAAATTGAAGATAAATTAAATATAATCAAAGAAGAAATAAAGCCAGAAGTACCTAAAACTATGCCTCGGTTGAAAAGATGTCCAGCACTGTTTAAGGATTCCCCCAAAAATTCTACAGATATTGAAACTCTTTCGTCAGATTTCGATAGTATATCAGATACTAACGTAAGATTTATAGAAGAAGACGAAGGGAGTAAAACTTCTGATAAAAGCCCTAAGAATAATGATGCTAGGAATAAAAGAAATGTTAGGACTAAAACAAAAATAAATAAACCTAAAGCCACACCTAAAGACACACCTGAAGACACACCTCCAGAAAAGACGGTTACAGTCTCACAGTCTCTTGATAAAGAAATAGTATCAGACTTAGGACTCAATGATAATACCGATATTGAATACATAACTGTATACAAAATAATGTCTAACAAAATCGACAGTCCCAAGAAAGCTGATGTTAAAGAAAATAATGAACAACCGAAAGAAATAGATGTATTAATAAAAAGAACTAAAAAGCAACCAAAAGAAAGAGGTATATTTGTAAGAAAAACTAAAAAGCAAATAAAAGAACTTAAAAATATGAGACAATTGAATTCATTGGTCCAGAAATTGAAAGATCGTAGTCGTAAGAAAATTAAAAAACATTGGGTGATCACACCTGAAGAAAAATCTATAACTTCAGATAAAAATACAATGTTAGTGTCAGAAAATAACAAAGTTAAATATTGTTATAAATGCTCGTCCATTTTCGATACGGACGAATGTAGTTACTGCAAGAGGAAATCTAAAATTGAGCAGAATTCTTGCTTAACAAAACAATGCTCTTGTATCAATGGCGACAAATGCAATTGTAATAATAAAAGTGACATCTTAACATGTCACTTATGTGATTTCAAAACTAACACTAAAATTGCTTTTGATGAACATTTATTAGTTCATATTAATACTAAAGATGATAATCAATCTGTTAATAATAATTCTATCAAACCGGATGATAATCAATCTGTTAATAATAATTCTATCAAACCGAATGATAATAAAGATGATAATCAATCTGTTAATAATAATTCTATCAAACCGGATGATAATCAATCTGTTAATAATAATTCTATCAAACCGAATGATAATAAAGATGATAATCAATCTGTTAATAATAATTCTATCAAACCGGATGATAATCAATCTGTTAATAATAATTCTATCAAACCGGATGATAATCAATCTGTTAATAATAATTCTATCAAACCGGATGATAATATAGATGATAATCAATCCGTTAATAATAATTCTATCAAACCAGATGATAATCAATCTGTTAATCAATCTGTTAATAGTAATTCTATCAAACCGGATGATAATCATGAAGAATACCCTGATTCAACAGATCAAATGAATTCTAGTACTAACGGTCTTCTAGCAAGTGCACAAGCAAATATAAGTACTAAAAACAATGATATTTTACTATAGGGAGATAGGTTTGTGTACATAAGCCAAAAAGAGACACGTATAGTGAGACAAGGAAGGTAAGATAAGGACACGATGGCCGAAGATCGTGAAAACAAAGCCTAGAAGTTAAATGAAAAACAGTGGTGGTGAAGAGTCTTTCAACATGAAAGTGGTACCACAGTATAAGTAAGAGGAACAGTATATCGTCTCGGCAGTGTCCCTGGGATAATTACCTACGCCTGCTCAGGAGGATCAGCTAATGGTGCCGATTCTGTTGTAAATCGCACTAAACTAATTTTAGTCACATCGCGTCTCATTCTTACAAACATTATTGAAAAAGGATAGAACATATTTAAAGCTGTCAAATTAGTCTTTGCCGTCTTCATTTGCGGGTAGACGTAACCGCGATAGATGGCGATTAAATATATATTGAAAACAAGCATTGGACTAATTTGACAGGACTATATTTCTTACATCCTTTTCTTATGTTCTTAGAAAGAGACATAGTGAGATTAAAATTAGTTTAGTTGTAAACAACAGAATCAGGGACATGTGTTACGTATTTGATAATGCTGCAATAAGTTTTTTTTTTCATTAATTATGAAATTATATTCTGTGTAAGTAGTAATAAAAAATACAGGTGGAAATTAGCCACGCGAATATAGTATTACTAATTTAGAAAAAAAAAATAGTGAGCGAGAAAACACATCTTTTCGAAAAAAAACATTTTACTATCTCAATTGTTCCTGTCTGAAGCCCAGTTAGGTTAGAAAGTTCTTAACTAATAAAATAACGAAACTAGAATTGTCAGAAATATATAAAAAAAAGTTTTTTTTTTACAATCCGTAAATGCCGAGTGCAATACTAAAGTAAGGAATGTCTCCTAAAATCATATTCGCTTGGCTTCAACCCTTAAGATACAGCCGTTACTGACACGTCTCAAATGTCCACCCTTGACGACAAATTCGTAAAGTAAATATCAAAATCGAAACAGACAGAAACCGCAAAGTCCGTACGTAACTGCGGAACTAATGTGTACCGAGGTATACTGAGAATTCGAGGCGTGTTTTGGCCGTTTGTATGAAGATGTTATACTGCCTCTCTTGTACTGTGGTTGTAGCGAGTAACTGATTTGTAAATAATGTGACAGATATCCGAATACAATACAAATAGATGAATTAGATATGAAACAGTATTATTTTATAAAATATAAGTTTCTTTTTTCAATATGCGGCCCTGATTCTGTTTTACAACAAAACTAATTTTAATCTCACTATGTCTCTTTCTAACAAAGAACAAAAGAAAAGGATGTAAGAAATTTAGTCCTGTCAAATTAGTCCAACGCTTGTTTTCAATATAAATTTAGTCGCCATCTATCGCGGTTACGTCTAAATACACGCAAAATAATGGCAAAGATTAATTTGACAGCTTTAAATGTATTCTATCCTTTTTCAATAATTTTCGTAAGAAAGAGATGAGATGTGACTAAAATTAGTTTAGTGCGATTTACAACAGAATCGGCACCATTAAATACTTTTACTTGATTATTTAGCAGTCGCAGGAAGATTGTGTAATCAGGAATTTTTGAATGATTCTATTTTTTTTTTTACAAAATTATTTGCGACTTTTACGCACTAATTAACTGTAAGTAGTACTTAAGCGTCTTGATTATCCGGTAGGATATGAATTGTATAATACTGTATATAAGTTATTGTAATAAGAATTGACATGCAATATGACGAAAAGAAAAATTTTCAACAAATATTGTTATATTTGATATATATACTGAGGACCACTGTCACAGATTTGAAGACCTGCCCGTCCTGGCAATGCCACCTCTAGATTTGTAAAATAGATCAAATAGCGCAGATTTGCTTGAAAGTTACAAGGGTTCTTATCTCATGAACTAATGCACCTAGCGAAGATCCGTTTGCTCACAGAAAATGAAATACAAGGCGACATATTAGCGATAGACTCAGAATAACCTAACGTAATGGTGGTCCTGCAATGACAGGTCACACTTAACTGAGATGTAAATAGAGACAGCATTTCATCAATTTAAATAGTCACACTATTTAAATTGATGAAATGCTGTTCTTCTATATATTATAAACTAGCTATCCTCCGCGGTTTCACCCGCGTTCCCGGGATAAAAAGTAGTATAATAATCGGGTATAATGTAGCTTCCTATTAGGAAAGAATTTTTCGAATCGTTCCTCAGATTAACTCTTGAGAACAAACAAGCAAAAAAAACCCAACGGATTCCGATATTTGACACACAGATCAATCATAACCCGGAATAAAATGCAGAGACCGCAAGTAAAACCAGGGGCTGAAGCTAGTTACATATTTTGTATGATGAGATACCGGTATATTTTATTAATACCGTCAAAATTATGTGATATTGCCGAGTAGGTAATGTTTTCAAAATGTAACTACATAATGTAATACAAAAATGGGGTAATTTTAATATATAACTATATCCGCATATTCCTGTACTCATCTTGAATATTACTGTAACACTATCAGAAAAAGTCTCATGTTTACTGATCGCTTAACAATATTTTTACATATAACGATGTATTAAAATTTGTAGCCTCCCAATGCATTTGTTTTATTATATTTTTTTACAGTGAAATTTTTGGTTATATTTACTATAGTATAAAGACGAAGGTGGATAGGACACTATGCATAGAAGGGGATTGACTTTCTAATGCAGCTGCAGGAGAACATTGCTTTGAGATAAAGAAAAATTAGGGTAGCCCAGCAAGCGGGTACTAAAAAGTTTCCCTTTGTCGGCAGTAATGCAAAACCGAAAATTTGGGTGAATTAGCGTCAATTGCCTCAAGAATATCATCGCAATACTGTCTGACTAAGCGTTTTGTAAAATGGCAGTTTTTGCAATATGCCTGCTACAGACATAATAGGTACTGTGCGTATGGTATGGGTCATAGAGAAGGGCGCCACTTGTCGACAGTTTGTCGAAGAGTGGCGCCCTTATTTGAGTGTCTTTTCAATCTGTGTTAGGGCGCGTTATAGAAAACTACAATGCATCAGGCTTAAGTGGTGATTAAAAAGCTACATTATTAATTTATTTATTAGAAATAAATCTGTTTAGACAACTTTTACTGTACAACACTTTGAGTAGCTCGATGTCGCCAGCACTTAGATTCGTGACATGGCCCATTGACAAGGTCCTCTGCCACAGGTGGTCCTAGAAAAACAAAAAGAAAATATTTTTGACAGTTTACTTACTTTTTGGCGCCAAAAGTCTAATTTATGAAAAACATGTAGGTAGTCCGGTTTCGTGGGGCAAAAAAAGTGTGACGCATCCTGGCAGGGCCACCTCTGTATCTCAATTCGACTAAAGCCAATATCTGTTTACTTTCAGAATTTGATGCCAAATTATATTTATTAGCATGTAAGTACCTAAATCAAAGGATATTGAGGATTTATCTACCTAATAACTTGAAACGACATTATGATATTTGGCGACATTTTTATCAGACTACTTGGGAAGTTAGAATATTATACTTATTTAAAACTAGGTGCCCCCTCGGTTTTACCCGCGTTCTCGGGATGAAAAGTAGCCTATATAGCACTCGGAAATAACGTAGATTATTGTACATAGCTAGAGGCACGGCATTTAGTGTAGGTATCTTATTAAAATATGGAAATTAATAAATGCTACTGCACACCATATGCAAATATTAAGTCGTTTATATATATGTCAAGTCCCACCTGTATAGGCAGCACAGTTTGCGCTCCGAGCGAACAATCACTGCACATGTAGTTGGCGGCGGCGTGACTCGCGCTGTCAAAGTCGTACGCGACCTTCTGTCCCTCTCTCTGGGACACCCACGCCGATTCCGGAGTCTTTTCTAGGTACACTTCTTTACCTGTATTTAAAAGACTATTTTACTTCTTTATTTATGTTAGAAAGCTGACAAACAAGATAGTCCGCCTGATGGTAAGTGGTCATCATCGTCTATGGAAATTAGCAAGTTTAACTGGCGGACAACGCGACCCTGTCCGGCGAGAGTACCTAAAGATGTTTCTTCCGATCTAGACACAGCGACCTCTCCCAAGTCCCTAACCCTCTTCCAGGGCCGGATTATCCATAAGGCAGCGTGGGAAACTTCCTAGGGAGGAACCCAGCAAGGGCTAAGGGCCCCGCGCACGGTTAAAAAAATTTGAAATTAAGTTAGAAAAGGGTAAAGCGGCGCCAACATGGTTAATTTGGCCCTGCCCTCTTCAAAACCCATCTGGGTGTGCCTACTCCTAGTGTTGTCGCACGTCTATAGGCTACGGTAATCGCGACACCATCATGTGGGCTATATACTTTTTGCTACCATAGTAAAGGTACATACAACGCCCTGTTCCCTGGCCTCTGTACTGACCTTTTTCAATATTCTTCCAGTTAACTGAAACGTAGTTGTCCCTATCGAACCTGTTGGACACCATGGGCACGCCGAGTATACGCAGCACCATGTTGAGAGAGTGCGCCGTGTGGCCCGGCGCGCCTTTTGTCATACTCTCTAGGGATATCGTCTGGGGAACAACAATTTAGCTACCATAAGCCCACACATTATTTTTGTCGCCGATTATAGAACATTCATGTCTAATATGGTCACCAAATAAAGAACATCGAAACAAAATAAGAGTCACACAAAAAGATATTGAAAGAAGCATGTTGCAGATCTGAAAAAAAGATAGAATTAGAAACGAAATACCTAATAAGAGAAAAAACAAAACTGAAGGACTGTAACAAATACATACATAAAATGAAATGGAATTGGGCAGGAAACAACGATATTATAATAAAAAGAGGTAGATATCGCATTAACGCACGCTAATTGTTGCAGACAAATTCAGACAATTGTCGTAATTTTGCCTAGCGGCTATATATAGCTATCTCTTTCTGTACCATATATTCCGTATTATCTATCGCATTCAACTTATTCAACAATAACTGAAAGCCGCTTAGTATGAGGGTAGCATATCTCTATTATAATATCATTGGCAGGAAACCTTATGAGAACAACTGATAATCGTTGGACTAAGAAAGCTACTGAAATGTACCCAAAAGAAACAAAAAGAGAAAGAGGAAGACCAAACAGAAGGTGGATAGATGACATAGTACAGGAGTCAGGAGTGACATGGGGAAGGAAAGCTAGTAATAGGAAAGAATGGAGGAGTTGGGGGAGGCCTTTGCCCGTACTCGGGCCGCTGAATAAATAAAATACATAAATAGAAACAAATAAATAAATATAAATTTTTAATATGAATTTAATGTCATGTTAACATTTTTACTTTATGCAGCAATAAATGGCTTTGTATTTGTATATATAAACATAAAAATAATTCAATACTGAAACGCATAAGAGCTACAAAAAGTCGCTCATAAACGCCATACAGTCAATAAATACCGTGCTTGTATCTATTCGTCCATGTCTCTTATACTCTCACCGGCATACAATTTAGCTCATGCACGAAAGCTTGGTACGAAAGTTGTTTTCAGCAAAAAAAAAACATTTGTAATTATTTATATCACAATATAAATATCCTGGGACATTCCTCACACACGGTCATCTGATCCCAAACTAAGCGAAGCTTGTACTATGGAAACCAGATAACTGATATAATACATATACTACTTTTTTTTTGTAAATACATACTTAATATACATAATTACACCCAGACTCAGGACATACAGACATGTTCATGCACACAAATGAATGTCCTGTGTGGGAATCGAACCCACGACCTGCGGCGCGTAAGGTGAACCTTAACCAACTGCGCCAACTGGCCCGTCAAAAAATATATTTTATTTACGTCGTAAATAAAATATATTTGATTTTTTTCTTTCGAAGTTATGATGTTTGTGTATTAATGAATTCTAATGTGCTTAGCAAAATAATGTATGTTACTTATACTATGCTATTTTCGATATCTATTTGAGACTACGCTTACCCGCAGTTTATTTTATTTGAAATTCATGTTTCTCTGTACGTACATTCGCCCGGATAACTTTATATTACGTATACTTTTAACCTACCAGCATAAACCTAAATAGTATCTTACCTGATTCCCCTCCCGGAAGCCAAGCGCTGGCATGTCGTCACCCTCAAGTGAGAACCAGATCACGCTCTTTGGAGCGAGCACGGCGTCATTGTCTACCTTTTGGAACACAACACACGTTGCCAGCTCTATTGTCGTCATCGCGTATTTTAGAATGGGGAGGTATGTTGAATTTCCTGGGGAGGAAAATTTTCGCGGTAACTCTTCACAAAGCACAATTCCATCACTATAACGTTAATTAAAGATGTAAGATGACTCTTTCAGAGATTGATGTCGAACGTCGAGGGCTGAATCCCACAATAAGCTTGAGCATATGCGAAGGAAAGCATCGTTTGGAAACGATAGAAATAGGTTTTTTAGTTACAAGAGCAGCTGAACAGTAGATGTACCTCCACCTTACAGAGTAAGGTCACCTAAGCTCATCAGGGAGATGATGCCCTGGTAGGTGTTGCAAGCTTTCATAGGGCTACCTTCGGCTACATCATCACATACCATGATGATATTGCGGTCCAACACAGGCTACACATATACACAGTAAAATGTTTACTTACGAACTCTAGGATCAACCCCATACAACACGATCCCGAGCGGCCACAGCTTATCATTATAATATTCCTCGTTATCCCCAGACAGCTGTAGATTGCCGGCGCTGAACCGGCGCGTTTCCGCTGCGGCTGGTAACGACAGCGCTCCGCACTCGGTGTGGTAGTGAGCGTTTATGTAATTCCTGTCTATCGGGGATAGGAGTGAAGGGCGGGATGGGTCTTCGTCCTAGAAGGCAAATCAAGCCATGATAGCCTAGTGGCACTGACATCGTAGCCTGCGAAGGTCCTAAGTTCGAGCGCTTTGGGTAAAAACATCGTGAATATACCATAGCACGGTGGTAGGGTACTTAGTAGTACCCGACTGGCTGGCTTCCACCCTCAAGTTGATATGCCGCCAAACTACTGGGGTGTTCTGGCACTTGAGATCTAGTTCTTTGCTAAGCTTTTTTGCTTACCATCTTCGACCACACCATCTGGTCTCTTCCATTGAAGGTTTACCCCATTCAGGGTATTGAAGGATCATAATTACAAACAAAAATAAAAATCCTTTCTCTATTAGTGTAGATGTCACGAGTGGCGCTCGACGCCTGGCCGGGCGCCCCCTGAGACCCTGTGCCCGCGTGCGCTGCACTATAGGTAAAGCCGGCCCTGCGTTTATTAATATTACAGTCAAAGTACATATGGTAACCGTACTTTCACCTAAACGTATAATAACATGTAGGTACTTGCCTGCTCTTGAAATTTCCTTATCAGGTCATAACTATTCACCGCTGCCACTGCAAAATAAATTTTATTAGAAAATAAACATAATTTTTACAGTTTGTGGAAACTAGGTATAAAAATGAGAATATATTACCTGTTTGCTCTATACTCGCTCTGAGCATATCCACAACAATTCTCGTAATATCTTTCTGATTTATACATTTGTAGCCTATCACCATATCCTGAAATAAAACTTCTTTTAAGTCCGACAAAATATGATATTTGGTTAGTGACTCCGTAGTGAATTCGAATCCGTGACAGTGGCCTTGCCAGGAAGTGTCACACGTTTGACTTCCTCTCACAGAGTACTTTTAATAATATCAAACTAACCGCGGTATTATCTATGTATAGAAATGTGGCCGAGGGAGAGTTATACTATAAGCACACAAATCCTGGATTACGTTACCCTAGGAAACTCACGGAAGGGGTACCGATTATCGGCAACTCGCGAATGTTGGTGTTGCAAATGTCTAGGGGCGGCATGGTACAGTAGTACCCAATTAATATGGCTTACCGAATGTACCTGCGCAGAAGATATATTTTCAAAGCGCGGGAAACGCTATTGGTTGGCAGTTGCCGCCATGTTAGCGCGCGCCGTGCGGAGGGGCGTGACTTGCGAGTGAGACGGAACTAACAGCTGTAGTGTATTATGAACCTTATAGTAGTGATTAAGGTTGATTATAAGTTTTAAGCATTCTTTCGTTAATCTTCGGGGCCATACTTTCTTTTCTGTGCGAACGAAGTTCCCCGACGCGCCATATCAGTTGGATAATACTGTAACCACTTCCAAACTCAACAATGCAAAAGAAAAGGCGCCAAAAAAAGACGTCCCCATTAATTTTATTTCATTTTTACGGTTCCGTACCCGAAGGGAGCCAAACGAGACCCTATTACTATATTAGGGTTGTATCTCAAGAATCATAATAGGTAGACAACAAATGTTTTCATAAAATGTGTATTTCTATTTCCGCTATAACAACAAATAATAAAAATGAAATAATATTACGGAACCATTCATGTGTGAATCCGTCTCGCACTTGGCCGGTTTTATTATTCATTGTTATAGCGGCAATAGAAATACATATTCTGTGAAAATTTCAGTACCTTTACCATGAGTTTTCTACACTAACGTAATCTACACTCGCTAGCGAATACGGTGAATATTTAGTATGACGAGCACCGCCTCTAGTGGCTACTTGTGGAAGAATTTTATACAAAATATTTCACCGTAGTCGCTGGCGAGTGTAGAAAACTCATGGTAGAGGTACAGGTGTCTTAACTATTACCGTTCATGAGATACAGCCCACTGACAGACAGACGGACGGACGGACAGCGGAGTCTCTTTATCCTATAAAATGCTACTTAGCTATATTTCTGGCTATACTTACAACAACAGTTTTACTATAATCATACTGATCTGGAGAACAAGTCTTCCTCTTCTCAGGGTTGCTAACATAGAGTATTTTGTCTCGCTCATTGGCACTGTAATTCATCGGGGTGTTGAAGAATTTGACGCAAATCTCATTTTGTAGTTGAGCGAACGTTGATGATATTACGTCTTGTGAATGTATATCTATGGATGAGTTAGTTATTAAGTAAAAATACAATATTTTCAATTTCAACCCAGCGTGGTTCTATCACCTTAAGGTGGCGTTTGTTCCATACAAACGTAATCCTAAATTTCCTCTCTGGATAATGACACTAGAGCAATGATTATTTTACCATGCAATATGTAGGTACCACTGTATGTCCCTCGGTTGTGTTTTTCTCCATAATTGAATTATTATAAGAATTAGGAGCCTTCTAAAATCACAAAAACTTACCATTTTTAACGCCGTTATCAGACGGCCAGCGAACAAATTTTACGAATATAAAAAAAAACAAAGGAAAACCGACAGACATAGCCAAAGCCCTTCATATTATGATTCTCGTTTTTTTTTAATCGATCCAGTTTTGGAGTAGAAAACCGGGGATTACAAAATATCGATTTCGTCTTAAATAGGTATAATTGGTCCAAGCTGCAGTTGTCTCTATCGCCCTCGGGATAGCTCGGGCACAGCGCAACAGCAATAGATATGTTAAAAACCTATTTTTCAAATTTCTTTCAGCCATCCTTTCCTCTTAAAAATAAACCTGTATATAGACTGGTACTTACCATAGTCTTTTTTATTAAATGTATAATGTACAATTCCTTTAGGCCACAGCATGCACGCCGCATCGTGGAAATATAACAAAACACCAAGCGTTACCAACAACATTTTTAAAATTAAATATTTACGCGAAACTAAACAATTCTTGATAAGATCAAGGTTTGGAAATTTTTAATCTCTTATGTAATAAACCATTGAAATGAAAATTGTTTTATTTTTATTGACTACATATCGGTACAGTCGAATACAAAGAGATGTATCCATTTTAATGTTGCAAAATTGTTCTCTTGGATGCAATAGTTATATTTATATTGACTACATATCGGTACAGTCGAATACAAAGAGATGTATCCATTTTAATGTTGCAAAATTGTTCTCTTGGATGCAATAGTTAAGAAGTCGTTGTATGTGACAAATATGGTATACATATAACCTGACATTGTCATGTGTTTCCATACCAAGTGCCATACCATAATTATCTCACCATAATTCCTATGAAATGTATACTGTTAAGCTTACATTAATGTACCCATACATTGTGACAGAAATATGTATGTTCCAAATATAGTACCTATGTATATACATTTAAAGAATCATGGCGAGATTTGTACAAAAAATAAAGATTTTTAGAGACGTTGAAAAAAAGATCCGCGGAATAAAAATGCGACATTCTATGCTATACCGGCGTATTGCGACCAAAACCGTTATGTTGTTGTTATGTTTTGCGAGGTTTATAAAATATTTCAAGTATATTAATATGTTGCTGGTAATGTAATTTCAACATTGGAAGTGATTCAAAACTCACTAAAATGTTTTATTTTTTTGATACAAATCAATGTATGGATCTCGCCATGATTCTTTGAACATAAACTAAACAAGACAATCATCTATCTCTCATTGACATATTAGCCTTACATTGATTATTTATTGACATACAACGGCTATATAACTATTGCATCCAAGAGGATACATAATTTTGTAACATTAAAATCGATACATCTCTATGTAGTTAACTGTACAAGAGCTAGCAACGTCGCGAAAAAAAAAAACTTTAAGTCGGCTGGTTTTTATGGTTCCTTACCCGAGTAAATGGGAGAGATGGAAGAATGGGGCAATTTTTCCATATTAAAAAAAAAATTTTGGAAATTAACATATACCTACCGCCTTTTTCCGAAAATCGCCCTTTAGTTAGATATCTCGGGGACAGGCAAAACCGCGAGACGAAAAGTAGTATAGTATTCAATAAATACTTTAAATGATTGTATCACACTATATTCATATCACAGCAGGTATCTTAGTCGATAGCTTTGGTCTAATCTTATTTACATATATTATGTAGGCGTTTATAAAAAATAGCACTAATAAAATTATTATTTAAAATGCAAAATTGTATACAAGATTGTAGATATTAAAAATAATGTTAACAAAACAAATTAGCGAACTATAGGTGTTTATGTATGGAATACATTTAATTATCTATTCAAATTATATTTTGAGAATAACTTTAAATAGAATAATAAATAAATATAAAAATAATTATAATATGAGAATTATTATCATCGTTAAAAAATAAGACTTAGGATATTATCCCTACGCTAAGCAGAAGCGTGGAGAAGAGATATCACAATCCTTATCACACTTTGCGAGAGAGAAAGAGACGCATACACAAATATGACGTGAGCCAAAATTTTTTTGAGTAAGAGCCCTTAGCGTCCTCAATACTTGGGTGTGGTTTCACATTTTAAATAATTACGATCGTGTAAATATAATAGAAAAACATATGTTACAGAAATTGTGACTTGAGCAATTGTGACCTGCATAGAAAGAAAACCCACAAAATTATATGTTTCACATGTAAATACGTATTTTTTCACTGGAATGTTTGTAACTATATTTTATCACAATATCACGCGGCTCCAAAATCAGTTTTACTTATATCTATATCTAAAAATATAAGTATGTAACTACACTAGTTTTAATTTTCCGATACAAATCCTCAACAATTATTTAGTTCACGAGATCATTGCAAGAGTACAAGATCTCTGCAAATAATAATTGAAGTACAAGTAATTTTTTTATGACATCAAATTACTGATTGATTTATTCATTATTAGGTCCAAACACTGTCACCCAATCTCATGTTACTCCATAATTTGATAATTCCTTTCGATCTAATTATCAAATACTTACTTACCCGATTATCTTGAAAATTTTCAATGCATTCTTGACATCTACAAAATGTTGAGATTTGTAGAATACACAGAGAGTTGTGACATTTGTTTTCTAGCATACCTTAATCAATATTGACAGATGCTAAGGTAAGTTGTGACAAAGACTATGGTAAGTTGTAACAGAGGCTAAGGTAAGTCGTGGCAGATGCTAAGGTAAGTTGTGACAGAAGCTAAGGTGTGTCAGAGGCAAAGGTAAGTCGTGTCAGAGGCAAAGGTAAGTCGTGACAGAGGCTAATGTAAGTTGTGACAAAGGCCAAGGGTAAGTTGTGGCAGAGGCAAAGTTGTGACAGAGGCACACTAACAAACTTGCAGGACTGTATTACTAACATCATAAGCAACAACTTTTGTTCTATGACTTTTTACAAAACAATACATTTACCAAAAACAAACTTTCCAGCTTTCGTTGTTCTAAAACATTTCAATTCTGTATTTTGTTGAACCCACGCCCGTGCACTTTCTCTCAGTCCATTGCTACGGTTGACATTTGCAAAAGAATCATACATTCGGTCATTTGGTTGCAAATGACTTTACCTACATCCCCTCAACGGATTTCAGACATTCACAATTACCCTGCATTAAACAAAATCAATGGGATTTTTCCCATAATTAACGTAGATAAGTACAAACAGATTTTTTTAAATTATTTAATTACAATAACTTGGTAAGATAAGTCCAGTTCGTCAAGCGAGTAACCACTGGGTATTTTTTTTATCTTTTTATATGTTACAAAAAGTTTTACTCATTTTACAAAAACTTGTTTTCTTAACATTTATTGAATCTTATTAATTTTATATGACATTTATTTACAGGGGGTTTATAACCTTTAAAATATGTTTTTTATAAAATATTTATGCCTGTATAAGCTCCGATACTAAACTTAAAAACAGTCTTCTTTCTTCAGGTACAATAAAATAAAACAGCCTTTTTTCATGTTTTTTTCCATATTTTAGTCGTCAAATACACTTAATTCTATAAAAGGTAACATTGGTACAATGTTCTCGTTATATAAAATAGTCTTTAATAATAACTATAGCGTAAGAATGGCTTGTCTTCTAAAAAAATGGCAAAAATTATATTTGCCACTTTTGTGGGCATTGTTGCCATAATGATGGCAAATGAGAAAACATACATTTGAATACACGAAAGAGTGGTTAGAAGTGAAACCACGGGGAAACTACATCACAATATTTCATGGGCAATCTTGCCAATACTGATGGCAAATTACAAAATTTAAAAAAAAAACAAACTGAAAATCTCATCGTAATCTTAAAACAAGCCATTCAAACGCTTCTCCCAAAAATTATCTATCACTTCACATATACACAAAGTTGAACCGGCACAGGCTTTGTGACAGCGAAGATATGATCGGCCCGTAACCCTGGGCATTGTCATAAAGCTCGAAGAGAGGTGCTGCAACCAATTTATAGTTCTTTGGCACTGCAAATAGAGCTCTGTCTTGCAGTTGAACAAGGAATAGGCGTTTGTGCTCCTTTGGTTTTGTTATGTGGGGGGGAATGTATGGGTATTGGGGGGGCTCGAAGTTTGGTCGCCACCAGTTACCTGGAACAGTTAAGTGTGTTGATAAGGTGGTGTTTTTCTAATTGCTATTTATTTTAAGAGTGTAGCGTTTATTCGCTCAAAGAGCAGCTCGACTGTGGAACCTCCACCTTACAGAATACCGCACACAAATAACTTTGTTGTGTTCCTGTGCGTGAGAAAGGTATCACGTGATTTTTAACAATCTCTTATGTCAATCCCATACAAAGGTTGATCGTTTACTAACGATAACGATTGTCGACAACCATCTTGTCTAGGGGGGCAGGGCGGTAACGCGTGAGCGATGCTTCTTGTATTGCAAGCGTCCATATGGTTACGGTAACTGCTTATCATCAGGCCGTATGCTTGTTTACTGACTTCATCGTATAAAAATGCTATTAAAAACAAGAGATGAATAACGAGACAAGGAGACACCTTCGTGTCGTGTAAATTTTTAACAAACTTGATAAACATCATAGCATGCTCCTAATTTAGCTCTAAATATTTAAATGTTTTACCTATGGTATCTTCAATGAGCCACTCTTGCTTGACACCATCTTGTCTTCCTAGAGTCTCTGTCAACAGCCTCTTGAGACCTTCAATTTCATCCTGGAAAGTTTGGAAACCACAGGACTGTTTACTAACTATTTCACTTATTATTATTTATTCTTTATTACTGTTACTTTGCTACCATTATCTGACTCAGATTATAACTGTTCTTAAATTCACAGATTAATTCTTTTTTAATAAATATTGTCAATATATTAATTGATCCTATAATATAACCGACTAACTTTGTCTGGAAAGTAATAAAACTATGATTTTTAAATGTTGAGGAGATACCTTAAGCCAGCTACTCTACCACTACGAATATAATAATAGTCATTCATTATAAATAAATTATGTAAAACAAAAAATTGTGATGACATTTACTATTTCGCAAAATTTTATCTAGATCCATTCAGCTATTCTCAATAAAGACACCGTACAAACATGTCCAGTTTCGTTTATAATATTAATGAGATGAAAAAAAATCGGATTATTGTAATCACATAACTGTGTGCGCGATAGTACTCATGCGCAGCTATCCCCTCCATTTTTCGTTCAACGCTAGACTTACGTGCCACTACCTGTACATTGCTACGCCCATGGGTGTACGCATTTTTGTACCTACTATGTAATATAAATGGTAAAACTTTGTTCATCCTAAAAAGCTTTATCTGATAAAAACCTAGAATAGGTGAAAGATTATAATTTTTTCCTATAGAAGACAATTCAATTAGGTATAGTAACTAGTGAGTCTGTGAGCTGCAGACCTCGCAACTCTCAATAATGATATAAATCTCACAAAATTTCATGAGAATTGGTTGAGAAATGCGACATACATCCTTTGGAAATCTGGACATACAAAAGCATTTTTGCCCAAACTGAAACGGAGACATTCGCTCGCTCGATCAATTATTGATAATCAGATCTCAAAGAAAAAACAAACTTACTTCACCAGGGTTAAGTTCTCCGCCAGGCAGCTTGAAGAATGCTGTCCCCAGCTGAAGCAGCAACACGTGAGGTAGACCATGCTCGTGGACTAGAAGCACCCCTTCTACTGATCTGAAAATTATTTACATACTCCTTTAATAGCTGTGCATTGCAGAATCTTGAATTTGTGATATTAGTTACCCCTGTTGAATTAAAGCTGTAGATTAATTGCCACAGAGCAATTTCTATATTCATAAGAACTCATAAGGACCTATATTGAATAATTTTGCTATACGAGTTTAAACCTAAAAAAATGCATAAGTGCAGAATCTCTCAACATATGCAAAAGGGTAGGAATGTACATTGACGTCGATTAATTTTAGTGGGGAGTTGGGGGAGGGTGGGAGGTCTAAAACCCCCTGTGAAGGAAAAGTTGCACCGCCCCTTGTTGGGATATGATTTTTATATTTTATCACAAAAGTTTTCTGGTGCTAACATCGATTTAACTCGTCAGGCGCGACGACCAGACAAGAGAGACCTGCCAGAGTTAAAATTTATATGGAACAGTAAGTAAATGACAGGTAATATTAAACCTTATTATCTTTAAACGTCATAGTGGCATTTCGCGTACAATGGCCGCGGTTCCCCTTAAACACAAACGGTCTGTTTAAGGCGCGCGGCGGGTTAAGGGGAGAATATTGAAAGAAATCTTCCGCAACTTGAAACTTTGTGTAGACTTCTAATAATGTGACCTTCTTGCTAAATAAATATGAACTCTCAAATCAATGGATGTCAAAGAACAACTAAACCTGCAAAAGAGATGTATCTTCTTATTTTTCTACGGAAAGGCTTGTTTTGACCACAACCTCACCATAAGAAGACAGTAGCTGGTTGACTGATTTACAACTTGAGGGTGGTTGCCTACCTGGCGATAACCACCCACATTAACCATAAAGCTTACAATTTATGATATGCAGGTCATAAAGCAGTGTACAAAGAAGGAGTAGACTCATCATGCAACAATATGGCTGAGCCTGACAGGCAAAAGACATGTGAGAAGACAGTATATAGTGTAGAGTCTTTGATGCCACCAAATGAGGCATGATCCTTGGCTTAGGGTGTTATCAGGAGTGGGGAGGGAGAGAAAGGTATGCGTTTCTTATTACATTATCTGGTAACTAAACATTACATACTGTAAAAACACGGGACTGTTAGTATGATTTTACCATGTACGACAAAATTTATATCGAATTCGATTCATAACCTTACCTCCTCATACCGATTTTTGAAAACTCTTCCCTCATCCTTTGGAAACGCGCAGGAACCGAAGCATCCTTCTCAAACAACGGCTCCTTAGTCCCGAACGTGTAATTAGTCAGTGGATATAAGTTTATCGTCCTATTTAGCGTTACACTTGGGGCATTTTGACTATTCTGATGTTGCATGCCCGGTCTTGGCCACGGTTTATTACCAGGTGCTCCTTGTACTGCAGCCATTTTATCACTATAATTATGATTATTGAACGTTTACTTGGCTATTTACTTAGATAAGTGTGGTAAATATGGTTAAAATGCCCGGACGGAATATTGTAGCGGATTCAGGGCGAAGCCAAACAAGCGGCAGCCATTACAGATCTCTACTAAGTCTGTGCATTACAGTTTTCTTTTTTCTTTAGAGATGGGACATGATTGAATGACGTGACTATAACAGACAGAGATTCTACCGATATTTACTATTAGTCGATTATTGTATTAGATATTAATAACCGTTGGCACTCTGTCGAGTGCTTTAGTGATAAAATGTCAACTTACGTTTACATTCTGTGGTTTCATGGTTTGTTAAAAAGAAGAAAAGGCCATGTGCATGTAGGATAATACATATTGTTGGGTTCCGTAGGAATTTTAATAAGATAATGAGTTTTTGTTTGCAGAGTTAAGCGAACATAGCTCTTCTTCCTGAAAAATCTGATAATATTTACAGCACTAGACCAAGGACTGAAGTAACAAGAAAAACTATCACGCCCAATATTATTTAGCTGTAGAGCCACCCCTATTTTTAGGGTGCCTTGTTTGACTAAGGAGCCCTAAAAAATCTATTCCGCTGTCTGCCATGCCATCCTGTATGGCAGTGCTGCCAGCTTAGCTCTTTTTTTTTGTGTACACTATTATTGTACCGCTCGTTAAAACGCCTAGTGCTAAATGTAGCGCTTTTTCCACAATTCAAAATTATGTTGAAAACTCACGCACCGACTGCCACGTTTTGAACAAATTAAATCGTATCACAATGTATGGGGTCCTGTAAGTTGTCTGTCACTGTCTGTCTCTCAAGATTTCCGTGAAAAGTTTTTGTATTTACCACCATTGTATGTACTAAAACATGACTTTTAAGGACGGTGACTGACAGTGCGGACTATATGAAGTGATTTATTTGGTGTCAGCTATAAAGTCTAAATTCGTGGTTTTCCACATTATAGATTTTCCAAATTCTCTGTTTTACCTAATCATATTTGAGAAAACTGAAATAAGACAAGGCTGTATGGCTCAACCTTTGCCTGCCTTTTGGCGAATAAGACGAACAACAGCAACTGTCAGACGTCCGTCACTTACGTCAGTGTATGTTTTATTTGTTGTGGTCAATCGGTGAAGTTTCAATATTTTCCCATTTTCGTTTTTATTTTATTAGGTACTTAGTACAATGTCTCTACAACTAGAATTATTAACCGAGAATCCTTCACAATAATAATAATAATAATAATAATTCATTTATTTAGAACAGAAAAGCAAAAACATAAAATTAGTGAGCCCTGCATCCCACACTAGGACAACCTGTGTTGTGGGATACAGTACAGTTAACAATTTAAACAGATCGGTATGGATGACAAAATTTTAAAGTAATTAAAAGGAACAAAAAAGATTAGCTTAAGGGGGTTAGTTACAAATTCTTAATGGTATGTTATAATTGAAGGGTGCATATGTGTGTGTAAGTGTGTGTGTTTGCGGCAATGAGTGAGAAGTACATTACAAAGATGAGATAGAAAAATAAATAATAATAAATTTGATATTACATAAATAATTCATAATATAAGTATGCTGATATTGAAAGTACTATAAATACACATATTATTTATAAAAAGATACATAGGTTTATCGGATATAATAATGGTACCATATATACTGGAAACAATGAGTCCTAGTTAATTCAGGGGTTTTAGACGTCGCATGGCAGGAGAAATTCGGTATACCCAGAGATAGGTATAAAAGGAGCAGCTGAGGGCATAAATAAAGCATGGAGGGATGGGAAAGGCCTGGCCCCCACTCATCGACTGGAGTTCTAACAGAGTCAAAAGCACTCAGGATCAAAGGGAGGAATGACGATTGGATGAGACTATATGAAAGAAGTCCATCGACCAGTGAAAGGGCCAGGCCGTGACGTTATATAGTAGTCCGTATGAAATTCTCCGTAGCATTGTAATTGAGCGTGGAGAGAAGGCCGTGATTTTCTTTTTGCAAACATAACGTGATGATTTCAAAATTTCAAGGGTCTTATCCAGGTGCTTGTACAAAAATGGTCCTTTGAATGAATTTGCACGCTGTGCGATTTGAGTTCTTGTACGAGGAATTACCCAGGAGGAACGGCGTGAAGATCGTGTAGTAGGTGCCACTGTTAATAAAGCTGTCTTGTGAAAACGTAACGCCACACCGAGGATGTATAATTGCCGAACTCGCAGAAATTTCGTATCATCATATAGTCTGTCAGTAGAGTATCTAAATGGCTTATTGAAGGCAACTTTAAGAAGGCCCCTCTGTGCTCTTTCAATTTTCAGGAACAAAGTTTTAGTTGCCGATCCCCAGCTAACAATACAGTAGCCCAAGATAGATTGGC
Organism: Polyploca ridens; assembly: GCA_951394255.1. Classification (NCBI taxonomy): domain Eukaryota; kingdom Metazoa; phylum Arthropoda; class Insecta; order Lepidoptera; family Drepanidae; genus Polyploca; species Polyploca ridens. The sequence continues at coordinate 3,551,636 of OX596272.1, read as the reverse complement.
ACAGCGCTTGGTAAACAATTTTAATAGTGTTTGAGTCAGCTACTAGGCTCAGTTTCCTAAAAATGTGAGTCATCTTACGGATCCGGCAACACAAGGCATTAATTTGGGAATTCCATGTCAACTGGTGGTCTATAGTGACACCAAGGTATTTGAGGCTATCCACACACTCCAGTTCGGGGCAGTTGCAAATGAACTTGGAGTGAGAGGCACACGTATGCTGTACAACTTTGATAGCATGGGGTTGTGTTCTCTGGGAAATACGGAAGGCCATATATTTGGTTTTGCTCGCATTTAAAGTGAGCAAATTGCTTTGCAGCCAATGAGCCACTCTGGACATTCCCCGTTGGGCCACATCAACAACCTCTGACCATGTATCGCCATGAAAGATAAGTGCTGTGTCGTCAGCAAACGTATAAATATTTGCTTTATTAAGATGAAGCTGGCAAAGATCATTGATATAGACCAGAAATAACGAAGGTCCGAGCACACTGCCCTGCGGCACCCCGAAAGATACAGTTGCGTAGTCACTGTACCGGTTTGAGATACGGACTCTCTGCTTTCTATTAGTTAAGTAAGAGCGGAACCAGTTCAGAGATGTGCCACGCACTCCAAGGAGCTCAAGCTTTCTTAGTAGAATGGGCCAAGACACTGTATCAAAAGCCTTGGCCAAATCAAGAAAGACTCCTAAACATTTTTTGCCGGAGTCAAGGGTTTCAGATACGCGGTCCACAAGAGCCACCACAGCGTCCTCGGTTGATTTAGATGCTCTGAAACCGAATTGGTTGGGAGATAGGATATTGTTATTTTCAAGGTAATCCAGGAGACGTTTGTTTATTATCTTTTCTAGTATCTTTGATAAGGAGGGGAGTAAAGAGATGGGCCGATAATCAGATATAGTTGAGGTGTTGCCAGATTTGAAAACTGGGCAAATATCTGCAACTTTAAGACAGTCTGGGACTTCACCCAATAGCATGCTCAAGTTACATATGTGAGCAATGGGAGAGACTAAGACATGACTGGCAAGCTTAAGAACCTTATTACAGATCTGATCACTACCAGGGGCAGACGACATTTTTAGATTAGAGATTATCTTACTAATTTCGAATTCATCGGTGGGCTTAAGGAAAAAAGAGTTAACTGGTGGATAATCAATAACAACAGACTTGGCCAGATGAGATTCAGTTTTATGCAAGTGAGAGAGAATATTCGTTGCAAGGTTGTTGCCAATTGATGAGAAATAATTATTAGCGCAGTTAAGGGAGTCAATTTCACTGGAATACACTCTAAGAAGGTCACTTGGGTCTGATTTGGTAGACTTAATGTTACAAATATCCTTGATTGTACCCCAGAGCTTTTTACTATTGTTTTTACTAGCAGCTATACGGTCAGCGTCATATGTGTTTTTTTGATCTTTCAGCAAAAGGTCACAATAGTTTCCATATTTCTTATACTTTGTTTGTAAAGAGAGGTTACATGGGTACTTTCTGGCCTCTAGGTGGAGTGAATCCCTATGTCGGATACAATTTAGAAGTTTACGAGTCATCCAGGGCTTCTTAATAACTTCAGAGCTTCGAGGCTTTTTTTGGACTGTACTGTTTTTAACAGCATAACTAATAATATTAACTAAGTTATTGGTAGCAGTGGTAACATCCATTTCAACATAAAAGTTGGCCCAGTCCATGCGCTCGAGGGAAGCAACTACATCATTAAAATTTGTTTGGGTGATGGTTTTGGGCATAGGGGGATTCGTCGCTATGTCATTATTAATACCAATAAGGACAACGTCATGATCAGAGATGTCAGAGTCACAAACAACCACACGACAAGTTTTTTTGGTCCTTATCATTGCGTGGTCTAAACAGTTAGGACCTCGTGTAGGCAAAGTGTGACCTGCAATGAATCCATAATGAGTCATTAGATCAAGATAGTCAAGACATCTTGAATCTGTAGCGTGAGGTTTGATGTCTATGTTTATGTCACCAGTTAAGATACATGTATTACTAGATAAATGGGATATTGTAGCTTCCAAGGAGTCAAGAAATAGTGTTGTATCACGAAATGATGGAGAACGGTATATTGCTACTATACAAAGCTCATGACCTAATTTCAAGACTAGGCAATTTCCATCATCAAAGAGGGGCTCTTGGACTTCGACTTGTAGTCCAACTTTGTGGAATATAATCAAGCCATCATTTTGGTTCCGCAATCTTGTAGATGAGTGGTAAATATAGTTTGGTAGGTATATTTTTGGTGAGTTGTCATCAATCCAACACTCAGTCAAGATAATGAAATCGGGCAGAAACTTTAGTCTGTATAGAAATATAAGAAATTGATCGAAGTTTTTTCGGACGCTTCTAATATTTAGCGTAAGCACTAATGTTTGGTGCAAATGATCACCCAGCATGGGCATACATTCTTCGGCCGAACTAGCTCTGGAATTGTCTATTAATGTAATGTTGTCAATGTTATCACTTCACTTCACTTCTTTTATCAATAAGATCAGTATTAACCATCATTTTGACAACATATAATTGGGATAGAAAGTCACACAGGAACTCCTGCGTGCTTTTATTGCTTTAGTTTTTATGGTTTTACATTGACAACAAAAAGTAAAATATAGACGTTTCATTAGTAAGAAATCTTTTATATTATGAGCATTTGAGTAAGTGGCCGCAAAATCTTGAATCAAGTAGATAGAATGAACTATGGGTGGTATATGATGGTAGAATAGGAAATTTTCCTGGAAATAAGTATTGGGAAGCAGAAAACAGCTTAATTTATCACAGGAAAGATTAGCTCCGATTGTATGAATATGGTACGTTTTAATAAAATATATAATACAAATAGAATAAGATAATGATGTTTGATTGTGAAAATGAAGTAACAAGTTTATAGTGTTGGTGTAAATTCTAAACTGAAATAAGACAAGGCTGTATGGCTCAACCTTTGCCTGCCTTTTGGCGAATAAGACGAACAACAGCAACTGTCAGACGTCCGTCACTTACGTCTAGCGATGGGTAACTAGCCGAAATTTCAATAGCTTAGCTAACCGGCTATATGTGGTGTAAAAGCCAGCTAGTTAGTCAGCTATTTTGGCTATTTGGCTATTTGACTACACGCACGTACTCACAGCTACCGGCTACTCGGCTAGATTGGCTTTGGCTAGCCGGCCAGCTACCGGCTAGTGGCGGCTAGAATGGCTTTGGCTAGCCGGCCAGCTAGTGGCGGCTAGAGACCTGTGGCGGCTAGGCGGCTACCCGCTGTGTGTGACGTAAAGTTCTCGTAATGAGGAGAATTTCTTATGATACCTCTATGGTCAAAATACTTGTCAATACGTGTACTTAAGGTTCAAATTGGTTCGAATTATCAACAGTTAGGCAGGTAAGAAAACTCCTCATTCTTTCTAGCTAGCGAGTAGCCATCTTGTAGCCAGTAGCCACCCAGTAGCCAATAGCCAATTATCTTGTTGACAGATAACATAGCCGTGGCTATTTTATGTCTAGCCGTTTTTTGGCTAGTTATTAGAATAGCTACCCACCTCTACTTACGTCAGTGTATGTTTTATTTGTTGTGGTCAATCGGTGAAGTTTCAATATTTTCCCATTTTCGTTTTTATTTTATTAGGTACTTAGTACAATGTCTCTACAACTAGAATTATTAACCGAGAATCCTTCACAATGGACAGCAGTAACATTTGTTACGCCGGAAATACAGAAGAAAGAAATCAAACCCTTTGTTGTTCGTAAGTTTTCAACAAACTTTTCAAAAAAAACAATACAACCCATAATTCAATTTCATCGATATAAATAAGTCTTAATTTACATATAATCCCTAAAATAACTTCCTTTCTAACCCACACTTTCCTGGGATAAAAAAATAGGAAAATTAGCAAGTGGTCTACAAAGGCTACATTCCGAACTGACGCTGTAATCGCTGTAATCGATTTGAGCACCCGTACAACAATAGTCTTGTAAACCCATCTTCCTTTTTACAATCTTTTATATAACTTGCAATGTATGTAACTATGTGTGGGTGGAATCTTGCCGAAGAATCGAAGAAGTCGAATTTCACCCACTTCCAGTTGTCGGGTTGACTTGATATTTGATATACATTAGTATATTGGATGACAATGCAAGTACAGTCACCAAAAAAAGCGTGTATTAAAAATGATTTTTTTAACAAAATATTTATTTTGTCTTGAATCCTTACTGCCACTCTGTCTGAGAGCTCCAAGTTCCCAGAAATGTGATTGGAGATTCAGAAGTTTCGTTGTGAAAAGATAACAAAAAGTCATACAGTTTGTTTTTAATTTATAACATTAGTGAAGATAATACCTATAAAGATAAAGATAAAATGGTATTTATTGGACACACAGATTCACACACAACAATAAGAATAAAAAGAAATAACGTAGTAACATAAAACATATACAATTAGCATGTGATATTGTGGGTCCAAATGGCCCCTGCTCAGCATGTGCTGCAGATCACTACAGCACTGATTTTCGGCTGAAGCCACGTGTGAATCACGGATATTTGAGCGGTGCATATTTATAATATAATATATGTATAATTGAAAATAGAAACAAAACCAAAATAAAATTAAATAATCACAAAAATATGTGTCTAAATTCCTCTCCATCCTAAGGTTGTCTAGAAGAGATCGCTTTTTTTAAAAGACCGCCACCAACACTTTTGTACAATAGTTATTTATCTATCATTCTCACCAAAGCAAAAAAAATATACATATAAATATATAAGACCATTTCATTCATCCATAGTGGCCCTGAAAGAGTTAGAAGGTAACCCAGACAGTAGACAATCAAGTCTGATGAACGCTGACAAGTTTGCAGCCGTCCGGGCGGTAGTTAGGCACTGTGCGAGATTACGGTCGGCTACAAAGGAGCCTTGGGGTGAGGAGGATGTTAGCAGTTTCTTAGAAACATTGAGGTAAACCTAAAATTAATTTGTTTAATAATTATTGTAGACTAGCTGTCCAGTTTCACCCGAATCTCCGAGGGATCATATGTTTTCCTGGGATAAAAAGTATCCTATGTGTTAATCCAGAACATATTCTATCTGTGTGCCAAATTTCATCCAAATCCATTCAGTATTCTGTGTGAAAGAGTTACAAGTCCTTAGATTGTAAGAGTCAGGAAACATACACTGAAGCAAGTTCCATTCCCTTGCTGTTTGCATTATAAATGAGGATGCAAAACGCCATGTTCATATTTTCAGTATGTCAACAAGTAACAGGTGATATTTTCCCCGTGTCTTGTGGTGTGTAAAAATGGGGATGGGGGGATAAGGTTGACCGAGTGTATAAAACAAGCAATCACCATAACAATAACATCCTTATTATCTTTCCAAATGACTTCTAGTCATAAATCATATGTAAGCTCAAGGTCCATCTGATGGTAAGTGGTCACTGTGGCCTATAGATGTTAGCTAACCAGAGGGATAGCTTTTGTGTTTGCCATAAACCAATCAATTTTGTCATGTACCATCACCAAAACATCAAGTTCATTGATAGGATTTGAACCCACGTCATTCATTGCTGCTAATCATTAATTTGTAAGATTTATACAATTTATTTTATTAAATTCCAGATTTTCACAAGACTGCATATCAGAATTTACAGTATTATTGTGCACAGATAAAATATATGAAAATGTACCAACACATCTGCGGGTCAAACCTGGGATCGTCAGCTTGCAATGGAAGATAGATATTTCTTTAAGGTATGTGCTTTATTCCATGGTTTCCATTGCATTCCTGCTATGGTCTTTAACTGAGGGGCAAAATAGCCCTTTGGTATAACAAAGAGCTACCCTCCATGGTTCTAGGGTTAGGTTAGGGTCAGTGGTGTAGCTAGCATGGGTGGCACCCGGTGCTGAAATCGTGGTGTCACCCCAAAAATGAAAACTATGATGTGATTTTTAAAGTTCAGTTTTTATTTGTATAATGCAAAGGCCTTTAAGTAAGTCATGCTCACTTTAAGGCCTGTGCTTGCGGCGGCGTCGTGTGACGGGTCGCCCTCCAATATGGCGAGGAGGGCGATGGCTGCCACACGCGTCATACTTGTGAACAGGTGCTGCTTGTGGGGGTTGGTCTGCTTAAGTTTGCCATTTATTTATTTACTTATTAAATATAGATTCAGTCTACTTTGTAGTTTTGCCGCCGCGCCGGGGCACGCAATTGTTGTCAGTGCGATTAGAATGTAAATATTATGTAATCAATCTAAGCTTGTTTTGAAAAGAGTAATTGCTGAGTTTATTGCCGGCTCTTCTCAGCAAATACAACCCTCCGAACCGGTATTAGAGTATTAGCGTCAGACTTTTCATAAGTGCCTGCGAAGGTCTATTTGAATAAATGATTTTGAATTTGAATGCGGTACAGTGTACAGTGTTGGTTGGTAAAAAAAAATAGTAGGTATCACACATTAAACCAATTGGGAATACAAATTTCAATCAGAACCAGAAGCAATTTATTCTATTGCTTTTATAATATGACTCTGTTTTTCTTTTATAAGACGAAGTGCCTCTATTTTTATGACTAATTGATGTCAAAAAATCATAATTTTATTTATTTTCGGAAAGCTAACGGCTATTTATTACATAATTTATGATAATACTAAAGGATAGAACTTTACAAGTTATCACTTATATATAAATCAATCTTGTGACATTATGGTAGGTACAATAAAACGACAAGCTTGGTTTTCATACGGATGGAGGGTGCCTTGCGTTATCTATTTAGATTTATGTCAGTGGTACCTACTCATCTTTCAATTAATTATAGGTTTTTTCTATTTTTAATATTTTCTTTATCTGTGCATAGTAAGGATTACAGCCTGGTTTTAAATACTTATAAGTTTCTTTTTTTAATGTCTCTAATCTGGTTTGAACACCAAAAAAAAATGTCCTAATTCCCACGGAAATCCTACTGGGAAATTGAAAACTCATGATAACATTTCTCCTTTTACAGCCAATCAAACATGAGATCAGAAACAGCGAACCCTGAGAAAAGTAAAGCGATAATGCACCGAGACACACACATTATACTAATATTACAGCTGACAAACGGACAAACATTATCATATAGGTTATCTGTAAGTAAGTTTCATGAATTAAGATATGTTGTAGCGAGTGCCTTGAAGAGCTTGATCGTTTTGGAGAAAAGGAAGTGTATGAGGAAAGACTGACTAAGGTTTTCATGGGGTTAGATGGAAGAATAGGCCCGAAAAATCCTATTTAGTCTGTCTTTTACATTATCAAAAAATATTAGACACGTATTTTTCTTTTGTCAATCAAAGAATAAATGACGGAGATATGGTGTGTTGAAGTTCCGTGTGACGTCACGCGATGGTACTCTTCACAAACAAGTGACGTCACGAGCCCCCAATCCCGACCTTTGGTCTTATCTTTGTCATTTTTTATTGATTTGGTAAAGCAAAAAATACGTGTCCAATATTTTTTGATAATCTAACTGATGGACTAATTAGTTATTGTTTTTTTACTCAGACCTCAATCCTAATTTTGAAAAAGCTATCTCAAAGTATCTATCCTGTATAGAATGCATATGCATAGCTTTGCCAGTAACATACATACATTCCCTTACAAATATTTCTGTCCTGAATACTTAAAAAATATATGTAAATTAATTAATTAGGTAATAGAAATATTGTAAATAACAATTATTATATTGATTGTTTTTGTAAATTGAAATTGTTAAGTTTTATTATGAAATTGTTACCTTTGATTCATAGCTAAACTACCGCTTTTACTAAAAAATGTGTTAGTCGAAAATAAACCCTACGTCATGGGGCCAAGGTTTATAATGATAACAACAATGGTGCCGATTCTGTTGTAAATCGCACTAAACTAATTTTAGTCACATCACGTCTCTTTCTTACAAACATTATTAAATAAAGATATAACATATTTAAAGCTATAAAATTAGTCTTTGCCGTCTTCATTTGCGGGTATTTAGACGTAACCGCGATAGATGGCGACTAAATTTATATTGAAAACAAGCATTGGACTAATTTGACAGGACTAAATTTCTTACATCCTTTTCTTATGTTCTTTGTTAGAAAGAGACATAATGAGACTAAATTAGTTTAGTTGTAAACAACAGAATCAGCACCATTATGTTTATTATTTAAATTTGGAATAGGGGCCTTAGTTCCGGCAGTAGCCGCTAGAGGCGTTAAATTTTCATGAAAATTGTAAGATACAGAGGGTTACAGTAGTACCCAACTTATATGGCTTACCGATGTACCTGCGCAGTAGATACATTTTCAAAACGCGGCACACGCTATTGGTCGGCAGCTGCCGCCATGTGTGCGGAGGGGCCTCACGCGCGAGTGAGACGGAACTAACAGCTGCACTGTATTATGAACCTTATAGTAGTGATCTAAGGTTGATTGTAAGTTTTAAGCATTCTTTCGTTAATCTTCGGGCCATACTTTCTTTTGTGTGCGAACGAAGATTCACGACGCGCCATATCAGTTGGGTACTACTGTACACACGGCTACACATCAAGCTATACATTTCCAGTATAAGCTGATCTCGCATTGTATAGGATTTCCGTACTCATAATTATGAGGTCATTGACCATAATCTGAAATCCCAATGAAATTATTCTTCTAATATTCTGTTTGAAGAGGTAAGACTAAGAAAATTTATAGGTGTTTGTGTAACTTTAATTTCATGTGTAGATACCGGCAAACTTCTTGGCACAATTTGGGCGGACAATTTCATAGCGATTTAAAAAAAAACGTGACGTGACTCTGTAACGTGACGTTTTAGGACATAGACACCTTAGTATTTTTTTGTTGGTATGAGTGTGGGGACACTCATCGATGTATATAGGATTCATCGTGCGACGCCATTTAAAAAAAAAAAAAACAAAATGGCGAAAGAAAATATGCCCAAATCTTCAAACTCCTTTGGCTTCTGTGCAGTTTACGTTTTGTGCCAAGAAGTTTGCCGTCTATACATATCAGTGGAATTTTAGACTGTGGTCATATATACAATTATATGGTTATATTATTATATTTATACATATTGCAAAAAATATCTTTAAAATATCAAAAATAATTATTGTAAATTATGGTGCATAATAAGCATTTACTCATTGTTATAGTTTATTTTTTAAATAAAAAAACATTCAATATTAATTGATCTTTTATTTACAAAATTTCCGTCATTTTATTTAAGAAGGAAGCAGTGTATATAAACTTTATACCAAAGGCTGTTTCTAATTTGGCTTGACATTTAATGGATGTCAATGGATGTAACACCACAGTTGACTTAATATCTTCGGCATAGAGCATATAATCCACAAGCGACATCTACATCACAAAGTAAATAACGGACAAATTTATAGATGGCGCCACTAGACGAAAAAGCTAAATCGCGCTATCGAAGATATCAGCATTTTGAACTACCTCTTTGTCTGTCTTTAAGCTTATTTAACTCTAGAACCACTGCACTGATTTTAATGCGGTTTTCACTGACACCTAGGAGATTTCTTGGGAAAGGTTTTAAGTTGTATATCATTGCGGTGTGATTGAAAGGAACTGCGCAGTGACCGTTTTAGTGAAGACATGCCTGCAAGCTGAAGGAAGATTTTTGGAAGAATTTTTCAACCAAAATGTCTGGTCTGTGAATGCAGCAAATTGGTTGCCTAAGCTTCTTGTGATATTTGGTTGTCAATCTCGTTTGATATGTCTTCTTGTTTCTGTGGACAATACAATTTATTACATTTGAGTTGGGTTTTTAAAATATAAATAAAACGTTCGTTTACTACTCGCTAGGTGAATTGCTAGTCTCTAGGCGCTAAGCAAGCCGCCTAAGAGGAATTTTAAATGGTTTTAAATAAGCACCAACAGCCCTTAATTTATGTCAGATTTACACAGAAAAGAGGCATGTTCCTGTGTGCGCAGTTTTAGAACGATACCGTAGACAATATAAGTTGAAAAACAGTATATTTTTTGCGGAATAGGCTAGATGCAAAGATTTTCATAGGGCATCGTTTAAATTCTTTGGCTAGATGACAAAAAAAAATCAATTTAGTCCGTTTTTTACATTATCAAAAAATATTAGAAACGTATTTTTTCTTTTGTCAATCAAACAAAAAAATAGTCATAGTCATAGTAGTTTATTGGCAACATTAGTTACAGGTCAATAGTGTAGTTACAAAATAATAATAATAATACAATCATAATAATCACATTGTACGAATACAATAACACAATAGGTACAATAATGAAAATTACGTAGATATCGTGTGTTGAGCCCCCACTCCCGAATTTTGACTCGCTTTATCTTTGTCAATTTTTAATGATTTGGACATTTGGTAAAGCAAAAAATACATGTCCAATATTTTTTGATAATCTAACTGACGGACTTATTCGTTTATATTACCTAGGAATCATCCCTATTGTGGCGTCGTACTTCTCTCAAGGGTTTTTCCCCAACATTGTTTAATTTATTTATTAACGAACTTAAACAAAAACACACATTACACACAATACACATCAAGAAAATTCTTATGTATCTTCAGTTACAGATCACAGCATTAATTTGTAACAAAAAAAATAGATAAGTAAGGGAGTTACAGGTCGGTTAACTAAATCTGGCACGTTCACAATACTCACACATATGCAATGTCACGATAAAGGATGTTTTATTACATTATTGCTTCTAATCAGTCAAATCTAAAGGACGAATGCAAAAAAAGACCACTGTATATTTATGAGCAGTAGCAAAAGCAAAACAATAACTGTCTCCTTCATACTCATAAGCTTCACCTTGCGCGAGAGAGACGGACAGTGTTGATAAGGCGCATGCAGTGCGACGTGACGCCGCGCGCTTCACACACACTACACAAGCGACACGTGTAAATGTGATGAACGTGCCAGATTTAGTTAACCGACGTGTAGTTAGTACCTTATGTTTGTTGGCGCGGTGCGCTCTGAGCGTGGCGGGTTGCGTGAAGGCGGCGCCACATTCACAGATGTAAGGCCGTTCGCCGCTGTGAGTTCGGACGTGTAGCTTCAGCACGCTCTTACGCTACATTATATTATTAAGTACTGATCATTGACATCATGACAGTACAGACATTTCATCTGACACTGTTTTGATGTCAGCGTAAGGGCAGGACGTGTTCCATTCCAAAATATTCGCTGACTCCAAAACGGTGTCAGATTAGAGTTATTTCATACTGTTTAGTGTACTTTCAAGGTGGTTATTTTTTTTGTTTAAAAAGTTAATTTATTTTTCAATTTTGAGTTTCATGCGCGTTTTCAATACCTCTCAAGTTTTGTTAATGACCGAGGATGTGCATATCATTGATAAATTGTCGACAAAAAAATTCAAAGTCTTTGTGGTATAAAAAAAAAACATATCTTCGATGTACATGGTCAGATCTAGCTAAAATTTATATGAGACCTCCTCGAGATCTACCGCAATATTTAACAGTTTAAAACATCCAAATCGCATAAGCCGTTTCCGAGTAATCGGTGAACATACAAAAAAAATACATACAATCGAACATATGACCTCCTCCATTTTTTAAGTCGGTTAAAAATAATTTTCATCTGTGATATAAAATTAGTTAAATTCAGATTCATGGGTGACATCTACAGGGTGAAATTGAAATCATTTGACAAAATTTAATAGGACATTACAGTAGTACCCAATTAATATGGCTATCGGTAAGCCAGAACCTGCGCAAAAGATACATTTTCAAAGCGCGGGATACGCTATTGGCCGGCAGCTGCCGCCATGTTAGCGCGCGCCGTGCGGAGGGGCGTGACTTGCGAGTGAGACGGAACTAACAGCTGCAGTGTATTATGAACCTTATAGTAGTGATCTGAGGTTGATTGTAAGTTTTAAGCATTCTTTCGTTAATCTTCGGGGCCATACTTTCTTTTCTGTGCGAACGAAGATTCACGACGCGCCATATCAGTTGGATAATACTGTACACTCATAATATACATGTTTAAACAAAAGTGTTATGGGATTATTAATATGATAAGGCCGGTGTATAAAGCTTTATTTTATGCTTGTATACCAAGGACGGCTAAAGTGATTTTTTTTTTATTTTTCGGATTTTATTAAAAACAAAATTAATATGTATAATAGAACCGTCCCTTAAAATTTGTCGAATGTTTTCGATTTCACTTGTAGTATTATTTACACTTACAGTGAAAGTCCTCCCGCAAACATGACAAGGCATCGGTTCCACCCGCCTGTTGTTGTGCGTCCTCCACACGTGCGCCCGCAGCGCGTCGCGGCTCGCGTACTGGCGGCGGCACGAGCCGCACGTGTGACTCGCGCCGCCCACTCCGTGCGACCGATACGAGTGAGCCGCGAGACTCGACGGAGATATGAAGCGGCGCGGGCATGATGGGCATGCGTGTCTGTATAACCCGTTCCATTAAATAAAGCTTTTGAAAATGGCAGTTTGTAATCATCATCATATCAGCCTAACCCTTTCGCACCTGAATAATACGATAGTGAGTTCATTATTTCTAGAATTCTACAACGTAGTGTACACACCTGGATGTCACGAACGTGCTATGCACTTTCTAGAAGTTGTGTAAATGGTATATTTTCTAAATGTTTTCCCATGGTAATTACCGTACTTACATAATAAGGTTTTATAGAAAAGAAAAAGATTTACGACGGAAAAAAATCTCAGGTGCGAAAGGGCTAAGGATGTCCACTGCTGAACATAGGCCTCTCCACAACGTCCACTTGGAACGGTTTTAGGCCGCTTGCATCCAGCGGCGCCCAGCGACACTCGATCCACCGCAGTGGGAGGTCGTCCCGCTCGGCGGCTCCAGTATGTGGTCACAACTCGAGAACCTTCCTTCCCCATCGGTTATCGGTTCTTCGAGCGATGTGGCCTGCCCATTCCCACTTCAGCTTACTAACTCTACTACAAATTTTACTACGAGGACGCGAGGGCCAAAATGGTACACAGGATTGAGGGACTTGCGTTATTTATTTAGATCTATTTGTGGTACACAATCCACATATATAAATCTAAATAGGTATAAGTACAAGCCGCCATTTTCAAAACATTTTCGAAACTGACTCTCAAGTGCAGCTGTCACTTTCAATTTACACTTTGAATTTTTCAGCATTACTACAAACCTTTTTTTTTCAAATGCTGTATTATAATGTTTGTCAAATATTCATATTTTTTTAAACGTAAATAAATAAAAAAAAAGATTTTATCATTTAATGCAGGCCTCCTCTGCAATAGTTACATTTTTATCATAGTTAGTGTTACTTGAATGATCGAATTTGGCGGATGTGAACGTAATATACAACCTTATGTATAATATTTCCAATAATAATAATTTTAAATTCAGTTAAGCATGATATAAAAAAAACTTACTTGTAAGAAGACGAATCTCTGTGTCTCTTAGCTTTCTTGAAATGTAGCCTCATTGTTTCCTTAAACAAACATATTTTTTAATATTTCAACGTTTATTTATTGTACCAGGCAAATATAAAGATTCTGTCAATTTAAAACCCAAAGACTCACAGGTGACTTGAACCGCACGTCGCACTCCACGCAATAATAGTCCTTTGTGAGGTGTACACAGCGCACATGTTTTTGCAGCAGCGATGGATATATGAATGTCTTGCTGCACAGATTGCATTGAAGGCGTTTGGATTTATCGTGACGCCTGTGTGATAATTTAGTGAAAATATTGTTAAATTTAAACGTGTAACGGAAAAGGTAAGTATATCCATAAGAGTACACGATTTGCTCATGACTACTTAAGATTTTTTTTTCAAAAAAAAACAATAATTGAAAACTATTTTACAAAAAACTTAAACCGACTTCAAAGTACACTAAGAAGTAATCAAATCCTGACCTGACAATGGGACCAAGCGGAAAGTGTGCACTTCCAAACAAAAAAAGGATTTTCCAAATCTATACATATAAAATGCTTTGTCCTGAATGACTGACTGACAATCAACGCACAGCCTAAACCGCTGATCGTAGAGACCTGAAACTTGGAGGGTGTGTTCTTTGTATGACGTAGGCATCCGATAAGAAAGGATTTTTCGAAATTCTACCCCTAAGGGGGTGAAAAACGGGGGAAAAGTTTGTATGGGACAACGTGATTCCTTGGTCCGATCTACTTAAAATTTTGCATAAACATTCCTTAACAGAATTGATAGAAGACGTGTTTCGTATTTTATTGAAACTCATCGCCTGACGGGGTTAAAAAGGGGTAGAAAGTTATTTTAGGGGTGATTTGCATCGAAGTTGATATCAATACTCCTTAGTACTTTTGATTTAATTACATTTTATTTTGACACATGTTTGAAAACTGAATTCGATTTTCACAGATTACAGAATAAGGCAGATGGAGCGCCCGAAACACGGGAGAGGCCAAAAAAGCAAATAAAAATTATAAAACACATACCTGGTATTCGCTTTTGAATTTGTATTAGGTTGTTTAAAAAACTTTATTTAACGAAAAAAACTTTCGTTTAAGAGTGCGTATAAAGCAAAATAACATATCTTAGAATTGAAGTAAATAATATTTAAATGAAAAAATATTTTAATATGGGTATTTTCATTATATACGCGAGGGTTCTATCTGAGCAAAAACATAATGGAATGAAAATTCCTCGATAGAAAAAAACATAAAGCTACCTCTAATATTAATGAATTTTCTTTTTTATTCGTTCATGATGTATCTAATTGAGACAAAAAATCGATAAATAATATCACTAACGTATGAGCTAGGGCTACTTCTAACGATTTTTTTAAATATTCTATACTTTACGAGTTATTTAGATAAGAAGCGCTTAATTCATTTTTGTTCCGCGAAACATGCTATCTCCGTCTCATGCCATGCGAAGATTAGACATATGTTTGTTTTATCTGACAGTGGTGCCGATTCTGTTGTAAATCGCACTAAACTAATTTTAGTCACATCTCATCTCCTTCTTACGAACATTATTGAAAAAGGATAGAACATATTTTAAGTTGTCAAATTAATTTTTGCCGTCTTATTTTGCGTGTATTTAGGCGTAACCGCGATAGATGGCGACTAAATTTATATTGAAAACAAGCATTGGACTAATTTGACAGGACTAAATTTCTTACATCCTTTTCTTATGTTCTTTGTTAGAAAGAGACATAGTGACAATAAAATTAGTTTAGTTGTGAACAACAGAATCAGGGCCATTGCCATATTTTTCTGGCTTTATACGCACTCTTAAATAAAGTTTGTGGTTTTTTTGGCCTCACTCCCATGTTTCGCATGCTCTATCTGCCTTTTGTTCAATAATCTGAGCCGATTTTATTCAAAAAACGTGGTACTCTTTAAAATTGGAATTTCAAATATAAAAGAATATTTAAATCGGATTAGAATTCGAAACAAATTTTTTTTTGTTCTTGGATATTTGAATGAAAAACTTACCTTTGGGACTTTTTGGCGGGAACTTGCAGATTGACGTTGTGTTTTCATTTTTATTTTCATAAATTCGTGTATTTTGAGTTTTATTGCATATTATCGGTGGTATTTTATCCAATAAAGATCAATCCATGTGCACCAGTAAAGTGAAATGAAATGAATCATGTATATCGTGACTTTTCAAGTTGTCTCAAAAATTCCGTGAAATTTTTTAGTACAATGACCACCACTGTACTAAAACATGACTATTATGGACGGTGACTGACTGAGGACTATGTGAAAGTGATTTATTGTGATTAGAACTTATAACATAACTGGAAAATGGCAAAATACACAAGCCATGTGACGCCAACATCTTAAAAAAAAAAACTTATCTTTGCCTTGATTTTCCTTCGAAAATTCCTTGGAAATCTCTTCGATTACCTACTTAGCGAATATTTGCGATTGCTGTATAATTTGTTTGGAAGTTCATTTTCACTATTTCATTAGAATATTTTCAGTGTAGTTAATTTAAGTCTTTTTCATTTGTTGTTATCATAATTAAATAAGATTCTTTGAGTTTTATTTATTAGTGTATAATATTGGTTTTTAGTTTTAATAGTAAAAATATCCGTGTTTGATTTTTCGGGGTGATTTGCATGGAAGTTGATAGCAATTCTCCTTAGTGCTTTTGATTTAAATATTCTTTTATATTTGACATTCCATTTTTAAAGAATTTTTATGTGAGTTCAACTTTTTTTGAATAAAATCGGATTGAGTGTTTTAAACATTTTTGTCTGTCTGTTCCGGTTCATAGCTGATGTTATAAGGAGTAACGTAGCTACTTTTATTTATGAAAAATAATAAGTGTTCCGGTCAAAAAAATTCAAACCGTACGCGGGTGAAACCGCGGCGGTCTGCTAGTCGGTTAATAAATGACGGAGTTATGAGGTAACAAACATAAAAAAATTAAATAAAAAAAACACAACCAAATTGAGAACCTCCTCCTTTTTTTGGAGTCGTTTCAATATCAATCTTTTTTTTAAAAAAAAATTCTCGATTGTGATTTATTTTTAACAGGACACTTTCTTTTTGTGTAAAGGCCTGTGTTTGCCCACAATCTCACCATGGTAAGTGATGATGTGGCCGAAATTGGTAAGCACACAAAGCCTAGAAGGAACTGGTTCTCAAGTGCAGCTGTGGGAACACACCGATAGGTGCTTGGCGACAGATTTACAACTTGAGGGTGGTAGCCAGCTAGATGGGTATTACAAAGTGCCACCGTGCCACAGTTTCCTCACGGTGTTTTCCTTCGCCGTAAGCTCAAGCTCTTGTATATACCTATTTTGTTATGTTTTATAAAAAACAAATGTTAATGGTTAAAGACACTCACATAGTGTGAACTCTTAATGAGTTGATATTCTTGAACATTTTCCCACATTTGTGACACGCGTGTTGCTCGGTCGGCGCGTGGGACTTCACGTGACGCTGTATCACTGTACGTTTGCTGGAAAGACCAATGTTACCAATATCATTCTTTACCTTGTCGATATGTGCGCTTATAACTATCGAACCACGTGTAGTACCTGGCACCATTAAGAGGATAGAGCATAGCGTTTATTCGCTCAAAAAGCAAAATGGTGGCTAGTGCTAGAAATAGGCGGATGCGCTCAATTGTGCTCCAACAAGTGCTGTCGAGAAACGCGGATGTGCTCCAACAAGTGCTGTCGATATATGCGGATGTGCCACATAGCACCAAATTTGCACCTGACAATATCGTATACGACGTTTAACGGAAAGGGTATATATCCTCTTGAATAAAACTGAAAAATACGATGTTTCGTAGGCTTACTGTACACAATGACGTCATAAGCGAGCAGACGCACCGTAGCAAGACTCGACGTAGGCGGAATCACCGTAGACGGAACGCGACGTAGAGGTAAGCGCGACGTAAACGGAATGAATCCATTAAAGTATACGACTTTATTGGTACTACGCAAACAGATCGCAAAAGTTTTTTATTTGTAAAGATATATCAGCAAGTGCGTGAAAAAATAATGACCCTCATTAAGCGGTGACATGTTGGTTATGATTTTAATTAAATAAACTTGGAAGCAAAAATTTTATATGAATTTTTTAGTAATAATAATAATAATAATTAATAATAATAATTTATTTATTTCTTCCAATATGGTACACAAGATGTTATAGGTAATTGAGGTGTTCAGCATATTCTACCTGTTCTAGGTGTTGAAATATTAAACATGATATAAAATTATTATGATAAGAAACAAATCACCAAATAATATAATAAACAAATCAATTATGGAATCACATTAAAAAAAGTCAAATTGGAGAAAACTATATAAAAAATATTAATAATTAAAATCCCAAATATAGTAATTTATTTTGAGCTGAAACTTTTTATAGAGTCTTTTGCTCGGTTTCTATAAACAAAAACGAATCGTTTTGCTTACCAATGGTAGGTTTTTTATTGCCAAACTGGGCATATAGATCATTTCGGAAGCTAATTTTACCTGTGATAGCTACTTCCATATGGGAGGGTCTGCTATGCAAAGCTTTGAGGTATTTGCTTCATTATTAGTAAAGATATAAGAGTCTTAATTTTAACCGATAAATTATAGGAATCGGCCATTAACTGATGTAGTCTTCCCCCATTTGGATATATTTATATACCCATGCCGTTGTATATTGAACTTACTCGGTAGTGAAGGGACAGTGGTCGCACGAGTATTTAGGCGCGGCGCTAGTGTGCGATATAGCGTGGTGCTCCAACAAGTGCTGTCGAGATAGGCGGATGTGGCCGCATAGCTTGCATTTGTACCTTAAATTATATTTTAGCTGTTTAGCTTCATACACGTAGAAAGTACTGATCGCTACTAGTACAGTCGAGGACATAAACGCTTTGTGAAATTCGAAATCAAATTTCTAGCACTGTATAGATTCAAATGTTGAAATATTACACACATCATAATAATACTAGTGGTAATTTACATAAACCGACTCAACAAAAAAATTACATATAATTACCGAAAATTTCACGAAAATCTATGAGAAATGAGACTTGTAGAGGAGAAAAGCGGGACAGACATACGAAAGCATTTTTGTCCAAGCTGAAACGGACACGCTTCGCTCGCTCGGTTAAAAAACTGTTAATAGATTCTGCTAAATAATATATTATAATGTCAATCAATATTTTAAGAGAAAATTGTTGTTTTTTTTTGTCTGTATCCATGCTTTTTTTAATGTTATTTATATTTAAAAAAAACAGACAAAAATATAGTCGATTGTCCAAAAAATATTTAAAAAAATTTAAGCTCAGTTGAAGGCCGAGTTCCGAATCGGTGGTAACTTCAGTAAATGTGACCTTCATAAGTAGATTTAGTCAAGAGGCTTTATACCGTGTCATACTTCATGCTTTTGGTGGGAACTTTAAAAAAAATGAGTAATATTATAAAATAGTACCTTGTTGTGTGCGACTTGATATGGCCTCTGAGTGAGACAGCACTGCGACAGTATTGGAAACACATATCGCATTGGAGGGAGCCGTTCTCCTGTACAAATATATTATAAGATGTTTTTACTGGTTCTCCCGTTCAAAGTTCGGATCAGACTAGCTGTAAGCTTGTTTATCGACTTTATCACATAAAAAAAATAAAAAAAAATCTTATAAGTCACTTCGTCATTGTTCTCTCTGTCAGCCACGGATCTCCGATATTTTCGAACCGGGGCAGAAACATTATAGTGGCGCCCCACTCCAGCGTTTGAGATAATTATGTTTTTCCAAAAAAAAAATTTTTTGTACATTTTCTTTCCAAAAGACTTTAGTATTTTTTTCAAATAAATTATAGGAAGCAAAAATTTTTAAAAAAATGATATTTAAGAAAACCAATCTCGTACCAACATAAATTGTATGTTGATACGAGTCAAAAACCATTGAATTAACAGATATAAACTTTATTGTAATTAGTCTCAGTAACGTGACTACCAATCGATGTATACAGGGACCCAATTCTCACTTCCCTCGAACTAGCCTTCGAATCGAACTTACGGTTCGAGTCCTATTCGACTGTAAAATTTCGAGGGGCGGAGTCAATTCGAACGGTCCCGACCAATCAACGCTCTAGCTGACTGGTTTCCCTTCTAAATATGCTGGGCCTTGAAATTGCTAGAATAACGTAACGTGATTTACACTCGATAAAAGTTCTAATTCGTGCTTTTTTCGATCGAGCGATCAGTTTCGATTGGGTGAGAATTGGCTCCCTGGTATAGTGCGCCGCCATTTTCTGAATAATCAAAATGGCGCCAAGTTCCGAATAAAAATCTTCGAATCCCTTTATTTGGCAAGAAGCAAGGTCTCACATCAAGTAATGGAAAACAACCGAAAATCGTTTGAATCGTAAAGCAAGGGTATTAAATATTAACTTACCATAGAGTGTTTCTCCATATGATTGAGCAAAACATCTTCAAAATTGAATCCTTTTACACATTTCTCACATTTGTATGGTGATCTTAAATATGATTCACTTTTTGATCTTTCATCCATTTCTTTAAGCACCTACAAGCAAACGCATTCATTTAGTTTATAAATATCCTGGGACATTCCTCACACACGGTCATCTGATCCCAAACTAAGCAGAGCTTGTACTATGGAAACCAGATAACTGATATAATACATATACTACTTTTTGTTTGTAAATACATACTTAATATACATAATTACAGCCAGGCTCAGGACATATAGACATATTCGTAACCGCATGTCCTGTGCGGGAATCGAACCAACGACCTGCGACGTGATAGGTGGAATCTTAACACAACATAAAGTTATTTGGGTGCGGTATTCAGTAAGGTGGAGGAACATACTTCCCCATTCGAGCTGCTCTTTGAGCCAAATAACGCTATTTACGATTTTGTTATGAATACTATGGAATATTCTGTGCCTTTGTTTTGTTTATTGCACCAACTTAGATAAACAAGATACTCTAAATCTGTTTGAAACACTAACCTGCTCTTTGCTTAATTTAATAACAATATATTCACTGGTCTCCTGAACCATTTTCGATGTGAATCCTTCCCTTAAAACAGTGTTTTTCTTGCGTTTACTTTTCTTTGTGCATGTCTCTTGGATATCTAAATCTGTTTCTTCTTTTATTTCAATTTCTTCTATTTTTATTTTTGGTGATTTCTGAAATATAAATACTATTTTTATGGTACCGAACCAAAAAGGTAAAATCCTTATGGTGCCACTTAGTCTATCTGTCAGTCGGTCACAGCGGTACATTTCAGCTACAGTATTACCCAACTTATATGGCGCGTCGTGAATCTTCGTTCGCACAGAAAAGAAAGTATGGCCCCGAAGATTAACGAAAGAATGCTTAAAACTTACAATCAACCTTAGATCACTACTATAAGGTTCTCAATACACTGCAGCTGTTAGTTCCGTCTCACTCGCAAGTAACGCCCCTCCGCACGGGGCGCGCTAACATGGCGGCAGCTGCCGACCAATAGCGTTTCCCGCGCTTTGAAAATTTATGTTCTGCGCAGGTACATCGGTAAGCCATATTAATTGGGTACTACTGTACCACTGTTGCTATATAATTATTGCTTGCCCAGTCATATAGCAATAAGAAATTAAAAAAAATATTTTTGGTTTCTTTGCAAAAGGGGCCGAAATAAAAAAATAAAAATAGGGAATGTTTAAATTGGGTATCATATGAAAGGCCTTAATTTGTACTTCCAAAACAGGTTTTTATTTACTTTTATGTTGTGTAGTATTTGACTTATGAAAAATGACGAAAAAATACCATTCCCCTTTTTTTTTTTTTATAACTAAGTCGGTAATAAGCATACGGCCCGCCTGATGGTAAGCGGTTACCGTAGCCATATGGACGCTTGCAACACACGAAGCATCGCTCACGCGTTACCGGCCTTTCCCCCCTCCCCTATGAGCTCTGGCGACCTTACTCATGCGCAGGAACACATCTTTACACAACATAAAGTTATTTGGCTGCGGTATTCTGTAAGGTGAAGGTACTTCTCTAGTCGAGCTGCTCTACCTCTCTTAATAAACGCTATGCTCTACCTCTCTTAATAAACGCTATGCTCTACCTCTCTTAATAAACGCTATGCTCTACCTCTCTTAATAAACGCTATGCTCTACCTCTCTTAATAAACGCTATGATCTACCTCTCTTAATAAACGCTATGCTCTACCTCTCTTAATAAACGCTATGATCTACCTCTCTTAATAAACGCTATGCTCTACCTCTCTTAATAAACGCTATGCTCTACCTCTCTTAATAAACGCTATGATCTACCTCTCTTAATAAACGCTATGCTCTACCTCTCTTAATAAACGCTATGCTCTACCTCTCTTAATAAACGCTATGCTCTACCTCTCTTAATAAACGCTATGCTCTACCTCTCTTAATAAACGCTATGCTCTACCTCTCTTAATAAACGCTATGCTCTACCTCTCTTAATAAACGCTATGCTCTACCTCTCTTAATAAACGCTATGCTCTACCTCTCTTAATAAACGCTATGCTCTACCTCTCTTAATAAACGCTATGATCTACCTCTCTTATCTGCGAAGTTGACTGCCAAAAATATTAAATAATTACAGTTTATAGACATTGATGTAAATATTACAGTAACAATAGAACAATGTTTATAATTAGTAGTTTTTTCGAAATCATCAAAATTCCTTCACAAACACAAAAATCATGCTTTTTTTTAATAACTCTTTAACGTGACGTTTTAAGATAAAGACAGCCTCGTAATTTATTAGTCGTATGAGTGTCCCAAATCGATTTATATAAGTTTCACAGTGCGCCGCCATTTAAAAATAAAAATATTGTCCAAACAGTATGCCAGAATCATCAAACTCCTTAATCAATCTAATCTTATCAATTAATATATATTCAGGGGCCTTTTTGTATAAAATCTTCTTCCTCCTTGCCTTATCCCATTATTTGGGGTCGGCTCTCCTCGTTCTCATGCGCCAGGATGGTCTGTCCTGGATTGTCCGTACTGTGAGTTGGGCTAGTTCCAAGTCGCGGGTTACTGTAGACCACCATGTGGCTTTGGGTCTTCCTCTTTTCTTTTTTGAGTTCGGTAGGGCCAGAGCCTGCCGAACCACATGGTCTTCAGGACGTCTCATTACGTGGTAATTCTGTTAGTTTTTCTGAGATGGTTGCGACTTTGTAACTACCTCTGATGTGTTCATTTCGCACTTTATCAAGTCTGGTTACACCTGCATCTTCATCTCGGCCACGTGAAGTTTTTGTTCATGCGCCTTTTTTAGAGCCCAGCATTCGGCACCGTACATCATTCAGACATATTATAGACAGTCTCGTAATTTATTGGTCGTATGAGTGTCCCAAATCGATTTATATAGGTTTCACAGTGCGACGCCATTTAAAAATAAAAATGTAGTCCAAACAGTATGCCAGAATCTTCAAACCCCTTTATCAATGTCAAAATCTTATCAATTAATATATCTGCGGGGGCCTTTTTGTATAAAATAATAAGTAATTAAGGAAAATAAAACTTACACTATTTTTCTTTTTTCGTTTCTTACATTTAATATCTCTAACTCCATTTAAACTCTTACTCAACACATTTAAGGGTATCTCATCATCAGTCATTGCATCATTATTGTCATATACATCATTATCATGATAGTCATCATTATCATTATTGATATTTGTTTCCATGTCATATATTTTAGTTTTAGTTTTTGTATAATCATGACTAAGCGTAATTTGGTGGAGGTATAAAAATGATTTTGAGTCCTGTAAATAATATCATTATTATGTCAGTACATTGGCCCTGATTCTGTTGTTTACAACTAAACTATTTTTAATCTCACTATGTCTCCTTCTAACAAAGAACATAAGAAATTTAGTCCTGTCAAATTAGTCTAATGCTTGTTTTCAATATAAATTTAGTCGCCATCTATCGCGGTTACGTCTAAATACCCACAAATGAAGACGGCAAAGACTAATTTGACAGCTTTAAATATGTTCTATCCTTTTTCAATAATGTTTGTAAGAAAGAGATGTGATGTGACTAAAAATAGTTTAGTGCGACTTACAACAGAATGGGCACCATTGTTAATATTATAGATTCTAAACCCTGTTTTACTCTTTACACCTAAATCGCTGAATCAATTGTGATGTAATTTGGTATGAAGGTAGCTAATGGTATAGAGATGAACATGGGCTACTTTTAACCCCGGGAATGCGAGTGAAACCACAGGGGAGAGCTAGTATTTAAATGCGAAAGTAACTGTCTGCCTGTTACCCTTTCACACCTAAACCTCTGAGATTGCAATATTTGACACATATATAGCCTGTGTAAATTAATAAAAGAAGAAATATCATCATGCTACAATAGCACCAAACAGTTAATCCTGAGATTCTACAGAATCAGTAAGATTATAATTACCACATCCATAACTTGATTGAGCATATCATTAGCTTTTCGACACTGTTCCATGAATTTCTGGCATTTCCTCAACATCCAGCTGCAGTATACACATATACACATGTCCCAATGCATGTCTGGCACCTGAAAATTATATAATATTTCATTGTTTTCAGTTTTATTTAAGTCAATTGGTACCATGGACATATAAAAAATCAGGACGGAACGCCGCCTCATATTCAAATTCAACATCATTTATTCAATTAGCTTATTTTTTTGAAAATAATAAATGATTTGATTGATTTGATTTGATTAGACCTTCGCAGGCACTTATGAAAAGTCTGACTCTAATACCGGTTCGGAAGGTTGCATTTATTGAGAAGAGCTGGCAATAAACTCAGCAATTACTTTTTTCAAAATAAGCTTAGATTTGTTACATAATATTTACATTCTAATCACACTGACATCAATTGCCCCATGGCAGCAGCAAAACTACAAAGTATAATAAGACAGTGAAGCCCTATATATCCTATGTAGTGCAAGTAAAACTAGTACTGGCCCAAGCACACACTAGTGATACTGACCCTTATTGTCTCTGTCGACGTCTCAATGCGAAATGACAACCAATCGGCTTACTATGGTATACATGTGCGTGTGAGACTTGTATTCACGAGACGGCCCGGCTTACTTGGGGTGCTTCACTTTGTATAAGGCGACACTCCATCCTGATTTTTTAATACGTTCATGATCGGTAGGTAGTACTTTATTTTTATATTACCGAAAATAAGACATGAAAAATGGGTCGCTTTGAATCAAAACCTCAAGATAATAAGCCACATATGAATTATCAATTTTGAAAATTTTATAAAACAACAAATTTAATAGCTGAAATCAATACAATTGCAAAATTGAGAATCTAACCTTATCAACAAAACTCTCATACAAGTTTATCTCCTTAGATGACATTGAATAAACGTTGTTTTCTATTCGTAAGCACGCCCTGCATGTATTCTTCATGTTAGAAACACTAAAGCCATTGTATTCATTCATAATTATCACCAAAATTAATAAAATATATCAAAATAAACCAAGCAATTTTATGTTTATGTAGTTGTTGTTGTTTGTCTTATTCGCCAAAAGGCAGGCAAAGGTTGAGCCCATGTTGAGCCATACAGCCTTGTCTTATTTCAGCTTTCTCGAGTTGTATTAAATATACAAACATAGATCATTGTGCACGTGCATCTTCACGTCACACGGCTTGTTTATTTTGCCAATTTCCACTTATTTTATAAGTTATAGTCATAATAAATCACTTCCACATAGTCCTCAGTCAGCAAAGAAATCAGTCAGTCATCGTCCTTATAATGGCGCCGATTCTGTTGTAAATCGCACTAAACTAATTTTAGTCACATCTCATCTCTTTCTTAAGAACATTATTGAAAAAGGATATAACATATTTTAAGTTGTCAAATTAATCTTTGCCGTTTTATTTTGTGTGACTAAATTTAGTCGCCATCTATCGCTTAGTTAAGTTTAAACTTTTTGGTTTGAAAGACTTAAACTTAAAAAGGAAAGAAAAACATAAAATAATACTTTTAATTTATTTTTATTCTTTGTTATTAAAGTACTTATAGTGGTAATAGGAATACACTGTCTGTGAAAATTTCAAGTGTCTACCCCATGGATTTAATATACAAACAGGATTGAGCTCTTGGGCCAAAAACGCGAGCAGAGAGAGATAACGCATACCGAGGCTGTTTATCCCATTCTAATAGGGTGACCAAACATTTTTATAACGAACAGGAAAGTTGGATTTGAGAGATAATTTGTGTCCGGTTGACACTTCTTCCTAGTCGTGCACTCTTGGCAGAGTGGTCGTGGTCATTGTTAGTCCCTTTCGCGCACAATCGCTGCATTGCAAAGTTCCTCCAATTTCGTCTGTTTGTGGCGTTTTGACACTAGTTGATTTCAAATTATTGTTTGTATTACAAAAATATTAACATTATGTTACTTAAAATAGTGAAATAATAATTTATAGAAAAAAGAAGAGATAAAACCATAATGAAAAACTATAGATATCGAGATACTTTTTCGCGAAAACCCATTATATGAAACTGAACATTGTTATGTTCTATGTGGGTGTTGAATCGTGTACGCACGATTAATCAAGATATAAATTTCCAATATTAGCTGACCTCTCATTGTACAGAAATCCTATACAATGCGAGATCAGTTTATACTGGAAATGTATAGCTTGATGTGTAGCCGTGTATACCCATGTTTTTGAGAAAAGTTATGATTAATTTTTGAGTTACGTTTTGTGTCGAATCATCAAATATTACGTATGAATAGGCCAGGGTGCATGCAGAATTTCGTTCCGGGACCATGGCTTTTCCCCTTGCTCTTTTTTCAGTTTGCTCTACAGAGCTGTTATTTGGGAATTAAAATAAAGCAAAGGGAAATAAAACTCGAATGTGCTTGACAAAGTAGGTATTTATTAAAATTAAACACGGCTAAACAAAATCGTTTTATTTAGTTTCTGCCTTAGGCCAATCTCACTGCCTAAGTTTCTGAATGCATTACATTTCGCGTGGTGAATAGGTACGAATTATTAGCCAATGCTTTTACTAGCTACAGTTCGTGCGGTTCTTCATCTGTTATGCATTGGAAAGGATGCGGTGGAATAATAAGATATTTCAATCTTGTGGAAAACATTTGTTTTAATCGCATCAAAATTGCATTTTTGCTTCATTTCTTCTTTCGATGGAAAGCTGTAACAAACATAAAAAATAATGCTATTTCAATTATGCGATACATAGGTACAAATAATTTATACAATAGGTACACATTACAACACACAATAAACATTATACTTAATTTTAAAAAGAATTACACTAACTTTAGTGTCTTTAGCGTCTACATTTTTTTTTAATAAACCATGGTCAAACTACTTATGACTCACCATTGTTAGTAAATAAAATCATCGTTATTCCTTACTTGTGAAATAAAATCCCACAACCAGCACATGATTCACTTTTACATGTCTTGATACAAATTTTTTCACCATTTTCACGATAAAAAGTATAAAAACCTTTGCTAAAACTTAAAATGCGTTTCCACAAAACAACAGAAAAAGTCGCCATGTCGCCATGACACCACTGATATCAGATTTCAGTGCTACCAGAATAAATTTTATGATAGCTACCAAACAATCATATTATTTTGATTATTTTACTTAAATACAATTATTTATTATTATGTACAGATGTAAACCTACAAAATAAAATGATTTAAAACTAGTTTAATAGCAAAAAAATATTTATACGTAATATATTTTACTTGTTGTGGTGAAATATTTTCTACCATCTTTAACATTTTTATCTTTTGGCAATTGAGGAAAAGGGACAAACGGCCTCGGTTCGGGCTATCTCTCTCGGCTCGTTTTGCCTCGGCTAAGATAACTAACAAAAGTAAACCCTAACGTGCATGACTTATGGTTTATTTTTGTATGATAAAATTTTTGGAGAGTTCAATCCTGTTTGTATATTAAATCCATGGTCTACCCACAGTTTACAGAATAAAATGCGCGCCATCTGTATTTTATTCTGTAATCTGTGTGTCTATCTATTACTTTTCATGAGATACAGCCGACTGACAGATAGACGGACGGACGGACGGACAGCGGAGGCTTAGTAACAGGGCACCCTTTGGGTACGGCATCCTAAAAAAAAAACCGACCAAGTGCGAGTCGGACTCGCACACTGTTAGCTGTCTAATTTTTCTAACTGCATAAGCTGAACTGAGCTTTCCCGAAAGACATGATATTTGGTTGTCCCATTGAAGTTTCGAGTCTAAAGTAATCCCTAAGAACACTGATGATGATTCAACAAGACCTAAATGTTCATTATTTATCATTAAATTACAGCCTACTTTTTTAACATTTGGTAGCGCAAATTTAATACATTTAGTTTTCTTTGCATTTAAAACTAGATTATTTACAGTAAACCAATTTAATACCCGAGATAATGCACCGTTTACATCGTCAAAATTAGATTTCAGTCTATCAGCACTAAAAATCAGTGAGGTATCGTCAGCAAACAGTACAATTCCACAGGTATTTTTGACATAAAAAGGAAGATCATTAATATAAATTAAAAATAGAAAAGTACCTAAATCAGAGCCCTGCGGCACCCCCATATGCACAGGAGAACCAGATGATTTAATACGATTGACATCAACACTTTGAATTCTTTCCTCGAGATACGACTTCATCAAATCAAGTGCTGCACCCCTAACCCCATAATAATTTAGTTTACGTATGAGTGTCTGGTGATCAACACAATCAAAGGCTTTAAATATATCACAGAAGACTCCAATAACATTCTGTGATTTCTCCCATGCGTTAAAAATATTTCTTAAAAGTGCTACCCCGGCATCAACAGTTGAACGACCCTTTGTAAACCCATACTGCTCACTATGTAATAGTTTATTCAAATTAAAGTGAGCGAGTAATTGCGTTAAAATAATCTTTTCAAATACTTTACTCAAGGCTGGCAAAATGGAAACTGGCCTATAATTAGTAGGATCACTGGGATCTGCCGCCTTGAACAAAGGTATAACTTTGCTATATTTCATTAAATCTGGAAATTGGCCAAAATCTAAGCATTTATTAAATACTAAAGCTAAATGGGGAGCAATGTCATCAATGATACCCTGCAAAACAGTCACGGATATATCCCATAAGTCCCCGGTGCGTTTAAGTTTCAGGGTTTTAAATGTTTTGACTATGTCATAAGGTGTAATGTGCCTAAACTTAAATAATTCACAGCACTCAGACACATTGGATTTTAATAACAATTCAGCATCTATCGGTGACGAATTCAAGGAGCTAGTTGTATCTACCGGTATATTAGTAAAAAATAAATTAAAAGCATGTGCGATTAGAAGTATTTTTGAGTTTATTGTTTGACTGACTAATTTCATTTTTTAAATATATGGACTTAGCAGAAGCACAGGCTTTCTTAAAAATTTTGGAATACTTTTTAACATACTCAAGAAAATCGATATTTTGATTGAATCTTTTCATGCCATACAGCTCATACAACTTAGCTCTACTTCTGTAAATACCCGATGTTGCCCAGTCGTTAAACTTAATTTTATTATTTACACTAAAGGTCCTAGGTTTAAATGCCTTATCAAATTCTAATGTACATCATTTTGTTTAGTTTTATCATTCTCTTATTTTAGAAGTTACAGGAGGGGGGGGGGGGGGCACACACTTTACCACTTTGGAAATGTCTCTCGCGTTTAGAAAAAAATGATATTAGAAACCTCAATATCATTTTTGAAGACATATTATCCATAGATACACGTATGGGTTTGATGAAAAAAAAAAATTTTGAGTTTCATTTCTGAGTATGGGGAACCCCCAAAATTTTTTGTTTTTTTTCTATTTTTATGTGAAAATCTTAATGCGGTTCACACATCTACATTTTAGTTCAACAGTATAGTTCTTATAGATTCGGAAAAAAGTGGCTGTGACATACGAGTATCCCCTATAGTGGTCTGTGGACATACGGACTGACAGACAGACATGACGAATCCATAAGGGTTCCGTTTTTTGCCATTTGGCTACGGGACCCTAAAAACAACCCAATATACCGTAAAATGGTAGGTATTTTAAAAACATAATGCTTTTTAGTTACCAGCAGGAACCGCATTGAATTATTAGTGTAATCATTCAATGAGGAACTGTTAATTTAAACAGCAAATTGAAAGCTTGAGCAATTGTATTCATGTTCAATTCTGAAATTAAAATATAAGGTTTGGGTTCTATCAATTAAACAAATCATTCAATTCTTTAAAATTATTCCTTAGCTATTTATATACAAATCCAAAAAAATATTAAAATAAATAACAATAATAAATAAACCTGATCAACAGCAAGAAAAACACTAAAAAACAAAAAATACCTTATTTACATAAAATATAGGTATATATTTTAATTATTGTAAGGGCGACTTGCGCCATAATTCTAGTGTAAAATAAACAGCAGGTCAATATTTTTATTGTGATGTCTTGTCGTTAATATTTACCATATTTTCATATTGCAGTCTTATATTATAACAAACAAAAAAGGTTAGATATGTTGTTTAATCGTGCTAGCGTCTAGCAGATGCACTGTTACTCAGTACACCAAGTGTAGTTTGCAAGGAATTAACGTAAATTGTGATTTCTAGCATAAAATAATGTAAGTGTGTACGTGCACTCATATCAATACCTCCCACAGTACAATAATAGCCATCTGGTCCCAAACACTTTATGGAAACCAGATAACTATTATACTTGTAAATATATACATAAATAGATATAAACAAAATTATATTTTGTCTCTGGAGACCAGTGGGTGGGTAGCTTTTTCCACCATTGCATTAGCTTGGCTATCCAAACAGGAGATGATTCCAGCCAGCTGGGAACATTGACGTTAATCGTTAGGCATACTTGAGGATTTTTTTTTATATGTATAGCATATTTAAAAATATATTCATAAAATGATTATTAAAAATAAAGCGTTACATGCGATATTACTTAAATGACTATAGTCTGTCAATTTGAAGACTATATGACGGTGATGAATGTCAAAAAAATAAACCTTATTGCATCATAATAAGGTTTAATTAACCTATGGTTTTGTATAATATAGATAACCTTGTAATAATGCAATAAGAACTATTTTTCAGTAACTTTTTTAAATGTCAAAAGAATTCTTTTCATAGACAAACTATTTTTGATCTTTCATCAGGCAAGACCAAGGCTCTCAACACTGGATATTTTAATAGTGTTATCATATTGTTTAACACCTCTAACACCCCGTTTCTTTCCACATATGTGTCTCAGAAATGCATATGAACGTTTGAACGTAATATTACAATTATTACACCTATGCTTGTAAATATTATAATGTTTCTCCTCTAAATGTTTCTTGAAATCTCTATTTACGTAAGTTTTATAACACAAATGACATTGTACGTGTTGCAAGGAACTTTTTGATCGTCCGATAGGATACATGTCTCGTAGATCTATCACTTGAGTGAACGTATTGTCAACTTTTATTGCTGTGTTATTGCCGAGTTTACGCATGACCAAAGTATTCTGTCCAGTTTTCTTTATTTCTAAGATTGTGTTGGAATTTAAGACTCGTTCAAACCAAACTTGGTTAATTTTCTTCAAATCACAATATGGAGTACGGGCTTTGAGGTTGAAATGTTCCTTGCGTATGTGGTATGTAAGTTGGAAGTTGTGTGCATATCGTTTGGCACATACACTGCATTTGAACGGTTTAGATTCTTCTAGTTTTTTCCGGCTGAAATAGAAATGTTTCAAAATATTAATTCAAGAATTGGCAATTGTTTAATATTCATTTCAGGTACAGTATTACCCAACTAATAAGGCGCGTCGTGAATCTTCGTTCGCACAGAAAAGAAAGTATGGCCCCGAAGATTATCGAAAGAATGTTTAAAACTTACAATCAACCTTAGATCACTACTATAAGGTTCATAATACACTGCAGCTGTTAGTTCCGTCTCAGTCGCAAGTCACGCCCCTCCGCAAGGCGCGCGCTAACATGGCGGCAGCTGGCGACCAATAGCGGTTTCCCGCGTTTGAAAATGTATCTTCAGCGCAGGTACATCGGTAAGCCATATCAATTGGGTACTACTGTAATTCCATTGGTCCTGGGATATTTATGATATAATTGCATAGATAATTTTTTGCTCTACCAACACCATAAATTCTGTGGGAGCAGGACCGCTAACCAATCTGTGATTAATCTTTCCTTAAGAATTACCTAAACACTGGCTACCTATTATTACATACATATTTAATTCTTATAAAAAAGCTAATGGTTTCATATTGAGTCATTAAAAAAAAAGAAAAAAGTTGCAGTGATTTAAAATTAATAAAAAATAAATAAATTAATAATAAATTTACTAAAATATGAAACACTTGCTCCATTCGAATATGGGTAGGAATGTACATTGACGCCCATCGATTTAAGGGGGGGGAGGGTGCGGAGGGGGTGGGGGGTGAGGTCTAGAACCCCCCCTGTGAAGGAAAAGTTGCGCCCCCTCCCCCTTTTTGAGATATGATGATTTTAATTTTTCATAAAAATGTCGAATTTTCTTGTGCTAACATAGGATTATGGGGAGAATATTCCTAAAAATGGGGGAAGTTTACTCCAAATTTTGATCCACCCCCCCTCCATTTCACGGGGTCTGGTGGTCTAGGAGAGGAGAAAAAGGTTCATTCACCGTTTGGGTCTGAGATCAATTGGGGGGGGGGTCAATTGCTGCTTGGACCTGTGGATCCTTTTTATTTTGCATAAACATCTATCTAGCGTTCGCCGGCCGCTGCCGTGGCACCGCTCGCTGCGCTCGCTCGGCTCGCGCACGGTATTTACAAAGTTCAAACCTAACCTAACCAATCAGTTTGTTTTTTATGTGCATAAACTTGTAACTAGCGCTCGCCGGCTATTACGTTCGGTTTCACTATGTTGGTAAATAATATTTACACACTATTTGTTTGTTGGTATGTTATTATGTTTTTGGTAAAAGTACTAATTAAAAGTAAAATGATAAAAATTGACATGAAGAATACCTAAGTAAATAGGTATGATTTTTTTTTTACGTAATCAAAGACTTAAAAAAAAAATATACATTATAGTGTTCCTTACATGAAACGAAACGTGACAGTGGTGTGTCAAAATGACGATAGTGACAAAATATTGCATAGTTCTTCACGATTTTGTTTTCATAAACCAATTGCTTCCGCAATTTGAAACTTTGTGTAGAGCCTTCTAATAATATAACCTTCCTGTAAAAAAAAAATGAACACCCAAATCGTTGGGCGTCAATGTACAACTTAGCCCGAATATGACCCTAACCTAGCAACAACTTCATTTACCTTTTATCACCATATTCACCATGTATAAGCAAGTGTTGTGTTAAATTGCCTTTATTTTTGAAAACTAGATGACACCACTCGCAAGTAAGTCTTTTTATATGATCTTCGTGGGTTCCGATACATTTTGTAAGATGTAGGATCATGGTCTTCTTAGTTTTATACTTGTTTTTGCACAAATCACAGACTAGGTAGTCATTTAAGCTGCTCGTATAATCTTTTTTTTTTGCTCTCTCTTCCTTGATTGCTTTCGCTGATGTAAGTCTCGCTTCCATTGTTGATAGTGTTCGTATTACACAGCTATTTATTACCTATAATAAATTAATAAAGAGTTCATTATATCACTGTTGAATGGAATAAATGTAGATTTATTTTTGGAATATAAATGATGTTGTGATGTGAACTATTTCCAGATTGTATGACGTTGACTGACAGTGACTGACACTGACAACTTAAATGCCAGATATAGCCACAGACACAGATTACAGAATAGTAGGCAGATGTAATGTACGGGACAAGCACTGTGAGGCTCGTATTTAGCTATGTGTGCGTGAGAGCACTGTAGGAACACGTGTGACAATGTGCGTTTAGGGATGCCAGGGTGTGTTTAGGGCTGCCAGGTTGCGTGTAGGGCTGCCAGGATAATGAAGAAATACTCCCACGTTTTTTATTGGATAGTTATTGGTGCCGATTCTGTTGGCACAAACTAAACTATTCTTTACTAAAATTTAAGTCCTGTCAAATCGACGTTTCCTATTCAGTTGGCGTACGATTAAACTAAAATTTAGTTTGACAGCACTAATATCGTTTTAGTTACTCAATTTAGTTAAGTGTGTAATTTTCCTACTCTGTTGGTCACGTTTTAGGTCAAATTATATCTAAAATTAGAAATGTCAAACTAAAATTAGTCGTCATCTAATTATATGTGGATTAAATTTAGATCCTATAGAAATAGTGTTGGAAAGTGGATATCTTGATCTGGATTATTCATAATACTAAATATTTGCATAGAATAAGGACAAAGCAAGATAGGGATATATGTTACATATGTCACTGGACTACAAAATTATGTGAAATATTTTTTTGTACTTTCAATGATATTTTGTTTTATACCACTAAGGTGGCAAACAAGCATACGGCCCGCCTAATGGTAAGCGGTTACCGTAGCCTATGGACACACAACACCAGGGGTATCACTCGCGCGTTGCCGAGCCTGCAGAAATCTCTTCACACCCTTTTTGAAGAACCTTATGCTGTACTCCATTGGGAAAACCACGGCAGGGAGCTCATTCCACAGTCTGAGCGTCCGCGGAAGGAAGCTCCGTTAAGCCCGCACAGTTCGAAACCATTCTGGTTTCAATGTGTGATGGATGGATGTCGATGACGAGAATTGCGATGGTGGAAGATAGCCGTGAGCATCAAGTCGAACAATTCTTTAGAACACTCTCCGTTGTACAAGTGGTAGAATACACATAAGGAGGCAAAGTCTCTTCTCAGACTGAGGAGCTCTTAACCACTTGTGAGTTCGGGATCTTCAACAATTCTGGTGGCACGACGCTGAACCGAGTCTAAAGGCCCAAACTGGTATCCAGGTGCTCCCGCCCACAGATGACAGCAGTACTCCATAAGGCCGGACTTGAGACTTATAAAGTTGCACTCCGATAGTGCCACAAGCTTATCTGGCCCAGTGAGAGTCGCTGTTATCGCATTTGGTGGAGCAAACAACCAATGAAAGTAGTGTTAATATTCTCTTTGACCAATAGCGATTGACATTTCGAAATGGCGTTGTTTGTTCCTCCTTAGGATAAGATAAGTTTTTGTTTGTAAAATGGGTATTTCAAATCACAAATTCACAAAGCGAATCATCAAAAAAACATGCTTTGCATTTATTTTTCAATTTTATCATGGAAGAATAAGTAAGGTAAACAACTAAAAGGACTTTTTGGTGGGAACTTGTAGAGTGACGTTGCGTTTTCATTTTTATTTTCATAAATTCGTGTATATTGAGTTTTATTTTGTATTTTCGGTGGTATTTCACTCAATAAAGATCATCCATGTGCACCAGTGAAGTGAAATTAAATGAATTATGTGTATCGTGACTTTTCAAGTTGTCTCAGAAAGTCCTTGAAGAGTTTTAGTACAACAACCACCATTGTAGTAAAACATTACTTTTATGGACGGTGACTGACTGAGGACTGTGAAAGTGATAATTGTTGTGACTGGAAATTATAATATAACTCGACACTGGCAGAAATAAGTCCTAGTACCACAACTTCAAGGAAAATACTTTCAATGTAACCTAGCAACACCAACCGATTTTTGTTGAGGTTTTGTGTTCCTAGTCATCAGTAACAAATACACGGTAAAATAATACAAATTAGTGAAAATATCTATACTTACCTATGAAACGATATTCCGTCTCGCTTTTCTTGTTTTTGGGAACAATTTTTATAATTTTTCAAAATGCAGGACGGCATAATTTTTAAGATAAATTATGACACTTGTGACGTAGTAACAACACGAGGCCTTGTTTAGTACTGACTCGAGTTTGTATTTACTTTTGAATCTGTATTTGGTGTGTTGGCGTCACTCCCGTGTTCCGCGCGCTCGATCTGCTTACTATTCTGTAATCTGTGGCCACAGACATGAAAAAAGAATTGTGCATATGGCTGCAGTCGCCATTTAATCAAAGAAGAAGAAGACATGAAAAAAATCGCCTAGTGTCTATGACATAAGTTTCTATAATCTATGTATTCGTCCCATTAAAAAATTGCAGTATAAAGACATGTGCTCTTGATAAATAAATTATTTATTTGAAGTTATAAAGTGTTAATCCATTCAAAATCCCTACTAATTTAGTGTTCTTTACATGGTGCCGAAAAATATTCAGTTATATCGCTTCTACTCTCAAAATTTAGCTATTTGTGACATTTCAATTCAAGAAAATTTTTTCAAGACAGTCTCCGCCATTTTCATTTTCGTTGGCATTCAGTATGAAAAAGTAAGTCGATTCAAAAGAAACCACTGAAAAAGAAGTTTATTCATCAATTGTTTGTCTGTCACCTAAAATTGGTGTCAAAAATTTTATTACATGAAAAAATTAAAATTATTTTAGAATTTATATTTTACCGATTTGACCAATTGATTTAAACAATGACCGAAAAAAATAAATTAGTCTTTGCAAAAGGCCAATGCAAAGCTGCTTTTACAAGACTGGAAAAATATTTTGCTGAGCAAAAAATATATACGGCAGAAGATATAGCGGTCAGAAAAAAATCATTGAAAGAAATATACACTAAATATCAAGAGCTTACATTGAACCTGCAGCTGTTGGGTGAAACAGCCGAAGAGGAGGAAATTATGGAAGAGCGCTACTTTAATTTGATGGCTATTATTGAGCGCAAACTTAACTTACCCCCTCAAGGAGATCACTCATACAAAGGTAATAATGCGGCAAAGTTACCTACATTAGATATTCCAATCTTCGACGGCAAGGATATATCAGGCTATAAGCCATTTATGGAGATGTTTCGAGCAGTCGTACATGAAGATATAAGGGTGTCAACTATTCAAAAACTTTGCTTCTTGAAGAAATATCTCAAAGGAGAGCCATTGCAGATAATAGATAGTTTACCAATTATTGGTGAATCCTATGAATCCGCTCTGATGTTATTACAGAAACGGTATGATAATCCGGCTTTATTAATTAACAGTCACGTGACCAGTTTACTGGATCTTCCTAGTTTACAGCGTGGAACTGCACAGCATCTACGTGACCTGGTAGCGAAAGTAAGACAGCATGTGACTTCTCTTCAGAATCTCAAGCAACCAGTAAGTCAGTGGGATGCGATTTTGTCCTGTATCATAATGCGTAAACTTGACTCCTTTACAGTGAGACTATTTCACGCTGAGCGGGATACCACAATGATTGTCACCATTGAGGAGTTGCTGAGTTATTTAGATAAGCGAGCTGCTTCTTTAGAGGCTAGTCCGAGCTTCTATGATAAAACTCATGGTAAAACAAAATCATTTACTAACCTGTCTACTTCAAATAAGACTGTAACTGACAAAATGGACTGTAGGCTTTGTTCACAGAATCATAGGTTGTTTAAATGTACCAATTTTAATTCATTAACTCCCGAGAAACGAATTGAGTTTGTAAATAAAAATAATTTATGTAAAATTTGCCTCAATTCCCACAACAATAAATGTAAATATAAATTCATTTGTACCATTTGCAATTCCAGGTTACATAACACCTTAATACACTTGGAAAATCCTGTGAAGAAAGGAGATGAAAGTGATAACCCAGTGAACTTGCATATTGCCCAGCCATTAAATATTAGTAGTGTCTTACTTCCCACCGCCAAGGTGATTGTAAATGGAGCTGATAATAAGAAGTTTGTTGTAAAGGCGTTATTAGACTGTGGTAGTCAGACTTCATTCTGCACCACTGCCTTAGCCAAAATATTAGGACTGCCTCAATTTGATTTATACAAAAATATAAGTACTTTAGGTAACATTTCTAGTAGTCACTTAAGTAAAGCTATCAACTTGCCTATAGAATCTTTAGTACATGATTACAAACTTAACATATGTTGTTCAATTATAGATAACATTACATCAAAGTTGCCTCAAAGACCAATCAATATGAATGGTTTCATAATTCCAAAAAATGTTGCATTAGCTGACAATGAATTTAATATTCCTGGAAAAATTATGATATTGTTAGGTTGCGATTTCTTCTTTAAAATTATTCAGGATGGTAGAATTTCAGGTGGACCAGCGGATCCCATATTGCTTAATACTCAGCTGGGATACATCGTTTCAGTCACCGGTGATGAAAACATTAATGAGGCCATCTCTATGCATGTATTTACAGAACTTGATACTGACTATTGTGTACGCCAATTTTGGGAGGCGGAGAAGGTTCCTGAAGTATTTCAAGAAGCCTTGCCTGAGCTAATTTACAGCGAGAAAGTTTTTAGTGAGTCTGTAACCCTGCAAAATAACACATTTGAAGTGAAAATTCCTCTAAAGGTCGAACTCAAAGAAATTGATCCATCAAACTCATATGCTATTGCACTTCAAAGGTTATATACAATTGAAAGGAGGTTTAAAAAAGATCCGATCTATCATGATCTATATAAAAAATTCATTCACGAATATTTAGATCTAGGACATGCTAAAGTGATCGATACTAATAATTGCGAAGAAAAGGACAAGCCGTTATTTTTCTTACCCCATCATGCAGTATTGCGACCTGATAAGCAAACAAATAAGCTTAGAGTTGTCTTCGATGGAAGCGCTAAAACAAAAAATGGTGTAAGTCTAAATGATTATATGTGCAACGGTCCTGTTGTACAACGCTCCCTCTTCGACATAATATTATTGTTTCGTGTCTATAAGTTTGTAATTCAATGTGACATACGCCACATGTACAGGATGATTAAAATACATCCACAATATAGATGTCTACAAAATATCCTGTGGCGGGAGGACGGAGTCATGAGCATCCTCCAATTGCAAACGGTGACGTATGGATTAAAAGGTTCTGCCTTTTTAGCTATTAGATGCCTCATTGAATTAGCAAAACGATACAAAGATGAATATCCACTAGCAAGCTCAGCGATTATAAACAATTCTTATGTTGATGATATTCAGTGTGGAGATAATACTATTGAAGGGACCATTCGACTAAAAAATGAGCTCAATTCCATTGGTAAGCTGGCTAATTTCATACTTCATAAATGGATGTCAAATACTCCCGAATTGCTTAAGGATATGCCGCAAGAAAGCTTAGGAATGAGCTGTACAAATTTGGACCTAGACAAGTCTGTATTTAAAATATTGGGCCTGTCATATAACGCAAAGAACGATATGTTTCAGCTAAGTGGGCAAGTTATAAACCCTAAGCCTGAAGTTCCAACTAAAAGAAATGTTTTATCATCTATCAGTAGGCTCTTCGATCCAATGGGGTTCGCTGGACCTGTTACAATGAAAGCTAAACTCATCTTGCAAGAGCTCTGGCAGCATAATTTAGAATGGGACACATCTCTGCCTGATAAGTTAAAGCATATTTGGGAGAGCTTTTATGCAAACCTTATTAATATGCCCACCATCTTGATACCTCGTTATATACAGATTCCTGAGGCAACTGAAATACAACTTATTGGTTACTGTGATGCTTCCGCTAATGCTTACGGCTGTTGCATTTATCTTAAAGTTAAGATTAATAACAGGGTTCACATTCATCTGCTTTGTTCCAAGTCAAGGGTTAATAGTTTAAGTTCTAATCTTACAATTCCTAAATTAGAACTTAATGGTGCGTTGCTATTGGCTAAAGTTACTACTCATGTGGCCTCTACTTTGAGTGTGTCCGCTATTAATTTGTTTTGTGACTCTAAAATAGTTTTAGGCTGGCTCGATTTATCCTCAGTAAAAGTTCCCGCTTACATAGGAAACCGCGTTAGGGAAATAAAAAAACTCACACCAAATGCTTCATGGTATTTTACACCTGGTCTTTTTAACCCGGCTGACATTTTGTCTCGAGGTGCGGATCCATCAGAAATTAATGAAAATTTACTATGGAAGCACGGGCCTGACTATTTACATACTTCTGATAACTATAATTTTTATTT
The DNA here is from genome assembly GCA_951394255.1 of Polyploca ridens. NCBI lineage: Eukaryota > Metazoa > Arthropoda > Insecta > Lepidoptera > Drepanidae > Polyploca > Polyploca ridens. Next base: position 3,512,144 of record OX596272.1, on the reverse strand, counting down.
AGCTTGCATTGAAAAACCAATGAAATCTTTTCATGAAGATATTACGTGTTTTACAATTTTGGATAAAGATAATCTTCACCCTATGTATGAAAAATATTCAAGTTTATTTAAAACTGTGCGTATCATAGCTCAAATCTTGAGATTTATAAATAAATGTAGAAAATCGAATGCACAGTCAAATGGGTTCATTCCGTTTACGTCGCGCTTACCTCTACGTCGCGTTCCGTCTACGGTGATTCCGCCTACGTCGAGTCTTGCTACGGTGCGTCTGCTCGCTTATGACGTCATTGTGTACAGTAAGCCTACGAAACATCGTATTTTTCAGTTTTATTCAAGAAAACATGTTTTTTTTAGGACTTCTTCATACACTGTCATGTGATAATTAATTATTATTCTTACGAAAACCGTAATTTGATTCGAAATTCGTTTGTAGCAACCACTAGGGTTCATAAATATTTACTGGAATAGCAGATGTTTGGAAGGGTGAATTTTGTTAGATTCGAGATTAGTTTACAGTGCGTTTGCTTGCCATACCACAAATGCACGAAGATTCAACCCAAAATTCACTGAGAAGGTATCTGAACTATGAAGGCCTAGGTAACAATGCCATAAATCGTTTTCAAATAGGTACTTACGCAGTAGACCCTATACAATTTGTGTTAATAAATCATATTCAGATACATATACCAGGCCGCTGGTCGTGGGTTCGATTCCCACACCCAGGCACCACCACAATGCATGTCTTCTTGTCCTGAGTAATTATGTAGTAAGTGTGTATACAAACGTAAAGTATTAGGTATATTATCAATTATTTGGTTTCCATAGCACAAGCTCTGCTTAGCTTGGGATCAGATAGCCGCGTGTGAATAAAATCCCAGGATATTTATTTCTTACGTACAATTTAAGTACCTAAAATGACTGTCGCGAAGTGCATATACTATGTCATCGCACAGCATCATTGAGGATGCGCTGTGTATATATATGCATATATATGACTATATAGATATAATCATATGGGGAATATATTTAGCCCGGTGAAGCACACACATACGAATACAACCTACCAAATGATAGGCCGCATCGCACGGGGCACAACAACAGGCACACCGCGAATAAATTAAAAATTAGTATTAACCGAGAGTACAACTGACCAAGAATTCACTCACCCTCAGAATAAGTGTGCAGACCCGTCGTTCTTAGTTTACTGTCCCTGGCTGATTACAAACTCAAATATCGTCTGCTTCGCTTCTCTACTAGTGAGGACATCTGTAAGTATAAGGTAAGCTGGGCAGACACTGTGTCACATGTGACACAGCATCCGCCCAGCGCCACACGGGTCGGGATGACGTCAGACATCCTCCAGACCCTACCCGTAAGTATTTCCTACCCATTTCAATCAAGTCTCACTATCAAATGCTGCATATAGTTATTACTGATACTAGCCTCTACATGAATACTCTAAACGACAGTTTATTGCCTCTACTCAATACTTTCTTTACTCAATACTGCATTGTGGAGAATTATCCATAGTAGGATCTCAGACCATTGTCAACACAACAGCTCTGCGGGTGATTATCCATAGTAGGATCCCAGACTATTGTCAACACAATAGCTCTGAGGGGAATTATCCATAGTAGGATCCTATCCCATTGTCAACACCATAGCACCCTATTCTATTGTAAACACAATAGCATCCTATCCTATTGTAAACACAATAGCATCAAATATGGCCTTTGCCATCATCATTGTATGACCACTGTCATATGCTAGATCGATCTAGTCTCACCCATTGGGGTGCTCAAAGTTCACAAATACCATACCAGCCTGTGCTAGATCGATCCAGACTCCCCGAAGCTGGGTTACGCCCTACCTAATATCCACTTGGGAGACAGACCGCGCTAGATCTAGACTTGACCATAATCGACCACATCGGTTCGACCATTAGTTCCCTACGAGGGCACAACCTTGTCTGCCTTGCTCGGTCAGATCCTAAAGCAAGTTGGACCCCCTATGTTCCCTACGGGGTATCACCTTGTCTGCCGGCTCAGTCAGATCCTACAACAGGTTGAACCCCCTGTTCCTATGGGGTACCACCTTGTCTGCCAGCTCAGTCAGATCCTATAACAGGTTGATCCCACCTACCTAACAGTCCCTCCGGGGGTACAACCTTGTCTGCCGGTTCGAACAGATCCTAAACCAGGTTGAACCCTCCCTACACCCCTCGGGGTGGCTCCTAACATCCCCTTAGTGGGGGCAGCTCCTAACATTCTTATATTACATTATGGGAGCTCCCTACAAATCTGCTAAGTCTCATCTAACTGTTCTAACATCCTATCTATATTTATCTCATAGGCTTCGCGTTATCATCTCATTCAACGGTAGTATCAGTATAGGCAAACAACACTTAACAATAAAACCAACCACGAGAAACCCTTCTTTGTCCCTCACATGTCATCTTAAATTATCTGAGGAATCTTAGCATATTTTCACCAAAGTCCTATCTCAATCAATCGACAATTAACATCACAATCCATAATTCAAACAAGTTTTATCTTTAATAAGGAATTGAAACACTTACGGCAATTTCTCCTGTCCCCCCTCACAACGACTTCTTTCACTCACTTTAAAACTAACAAAATGGCAACGAACGACAAAGTGTTGCCAGTCTCGGATTATTCATTCGTACTTATGTTTCTACATTTACAACCGATTAATCGGTACGTTTTCGCGACCCGAGTCGCGACACTCCCCCCGGGAAAACGTATGTTAAGACTATTAGATTTAGGTTCTACTCCCTTATTTTTTTCAAGGACACGAAGGACAGCTACTCTTCTTTGTTTAGTTATTTCAGATCTTTCATTAATCTCTGTTCCCGGAACTTTATCATCTAATTTACTTTCTGGTTCTTCTAGAATTATTTCAGATGAGTTCATATCTGAATTATCTTTCTCTATTAATTCTGCTACAGGACTGCTACCTTGTAGGGTGTCAGGTTCATTGATATTTTCGTAATCGGGCGTTCTTTCTTTATGTTGTGCAAACTGTGGTGATACGTTTTCTGTCGTTATTTCAACAGATAGTTCCCTAAGTTCTATATTGGGATCTTCAATTTCAAGAGGATACAAATTACTAATGGATCTCGTATACATAATAAATCATTAATTATAAATTATAGGAAATGTATAAAAATTATAAACTGTTTAAATCAATAAATATAAAATTATTATTATTATATATAAATTATAGGAATTGTATTAAATCATTTTTCTTTTGTTTATAAAATAGCTAATAAGTCAACCAATAATCATACCAAGCTATGTACAATATATTATATTTGAACCATAACAGATGGAAGAGCAATTACACCTATAATACAGGTCTCACCTAGTTTAGGTGTAACCGCCCGCTTGATGCAAATGTATTATTATTATATTTCTATACATGTACTCTTAGCTATAAACATTATACACGGTGATTCCGGATTTGACTTCAGCTACTCTACAAAACCCATCCTCACATTTAATCAGTTCAACTATCTTGCAAACTAGCCAATTCTCACGATTTTTTAGAATCTCCTTCGATTTGTACTGTTGTACAAATTTACCCATTGTTAAAAATGTAACGGTCTTAGTACTTGATCAATTTCTGTGTACATATATTAGTGGTCTAGCATTAAGAATTGCTTCTATCTCCTTTATGACTGTAAGAAGTTCAACGTCTTTTCATAGATGTTTCTGAAGAGTTATTTTCATGTAGTGTTTTACCAGACTCGCTAATCTTTCGTAGAATCCGCCATGCCATGGTGCTAGTTGGGGTATACATTTCCATATTATATTATTACATATGCGGTAAGCATCATTCAGAATTTCCTTCCAGTTACGGAAACTTATTGGTAGCTTTAGACATATTTTTATTTTCTTAAAAGAATACCGGTATCTATCCAAGCTGCTAGTTCTACTGAATTATATATATTTTAAGACATTTATTTCTCAAAAACAGAATATACAATTCACTTACATGAGAAACACAAGGTAACATATAAATTGATTCATGGATTGAATGGAACGGCGAAAGTTACATAATTGTTATTTAGGTAATGAAAGGACACTTATTTTTCTACAGTGTAGGTAAGCAGAAATTTTGTTTTATTCCATCACCTACCGAACAAAAGCATGAGACAATACACGGTCCTAATTACACGTCGTGATTCAACCCCTATCATTGCAACATTAGGTAGCTCATTTTTTATAGGTTCATTCTAAAGTGTAAATTAGACCGATAATAATTATTAATTTACTAGCAATTTTATATATGTACATATATATATATTATATTTGTTTTTCAATATGTACAATTACAATTACATAAATAAATAAATTTCTCTAGACAGCTTGAAGTAAAATGCGTTATCTTACTATTTTCTTAAGTACTCCTCGTGTTACTATTAATCTTCTTAGAACATTAATTCATTCTTATTTAGTCATATCTATTACTAATTCTAAATGTATTTCTCCAACAGCCAGGCATGTATATAGACAAATCCATCTCTTTTCCTTGTGGATTCTAATATTCTTGACTAATAATATTATCTATAAAAGTATAGTAATTTCTCTTTACCTTTTGTATTCTCTAATTTTACGTTATTATCTGCTATGATTTCTCGATTCGATAGACCCTCCCCGGCGAGAAAAGACTTATCATTGGATTGTTGACCAATTGGTTGGATGTTGCAGTATAAATTCTGGGCCTCGAATCTATTGGTTTCTGTCTTCCTCTGTTAGTTAGGTCTAGTTGCTATATCAGCTATGTTCATTTGTGATGGAAGAAATCGTACTGTCAGAATTTTAAACTTCTAATTTTCATCCATCCTTCTAGCTACAACTGAGATTGACAAGGTACCATGTCACACGGGACCCATCGATAGGTAGCGTTCATACTGGAAACTCACTAACAATTATAGCGCACCACAAAGGCAACCAAAAGACAAATGGAAAGGATGTTGTAACAACTGGGAGAAAAATAATATGAGAGTCACAAAATACAACATAAATTGCCAACTAACACCGCTCACAAATCCAAGGCACTCGCAACCTGTAAAACTGTATCCATAGGCAAATCAAATGCAAACAAGTTAGCACGCTGAATAGTCTGTACAAACAGACAAAGCCGAGCTAACCATTATACACTAAATCAAAAAATATGTTAGTCGTTGAACACGAACGACGGACTTAATGAATTGACCCTCGACACCACCGGACCCCGTTCAATAGTATCAACAATTATACCTCGATGCTCCATCTCCGAGAGACAATCAAATCATGTAGTACGAGTATTATTACCATCTAACTACCAGCTCACGTAGCCAGCAAGCACAACCAATCGTGACCAATCTGTTTTGCTTGAATCGGCAGAAGGCAATATGCTAAAAGTATAAACTATGTCAAACCACCACTGTAAACAATAATATCGCAATTTCTCACATAATCGACAGCACCCTCAATAGATAAGTACAAATAAATAAAGTGTCGACAAATTTCAACTCCACTCAGGAGCAACAGATCCCATCCGACGGCATGCCACGCTCGCCGCGTTCTGCAAGTGCACGACGTCACAACCTTCAACAAATTAAAATCATTTATAACTACCGATTCCTAGCCTCCAGCGCCTCATCATCCCCCATATAAAGATCCTACAAACTCCTCATCATAAATCAAGATAAACTTGCACGTGAACGGCGCCTTGCTACTCTCGGGCCCAAGACTGCCAATCCTCTTCCGGTAGAAGTTTCAGTTCGTATCAGCTAATAACATGTAACAAATTATTTTCTAATTAGTTTATTTTACCCATTGGAATCTTGTAACCGCTCTATCCCTTACTTGTAGTATTTGAATGAAGCGTACTTGTAGTTTCTTTCAACACTGGAAGAATCTTGGGACATAAAGCTCTATTATGATTTCTAATGCTACTAAAATGTAGCTACGCAAAGTTTCCTAATACGATATTGTTTAATACAGTACAATATTCTTCCTTTTGTTCTCATGTTCGTTACTACTATCTCTCATATGAAATGATTTTCTATTTATATTCCCATTTTTACTCTTAAAGTTTCTGATCTCTCTGCAATTCTACTTCTTTTACAATCTGTACTTATTTCCTACTTGAGTTTCTAATTACTCTGTCCATATTGAGTTTCTTTCTTGTACTAAACCATACGTTTTTCTCTGGTAGATGTAGTCTTCTCTAATTCGTTTCTAATTTCTTCATTAAAATCTGTCTTCAATTTTGTCTTTACTTCATACACTAATTCTTTCGGTAATTCTTTCAATATAAGAAACCATAATGGTAACTGTTTTCCTTTATAGAGTCAAAAACCCGTCGATGTCATCCTATGTCGTTCAGTGTCCTATTATTATAGAAAACTGAACTGTACCATCTTTGATTTATTATTATCATCTTTGGTAGTCAAATTTGCAGGTGGTATATCAGCTAATGTAGAATCATGTTCATCTATCACCCGGCTAGATCTCCCATAAAATTTCTTTAGTGTCGTAGAAAGGTAGTTTGTCTACTTCTGGTAGAACCCGTTCATGTATGTTAGATGCGAATTGATCCTAAAACTCTTGCTATTGTAAGATATCTCCTTCAAACTTAGGTAAAGTTAATTTGGGTAATCTACTATAAAACTTATTAACAACAATTTCATCGCATCTTTGAGCTTGATTAAGTTTCGTCACTAGTTCAATTCGATTCGCTAGAGCCTGCTCACAGCCCCTTTTAAATTTTATTTTAATACATATTTTATAACTTAGTACCTCAAACCCTTTGTGTTTGACATTATCCTTAACAAACCACAAAAATGCTTACAAATATATTAAATTTACTTAAACATGTCATTGACTTATGCCCGGTTTCAACAATCAAAAACGAATCGTTTTGCTTACCAATGGTAGGTTTTTCTTTTATTGCCAAAGGCACATAGATTATTTCGTAAGCTAATTTTACCTGTGATAGCTACTTCCATATGAGAGATTCTGTTAAGCAAAGCTTCGCGGTCTTAGCTTAATTATTAGTAAAGATATAAGCCTCATTTTGATGTCTATAGAACAGATGCTATGTGCATCTAGTTTAGGCGTCAATGATCAAAATGTACTTGTATTTTAATGTACTAAAATTATGAGGAACACCTGTATCTTTTGTTTGACTTGAATAAATATTATTATTAATTTTAATAATTATTAACTGATAACGGTCCGTAAATTACTGAAACCGGGCATTACACTAACATACTACTGCACATTGTACGGCATGCAGACGGCCGCTTACGTATCGATAAAATATAAAACGTCATCAACCCAATGATATCACAATAAAAGAGGCAGATATCGCACCAACGCACGCTAATTGTTGCAGACAAATTCAGACAATTGTTGTAATTTTGCTTAGCAGCTACATATAGCTATCTCTTTCTGTACCATACGTTCCGTATTATCTATCGCATTCACCTAATTCAACAACAACTGAACGCCGCTTATTATGAGGGTAGCATGTCTCCATTATAATATCATTGCATCAACCGCATTGATTCCACACTCAACCTGAAGTTTATTTACTTCGATGGTAATGTTGATACCAAACTAAAAGTTGGCAGCGGTAAATCCAACTGCATGTAGGTACCCAACAACGTTCATAAGTACCCTACCATGACCCAAACCTAACAAATGATTGTTGATTTTGAATGAATGTCTCAACCCTTCCTTGACCATTTCAGCTTCCTTTGTCTCATTCATACCGAGTTTGCATATTAAGTTCAAATTAATATCACTTTCACCTAATGTTTGAACTGGGGATACCTTTTGTTTCAACCGTTATATCAACACTTCATCAATCTTATTAGATAGCATTTGTTTTGTTGCTAGTACTTAAAATTATGCTTCAACGTTTGTACTACAGTTTATATAGGTATATAATTATCAGTATATATAGTATCATAATTAAATTATCTATTACAGGTTGACTAGTCGTTCAGTTTGTAAAGACATAAGTATAAGCCATTCCTAATTAATCCACAAAGATGAGAGCCAAGAGAAAACACCATCAGTCATCTACTTTATTTAACTTTAAACACATTTAATCATGTATAAAATCCATATTTCAATTATAGTTACCACATATAGATTGATGTAGGACCCCGGCAAACGCAATTAAAACTATTACCTTGCTAAGTATTCATAGAATTGTTTCATTTTATGATGTAAAATATATATTGTTTAGCATTATAGCTGCTTAATTTTAATGACTTATTTTCCCTAAATAAGCCCATAATATTCTGATATATAAAGATATGGCTATAACTCTAGGTTATGCTTATTTTCATTTCATCATTACTTTTCATAATATTCCTCAACAAAAAAAAAAACAATTCATTTTATTAACCAACCATTCTCTCGGTACAGATCAAATATGTAAACATTAACAATATTTGTTTATCATAAAATTAATTCTGGACAATGTAATAATCTCATAAAACTTTTGGTTATTAAACAACTTTCAATAGGCAAATACACCGGACGTCTCCGACATACCTGACCATTGCCAGCACTGTGAATTTATACTAAATATAACCGTGCCTCCGGGGAACAAGTACACCAGGCGCCTTAGCATACCTGCCCACCACAAGGACTCCTTGAGAATAGCTAGTCAAACCGGGTAATTTTATAAACCTAACTCTTAGTTTTATCTTCTATACCCGTTCTCAACGCATGAACTTATGAACTATATATTCTCTCATGTAGGTAGGTGAGTACCAGAACATACATATAAAAGATACCTGATTCTTATCATTTACAAAAATTCTCCTGAAGTTTGTTATAATGAATTACTGGTTCAACCTTACTTCAAAACTTAGTAAGTTATAATAGTATAGAGAATACTATATATCACAGATTATCAACTTTCCAAATAGGCAGTCACTAGCCTTATCATTCATATTCTTCAGAATAAGTAATTAATTTTGCTAGTAGTTATCATAAATACTAAGGCAATCACTAGTTTGACAATAGTATGAATCAAGTACCTTATAATCCTTCTTCCTTTCTCATGTATCCGTTTTTACGTTATCTGCCATTAGCACCAACACTTTTATTACATTATTTACCCCCCATTCAAACTTCTCAGTTTGAAAATAAGCAACCAAACTTTTCATTTTCATACTTCACAACTGTTTTGACACAAACGTCACGGCACAAATATGGCGGCAAGTCAAATTCATCGCCATCAATCTTAAATAATTTTCCTTATACTTTCGAGTCATGAATCGTCATAAATTGATTTCGTAAATTCATATTTCTTATTTATAGCCACTTGTCACTCACGTAATAATCATTACGCTTATTACCAGTAAATAAGTATTGAGTCAACCTTATATCAAAGCAAGTACTAGGTATATTGGCATGAACTACCCACAAATAATTCCGCATGTAGGTAGTAATTTTTCACGTTTTACCTTTTATATCAAAACACCTGATGCCATATAAATGTAATGTTATTACTTCGCAAAGCTCAACTAGCTAACAGCGGTATCTATTGATCACTAATGGCAAACTTTCAAATCGAGATAATTCAATGATAACAGTTCAAATTTTGTAATAATTAAATTCACTCTGTAATTTCAATATATTATAATAAAATATTACTCCCAGCTTTAACGCATTCAACTATTGAATTGCATACACTATTAATATATGTGAATTAGCTCAATTATTCATACAAAGGACACATGTTATTAAATTTATCCGTCACACTTCTCTGATGAACTCTCGGTCAGCTCTCAATTTCAGATTATTAGGGTTTATTCAGATCCCAGCATCTCCACCATGTCGCGAAGTGCATATACTATGTCATCGCACAGCATCATTGAGGATGCGCTGTGTATATATATGCATATATATGACTATATAGATATAATCATATGGGGAATATATTTAGCCCGGTGAAGCACACACATACGAATACAACCTACCAAATGATAGGCCGCATCGCACGGGGCACAACAACAGGCACACCGCGAATAAATTAAAAATTAGTATTAACCGAGAGTACAACTGACCAAGAATTCACTCACCCTCAGAATAAGTGTGCAGACCCGTCGTTCTTAGTTTACTGTCCCTGGCTGATTACAAACTCAAATATCGTCTGCTTCGCTTCTCTACTAGTGAGGACATCTGTAAGTATAAGGTAAGCTGGGCAGACACTGTGTCACATGTGACACAGCATCCGCCCAGCGCCACACGGGTCGGGATGACGTCAGACATCCTCCAGACCCTACCCGTAAGTATTTCCTACCCATTTCAATCAAGTCTCACTATCAAATGCTGCATATAGTTATTACTGATACTAGCCTCTACATGAATACTCTAAACGACAGTTTATTGCCTCTACTCAATACTTTCTTTACTCAATACTGCATTGTGGAGAATTATCCATAGTAGGATCTCAGACCATTGTCAACACAACAGCTCTGCGGGTGATTATCCATAGTAGGATCCCAGACTATTGTCAACACAATAGCTCTGAGGGGAATTATCCATAGTAGGATCCTATCCCATTGTCAACACCATAGCACCCTATTCTATTGTAAACACAATAGCATCCTATCCTATTGTAAACACAATAGCATCAAATATGGCCTTTGCCATCATCATTGTATGACCACTGTCATATGCTAGATCGATCTAGTCTCACCCATTGGGGTGCTCAAAGTTCACAAATACCATACCAGCCTGTGCTAGATCGATCCAGACTCCCCGAAGCTGGGTTACGCCCTACCTAATATCCACTTGGGAGACAGACCGCGCTAGATCTAGACTTGACCATAATCGACCACATCGGTTCGACCATTAGTTCCCTACGAGGGCACAACCTTGTCTGCCTTGCTCGGTCAGATCCTAAAGCAAGTTGGACCCCCTATGTTCCCTACGGGGTATCACCTTGTCTGCCGGCTCAGTCAGATCCTACAACAGGTTGAACCCCCTGTTCCTATGGGGTACCACCTTGTCTGCCAGCTCAGTCAGATCCTATAACAGGTTGATCCCACCTACCTAACAGTCCCTCCGGGGGTACAACCTTGTCTGCCGGTTCGAACAGATCCTAAACCAGGTTGAACCCTCCCTACACCCCTCGGGGTGGCTCCTAACATCCCCTTAGTGGGGGCAGCTCCTAACATTCTTATATTACATTATGGGAGCTCCCTACAAATCTGCTAAGTCTCATCTAACTGTTCTAACATCCTATCTATATTTATCTCATAGGCTTCGCGTTATCATCTCATTCAACGGTAGTATCAGTATAGGCAAACAACACTTAACAATAAAACCAACCACGAGAAACCCTTCTTTGTCCCTCACATGTCATCTTAAATTATCTGAGGAATCTTAGCATATTTTCACCAAAGTCCTATCTCAATCAATCGACACGGATTATTCATTCGTACTTATGTTTCTACATTTACAACCGATTAATCGGTACGTTTTCGCGACCCGAGTCGCGACAATGACTGCATTGGAGACTCGAATGTATAATCGAGGATATCAGAAATTCGACCGAATAATTGTCCTTGTCCTTGCACGCCTATTACGTTCTTGGTGGATAGGAGTTAAACATGAGGTCGTAACATATATAGACATTCTGCTTAGGTATATTATTTATACAATAGCTTTTATGTTATTCAAATACGTCTTACTCTAGCTGAACGGATTTAGATAGAACATGGCACATAAGTATGGATCGTTATAAGATACAGAACATAATATAAAACTGCGGGGCGGAAATTTGTGGATTAATAAAATAAACTAGTTATTATTACATTATTATTCTGGTATGAGGCGGAGTGGTACAGCTGAGCAAAAAATCGTTGGAGCAAGGGATAACAGGTAGGTAAGTTCTGTCAATATAGTTCCAAAAACATACTACAGTGCGGCCGCCGAGAGAATACGTTTCTGACACCTGTTAATTTTGGCCAAGCGAGTCCCATCATAATCAAATTAGCCGTTTTCGTGACTTGGTCAAAAATCAGTGTAAAAAACGCATCATCTCGGCAGCCACACTGTAGGTGGGTAATAGTTGAAAATTATTATTACTTCTAGAAGGTACTTAGCACCTAAAAACGTGTTTTAATAAAGTTTACTCATTTATGTATTTATAAAAATATGAATATCTTCAAACTCATTATCTTCGAAGTGGTCCGCAGAAGTTTGAGAACACAGTCACGTTTGTCCTAGAACACAAACAACCACGCTAACATTATCCTCAGAACAATACTTATTAAATTATAACTTAGAAAAAAAAACATTCTTATAAGTAGGTGTCTGAAATATGACGTTATCAAGAATATGGCAGAACGAATTTGTATGAAAATTGAACCACTTATACAGTATATTCTGGATTAACACACAGGATACTTTTTATCCCGGGAAAACATTAATCCCTCGGTGCTTGTATGCCACCTTAGTGGTATAAAAAAAAACATGTGCGAAACCGCGTGACAGAATCTAGTAATACATTCATTTTTAGGGTTTCAAACCCAAAGGATGCCAACGGGACCGTATTACTAAGCCTCCGCTGTCCATCAGTCCATCTGTCAGTTGGCTGTATCTCATGAAGGTAAAGGTAAGGTCTCGTAAGATTGATATTTTCACAGAACTAGTATTTCTATTGCCGCTAAAACAACAAATAATAAAATAATAAAAATGAAATACAAGAAACGTCTTTACGGAACACTTCGTGTGCGGGTGGGTCCGACTTACACTTGGCCAGTTTTGTCTAGGTTGATTTTTTTAAATATTTTTTGAAATTGTGAAATATTGCGGGCGCGCTTGCGGTACTTGTCTTGTTTCACTTATATACACTGTCCGTTAAATTCTGCGATATCGTTTGCTTGAAAAATATATTTAGAAATATTGTGTTTCACTTTCTTATAAGGCGATGCTCCATCCTGATATTCTTATAATAAAATGAATCAAATATTTTCCAGTGGGTAGTTACCTATGTTTTGTTATTTTTGTCATCATCAGTGCAGTTCCTATTATTTAGATCGTGAATGTTTTGAATATTAGTAACCTACTTACAATGTTCTCGATCTGTAGTAATAGTAGGTACCTATAATAAAAACATAAATTATTTTCTGAATTTTCTTATCAGATGAATTCACTAAAATGTCACTATAAAGAATTATGTGTCAACACGACCAATAGTTTATTTATTGATGGCCAGCATATTAAAACTTTTTAGTAAGTTCACAAACCTTCATGATAGTTTGAATAAGGTCGGTACACCGTAGGTATTATTTATAGGTAAGAATAGCGAACACAACGAACGAACATATTTATATTTAACACACTCACTTATCATGCCATATTTGCTGCTTGCGACAAGCAATAATAGTAATTATAATAGTCTAAGAAGTCGTTATAAAGTCACAACTAGGTCACAACGGAAAAAAAATCTACGTCTGACTTTAGGGTGTATACACACTGTGAAATTAAACTGCCGTGGGGGGTGCTGGCGGTCTTTGACGCGCATTGCTTGCGCTGCAAATCTTAGAATGCCATATACGCAATATGCGGCTAGCCGGAATGCGGTTAGCCGTCCGGTATACCGCAATCAAAAATATAATCTGTAATCGCTAGCGAGTATCGATTGTGTTACCATAGTAAGCCCACACTATCACACTCTTCATTCTGTATTTACAGGCGAGGCTGCTAAAGCGCGCCTGTAACTGCGCGTCAGTAGTGATACAAACGCAAGACTTATTTCATTAACGTGTATTTCGTTACAGGATGATAGCTTTACGTTTTCAACGCGGTTGTTGTATTACACGTGTCTATGGTGCGTGAACAAATCGCCGTGTGAATAGGCCCTTAGAAAAGAAAGTGACGTTTCATATATTATTTTTTCTATGTATCTGCTAGCCAGGTGCCAGTATTAACATTGATTCGGTGGGTGTAAAAAACTTTTTAGTTTTTACTCCTTCGATCGTATGATATCCTAGTCTAAAATCCTAAAATCACAGATTACAGAATAAAAGGCAGATGGAGCGCGCGGAACACGAAAGTGTAGCCAAAAAATTAAATTATTTACTAATACATACAACTCATTCATTAATAAAACTAAAAAGTCTGAAATAAATTAAATTATTAAAAGAAACAAAAACCCGACTGCGTAAAACAAAAAATAACTGAAAAGAGAAAAACAAGCTCTTTAATCTATAGAATTTTGATTTTAACTTGAATTTTATAAGGTATTGAAGGGGACAAACCAATAACCTAAGTATGTATTTTTTTAAGTATTGTTATTTGTTTTAAGCAGTCGGGTTTTTTGTTTCTTTTAATAATTTAATTTATTTCAGACTTTTTAGTTTTATTAATGAATGAGTTGTATGTATTAGTAAGTAAATAAGTGGTTCTGTAAAGTAACAACCGTCGCAACTCTGTGAGTTACGTACGGTAACCGCTCAGTTCCTACCCAATGTCCTTGCATTTAACGTTTTTTGCAATTTACGTCAAAATGGTAGCACAAAAGTATTACAATATATACATATATGGAATGGGCTTTTTACAAGCTTTCATTTGATATCCATATTATTATAATAACGAAATTTTTATTTTTAATAACCCTCCCTCTTTTTTTATTCGTAGATGCCATATAAAAATAATATACCCTATGTCACTCCCACAGTTAAGACAAATCTAACAACACCTCATATGCTTAAATCCATCAATGCCGTTTAGGCTGCATTGCGTGCCAAAGAAATAGACATACATACATTCGAAAAACATAACCCTCCTTCTGGGTAAATCGGGTAAAAAGCAAATACAAAATCAAAATCAGATATCTGGTATTCGTTTTGCAGTTTGTATTTGCTTTGTCCACAGTTTATTAATAAAGAAGTGTTTTTTGTTGAATAAAGTTTATTAAACAAAGCAAATACAAATTGGAAAACGAATACTAGCAGGGTTATTTTAAAATGGTCGGATTCGTCATCTGAACGGAATCGGAAACTTCCGAGACGAGTTTCCGTAATAACAAAATAAAAATAAAAATGTATATTTGAACATTAAAAAACAATCAAAACTATAAGAACATCAATATTCTTCTAACACCAGCTGTTCCTCGCGGTTTCACTCGCGTTCCCGGTATATAAAGTCCGACTGATAGTTCCAGAGATTAGCCCGTTGAAACAAACAAACAAAAAACTCTTCCGCTTTATTATATGAGTATAGATAGCACAGACATATAATATGTCTGTGAGATAGTATGATAATAGTATAATTTAAGTGTTACAACTAATACCTAAACTATATTCTGCATGATAGGTATTAGCGCCCATTGATATTTTAATTTCCGAATTCGAATAGTTAGACGTTTCTCGACGGAAATATCAATCCAAATCATCGAAAATATTCCGATAGCTTTTAAAAAAATAACCCTGCTGGTATCTAATTTGTAGGCTTCACTTTCGTGTTCCACGCGCTCCATCTGCCTTTTATTTTGTTAATCTGTGCCTACAATTATGAAGCAACATTTTAGGAATGTGAACACAGTACTTACATACCCATCCAACATTTTTTTTAAACCAGGTTATATTCACATACAAGTGAAGAAATGCTTGCAGATTCTCGCGCATTATTGAACCTTCGTTGGCTAGCAGATAGGACACGCAACGTATGAAAAATAAAACTAAGAACTGCTATTCAAATGATTAGGTAACTTAATACTTAATAGTCTATCTATCCCATACTTAGGATTATCGTATTAGGCCCGGTCGCTATCGCGAATTTCAACTCAATCACTTAAAATTAATAATAATAATAATAATAATATAAAGCTGGCAACACCGTGTCAACACGAACGTCTCTTTTTCACAATTTCAACAGAAAATAATTTTTGTCGCATTTTTACAATTGTTCTTCAATATAAACTGAACCTGAAACCAGAAATCCATTAATAAACATAAAAAGAGATCAAAATACACCAAAATGAAATAGAATAATATTAAAAATCAGTGGAATCGGAGGTGACACATACATGACAGATGTCACCTCCGATAATACAAGAATAAACCAAAGTGAAAAAATGAAAATGATGCCACAATGTTGACGAGATCAGCTGCAGCTAGAGCACGCCCACCACCTCCGGACTCGTCGTTCAGTTCCGCCTCGCCGCCGCCGGTACCCAGCCCCACCGTAAGAGCTGTGACGACACCGGCCGCGGCAGTTGCGTCGAGCTTGGACGACGAGTATTTTTCCCCGCCGACGTCGCCGACACCTGTACGTCGGCAGGGGAGAGGCCGGCCACCGAGGAGCTTGGGACTTAGGGGCCAGCCGGCCCCGAGCCGGGTCCCCGCTGCCGGTGGTTGTGTGCAGCGCATGAGATGGACTCAGTCTATGAACGAGAACGTCATGCGCGCATATTACGGGTCTACAGAGGGGGGAACTAACCTCACCGCGTACCGTGCTAGGATGCTGTCTCTGTTTCAGGAACTAGAACCAACCGTCAACGTTTCGGCCCAACGACTGTCGGATCAGGTGCGGGTCATCCAACGCAATCATAGGTTGGATGATGCCGCACTTGATAGGCTGCGCTCAGAGGTGCTGAGCAACCATATCGTCTCAACTTCGGCACAAACCGCGACACAAGCAACAATTGATGCAATCCCGCCGCGGTCCAATCATCGTGTTGAAGAGGAGGCTGATAGGGTTGCTACAGTAAGTAGCCAGTGCAACGTCCGATTGAGGAGCGCACTGGAGGATGCGTTTTGCGAGTATAGGTACACCCCGACCGAACTTAGACCCCGATTACCACGCCTGCCTATGCACAAAAAAAATAGGGCGCTGGTGGGTGCCTTGGACTTGCAGCTTAAGATTTTTTTCGAAAGCAGCGAGGATCTCGTTGATACACACTCGATCCTGTATTGCGCGGCTGTTGCGGCATGTCGTTTAGCTAACGTCAAGTTCCCAAACTGTGACGAAGCTACTCGACCAAAACCAACCGTGCCAGCCTGGCAATGCAGGATCGAGCGTCGTATCGATGGGGCCAGGGTTCTCATCGGTAAACTATACTGCTTCAGGGAGGGCAATACTCGACCACGAGTGATGCGCTTTGTGAGGCGGGCATTCTCGGGTACTGGAATCAGTCCCTCAGAATACATGTCCCGTGTCACAGAGCGCATCGACTTCCTGAAGCAGAAAGTTTGTGCATGGGCGAGCCGTATTCGGCGGTATAAGCGGCGGGTTGATCGATACACGCAAAATCGCATGTTCCAGAGCGATGAGAGGTGGGTATATAGAGCTTGGGAGCGACCTGAACAAAGTGTGACAGACGTGTGCCACCCGGATGATGCCGCTACAAGTGCATTCTGGCGCAGCATCTGGTCGGTGCCCGTCTGTCACACTGAGGCAGGCTGGATGGGGGTTGTCGAGCGAGTGTGTGAATCTATACCAGACATGGAAAAAGTCCAAATAACACCATTAGACGTTGCCAGAGCAGTCCGTCCGTTACCGAATTGGAAATCACCGGGACCGGACGGACTGCATAACTTCTGGCTAAAATGGCTAACTAGTTCACACACTTGCCTGGCATCTCAGTTCCAGTCATCCTTAGAGTCTGGGTCGCTACCACAGTTTCTAACAACAGGCGTTACCCACCTGCTCCATAAGTCAGGTAGTCCCGCGGAACCCAAGAATTATAGACCGATCACATGTTTGTCGACGGTTTATAAACTTCTTACATCCATTTTGAGAGCGAAAATTAACACTCACATTGACGATAATTCAATTATGTCTGCCTCTCAAAATGGATGTAGGAATGGGTCCCGCGGTACTAAGGAGCTACTCCTCATCGACATGGCCATAAGCCAACAGGTTCGTCGATCCCGCAAAGATCTGTCTACATGCTGGATAGACTATAAGAAGGCCTACGACTCGGTGCCACATACATGGCTCATGAAGGTGCTGGAGTTGTACAAGATTGATGCAACTCTACGCACCTTCCTCGAGTCATGTATGGGGCAATGGAGGACGGTCCTTCGCTACCCGGGATGTCGACAGATCCAGGGGAATGATGAACCTGTATGGATTAAACGGGGAATATTCCAGGGCGACAGTTTGAGTCCACTTTGGTTCTGCTTGGCCCTGAATCCTCTAAGCTCACTGCTAGAGGATTCAGGTCTAGGCTATCGGTTGAGGAGAGGTGGTCAGGTTATATCTCACCTCCTCTACATGGATGACCTGAAGCTCTTTGCCCCCAACAAATTGCGACTGATGGAGCTACTGAAGGTAACTGAAACATTCAGTAGCGCCATCAGGATGGAATTTGGTGTGGACAAATGTGCAGTTATGCATGTAAAGCGAGGGGAGATTATGGAATCCGAGGGAATCCAACTCTCGGACTCCATACAACTTAGATCCCTCTCCTCATCCGAAAGCTATAAGTATTTGGGTATGTCGGAAGCGTTAGGCATCAACGTTACTGATATGAAGCAATCGTTGAAGGAGCGCTTCTTTGGTCGCCTGAAGAAGGTATTAATTAGTCTTCTTTCAGGCGGAAACAAGGTGCGCGCCTTCAACGGTTGGGTCATGCCGGTTCTGATGTACTCTTTCGGCATACTCAAATGGACTCAGACTGAACTCGACGCCCTGGATAGAAGGGTCCGTACACTGCTGACCGCAAACCGGATGCATCACCCACGCTCATCGGTGATGAGACTGTACATCCCGCGGAAGTGCGGGGGTCGCGGCTTTTTAAATGCTAAGACCCTCCACAACCGCGAGGTGTGCAGTCTCAGGGAATATTTTCTTAAAGCCGAAGTGGGTATGCACCGTGATGTGGTGGCAGTGGACAAGGGACTTACCCCGCTCTCCATGGCTAAAGAGAACTGGCGCAAACCTGTGATACTTACCACGGATAACCGCAGGGAGATATGGCAAAGCAAGGAGCTTCACGGGCGCTTCTATCGGGCTCTTCATGAGCCCGGTGTAGATTTTTTAGCGTCCGTATCCTGGCTACGTTTTGGTGACCTCTTCGGGGAAACGGAAGGTTTTGTGTGTGCAATTATGGACGAAGTTATCTTGACGAATAACTACCGGAGACATATCATGAAGGACGGGACGGTTGACGTGTGTCGGGCATGCCACCGTCCGGGTGAGTCCATAAGACATATTATCTCTGGTTGTTCTCGTCTGGCTAACGGCGAATACTTGCACAGGCATAACCAAGTAGCCAGGATTATTCACCAGCAACTTGCTTTGAAATATAATCTTGTGGATGCTGAGGTACCGTATTACAAGTATGTGCCCGACCCAGTTCTCGAAAATGACCATGTCACGTTGTACTGGGATCGGTCTATCATTACTGACAGGACTATTGTTGCCAATAAGCCTGATATAGTAGTGATAGACCGATTAGCGCGCCGCGCAATGATAATCGATGTTACCATTCCGCATGACGAGAACCTTGTGAAAGCTGAGAAAGAGAAACAAATAAAGTATCTAGACTTAGCACACGAGGTTGTCGACATGTGGAGTGTGAGCTCGGCTATCATTGTGCCGATTGTCGTAACGGCCAATGGCCTGATGGCCGAGAGCCTCGACCAACATCTCTCGAGGCTCTCGTTAGGCGGTTGGATCAAGAGCCTGATTCAGAAGGCAGTACTCCTCAATACGGCTCGCATTGTGAGGAGGTTCCTGTCTCTGCAGCCCTAACCACCGGTAGCTTGGACCCTGCTCCCGACACCGGCGGAACACTATTTTTTATATTTTTAAATGTTTTTTGTATTTAATGACTTTTATAAAAATATTTAAAAATGTATTTAATATGTAAAGAAAAATAAATAAACAAAATAATAATAATAATATTTATTAGTTTCAAAATAATTTTACAAATTGATGCGGTCTCCAGTCCCCACACTAGGATTCCCTGTGGTTGCAGTTCCAATTGGTTACTGTGGGTGGAGATATCCATAGGATATAGACATATATCATCACGGACTTTTTGTAGATATTTTTAAGTAACACACACACCAAATGTGAATCTAAACTATCAATCTACTCAAAATCTTACAAAAAGATCATCAAAATCCTATAATCCGATTGCAGCGCCATCTACCGGGTCCAACTGAGAATCTAAATATTATATAAGATACCTCTCAAAGGTTTTGATATCCCAAACCATTATTAGATGAAAAATATATAGCTGGATTAGCCCCTGCTTACTCTCTCGCAGTCCCAGTATAAAAAAAATATA
Source organism: Polyploca ridens (assembly GCA_951394255.1). Classification (NCBI taxonomy): domain Eukaryota; kingdom Metazoa; phylum Arthropoda; class Insecta; order Lepidoptera; family Drepanidae; genus Polyploca; species Polyploca ridens. The sequence continues at coordinate 3,491,849 of OX596272.1, read as the reverse complement.
AGTAGGAACCTACATAATGATGATATGTTTTACAAATTAAAATAAAATACCCTTTTTTCCATTTTTAATATTATTTTTTAGAGATAACTGTACTTTTATGTCAAATCGCGATTTGACACGCACCGTAGCAAGACTCGACGTAGGCGGAATCACCGTAGAAGGAACGCGACGTAGAGGTAAGCGCGACGTAAACGGAATGAATCGTCAAATGTAACTTCGAATTCAATCAGTATTTCTGTTGAAGAATATAGAGAAGCTTTGACTGTCATTATTAAAGTAATCCAGAGGTATTATTTTGCCGTAGAGTTCAAATGTCTGAACGAGAAAAATGACATTAAAACTTCTCTTAAGTCTTTGCACCCACTAATTGACGACAAGGGTCTTCTCCGTGTCGGGGGTAGATTACATAATGCAAATGTAGATTTTTCTAAGAAATTCCCAATTATTCTACCAAAGAAATGTCATGTAACAAAACTCATTATCAGACAAGAGCATTTGGCTTTGATGCATGGTGGCTTGAAGTTAGTGCTAAGTAGCTTATTTCAAAAATATTATATTATTAATGCTGTAAGAGAATGTAAAAGTGTAATACATAAATGTGTGGCTTGTTGTAGACAGAAGGCTGAGACTTCAAAGCAACTGATGGGTTCTCTTCCTAAGGACCGTGTGAATCCTACGCGCAAAGTCTTTGAAAAGGTTGGCATGGATTATTGCGGCCCTTTTGACATCAAACAGTCTTCAAAACGTAACAGCATCATAAGTAAGGGGTATGTTGCCTTATTTGTTTGTTTTGCCTCCAAAGCCGTTCACATAGAAATAGTCTCCGATATGTCAACTGATACATTCTTGGCAGCCTTTAAAAGATTTATTGCCCGTAGAGGTATTCCTTCTGATATTTATTGCGATAATGCTACTACTTTCAAAGGTGCTAACAAACAGCTTAAAGAACTATATAAATTACACAATAGTACAGAATTTCAGGAAAGTCTACATAATTATGCCCTTCAAAAGGAAATAAAATTTAATTTCATTCCTGCTTACAGCCCTAACCATGGTGGTCTATGGGAAGCGGCTGTAAAATCGTTAAAATACCATCTTAAAAGAATTTTAACAACAAAATTTTATACTTACGAACAATTTAGCACAATTATGGCTGAAATTGAAGGTATTTTAAATTCACGTCCTTTATTATCTCTTACTACACAAGATTATTCAGATTTTTCAGTTCTGACCCCAGGTCATTTCATAATTGGTGGTCCTTTAATGGCTATCCCTTACCCAGATCTTAGCGACATACCATCTAATAGGCTTCGCTTTTGGAGGTCTTGCGAACAAGTAAGACAGCACTTCTGGAAGGCGTGGTCAAGGGACTATTTGTCATCCCTTAATCAAAGAACAAAATGGGAGAAAATATTACCTAATCTCAAAGAGGGTACTATTGTGCTGTTATTAAATCCTAACACTCCACCTCTTCAATGGCCTTTGGGTAGGATCACAAAAATATTCAGTGGCAACGATAATATTGTCAGGGTTGTCGAAGTAAAGACATCTAATGGAAAATTCCATACAAGAGCTGTTTCAAAAATTGTCGTTTTACCCATAGAATAATTACTCAATTAAGTGTACTCCTTTACTTTCATTGTTATTCAGTTTCGACAGTAAGTTAGTTAATTTTGTTTCGATAATAGTTAATTATGCATGATAGTAATTTGTGTTAATTTTATATCGAATATCACATAGGTTCTGTGATATTGTGAATTTTTATGATTTTTATGTTTCGGGGTCTTTTATTTTTGCTTGTGTTTTTTGGGCCCCCAGTTTATGTCTATGACATAAGTTTCTATAATCTATGTATTCGTCCCATTAAAAAATTGCAGTTTAAAGACATGTGCTCTTGATAAATAAATTATTTATTTGAAGTTATAAAGTGTTAATCCATTCAAAATCCCTACTAATTTAGTGTTCTTTACACCTAGTTTATGTATTAATCGACATTTGTGATAATCGGTTGCTTATCATATTAATTTAAACCGATTCGAATGAACTTGAACTTGGTGAATGACAATTTTATAGGACTTTTTGGCGGGAACTTGCAGATTGACGTTGCGTTTTCGTCTCTATTTTCATAAATTCGTGTATTTTGAGTTTTATTGCATATTATCGGTGGTATTTTATAGATTAGATCAATTCATGTGCACCAGTGAAGTGAAATGAATTATGTATATCGTGAGTGTTCAAGTTGTCTCAAAAAGTCCGTGAAGGGCGTGAAGATGAAGAGTATAATTGCCACCATTGTAGTAAAACATGATTTTTATGGACGGTGACTGACTGAGGATTGTGAATTTGTGAAATGAAAGTGATAAAAGTGACTGGAAATTATAATATATCTCGACACTGGCAGAAATAAGTCTGAATTCGGATTTGGTTGCCAAGTGGTTGCCAAGCTTAAAATTAAGAAGAAGACATTTTTCCATTCACGTAAAGAATATTGGTATTTTTTCCTAAATTTCTCAATAAATAATATATTTATCAATGAAAACTATAATGCAAGTCTGTTAACACAATGGGTAAAAACAAAATGATAGCTAAAAGTTGTCCGAAATGTGAAATGCAGGTATGTTATTGTTTGATACCTTACAATGTTGTTATTGAGCCAGAATCCCCATTAATTTTATTCTTGAAGGGTGATCAACCAGGAAACAGGTCCTAGTCTGTGCGATTAATGTAGGTAGGCCTTATGAAGTACGTAGGGCATCTGATTTCATCTGATCTGGTGTAAACACTGGAACAAATGAGTGGGTTAGTAAATTAATTTGAGGAAACAGCACAGTATGGTGGTAGGGTATTTTAGAACGAGAGAGCCGAGACAATGGGCATGTTTATATTTTAATGGCCATTATTATGTACAAATAAATTGTTCTTTATTTATGAACAAGCAGTATCCAACCTCCTCTATAGATAGATAGCCTTTATTACTGCTAATTTTATATAGAGCCTCCAAACTCCTCATATACAACTCCATTTTGAAGCCCATCTGGACTTTATGGTCTCCAATTGTGGGGAGTAGCCAGTAAAGTTACCATCACCTGCCTTCAAAGAGTGTAAAACAGTATATTGAGAGCCATTGTCAATGCGCCATGGTTCACTAAGAACGAAGATGTTCATGAATATCTGAACATGCCGACAGTTGCAACAGAGATACAGCGCTATAAAAACAACATGGTGAGCGTGTGCCGTCTCTCACCCAAACCCAACCGTTGCTGAGCTGCTGAATAAAAAAATATGGTTCAAAGGCTCAAACGAGACCAAGTTATTTAAGCTTGAATTGTTGGCACTGGCCAACGTTCTCGACACGTCAAAAATCACACAACACATTCGCTTAAAGTCTGGTGACTGATTGCAAAACAAATTCAGAAAAAAAATATATACGGCCTCTCTATCTATGGTTCAAATATATGCCCCACTGCTGAGCACAGGCCCCTTTTACAATTGAGTGTGATGACCACGGTGGATTAGGTAGGCTAGTGGTCAACCTACATTTTGAATTTTTCAAGCCACCTAAAAAGCCTCCATCTAGCTTAGCAACTATGACAATTAAATGATAGCTAGGAGCATGTTCAAGTTGAAATACCATTAAAGTCTTATTAATAATTTCAGACTAAAAAGGCATCACTCATCAGTGGAAGCTTATCTTGGCCAATTGATTAACTTAATGATTGATTGGCTTAAGCGATAAGGCCGCCTATGTTGTATAAATTCCTAAATTTCTGTTACTTTTATCGTGTTCTATGTTAGTCTATACAATAAAGAATATTTCATTCATTCATTTCATTCATTAAGTATGGCTACACAATGAGTGCTTCAAATATAAGAATAAATTTAATGTCAAACATATACAAAAACAAGTAAATAATAAAATAAAACCAGCCAAGTGCAAGTTGGACTCGCATACGAAGGGTTCCGTATTAACTAACTCAACTTTGCTATGAAAAAAAAAACCCAAAAAGCTGTCTTCCTATTATCATTCATGAGATGCAGCCCACTGACAGACGGATGGACGGACAGACAGCAGAATCTTAGTAATAGGGCCCGTTTGGCACCCTTAGGGTACGGAACCCTAAAAAGCATTTGTTTATTTATTTGATCACCAACAAGACACACACTAATACATTAAAAAATAAAGGTACAGAATATAAATCATAAATGGTGTCTCAATTAGAGGTGACGACTACATGCATTAAAAAGAACAAACAACAGAACCAAAACATCTTTAAGAAATGACAACTAAATAAAAATTAAAGAAAAAAAAAATAACAAATAATATAAAAATTAAATAACATAAAAATTTTAAAATAAAGTAGAAGGCTTTACACGTTGCTTATATCTAGCAACTTATTTTTAAAAGGAATTAGTCTGTCACCGAATATATCAGCATTGCTTTTTTTAGAAGCTATGTTGTACGCCATGACCATTCTATTGATTGGAGAGAAGTGTCCCAGATTTGACTTTGCCGCTTTTTCATTAAAAAGTTTATAATTAACACGTCTGGGAAACCTTAAGGGTGCATTTATTTCAACATATGAAAGCAACAAAGGGGAATCTAGGGCACCCCTAACCAACTTAAAGAGAAACATGTTGTCCAGCAGCATTCTTCTATCAAATAGACTTTGCATTTTGAAATAACGTAGTCTGTCCACGTAACTAGGCAATTTCTTAGCCAACCCGCAACTGTACAATAGGTGCCACAAAAAACGCTTCTGAACACTTTCAATCCTCTTCTTGTATACATCATAGTGTGGGTTCCAAACTGAGCTACAATACTCGAGTCCACTACGCACTAGCGCATTGTAAATTATTATTTTGGTGAAGGGGTTATTGAGGTGCTTGCAATTACGCAATACGAAACCGAGGGTCTTAAACCCCTTTTTGCATATAAGATCCATATGAGTATTGAAGCGCAGTTTAGAATCCAACGTAACCCCCAGGTCACGTATACTTTCAAGTTGCTCTAGTGTATTACCTCTCAGTGTGTAAGATCCAGCAAGTGCAGACTTGGATCTTGTGAAACGGACTACGTAGCATTTTTTTGTGTTCACAATCATAGCATTTTTCACACACCATTTATCGAGATTATTCAAATAATCTTGAAGCAACTTAGCATCATCCAACGAACAAATAGATCTGAAGATTTTTAAATCATCGGCATAAAGGAAGTATTTGGAATTGGTAAATACGTCACATATATCGTTTATAAAAACGTTGAAAAGCACTGGCCCCAGATGGCTACCCTGTGGAACACCTGAGTAAGCTGTGAAAGGATCCGAAGTGAAGCCATTCACAACCACCGTCGACTGTCTGTTAGAAAGGTAATAATCAAACCAATCCAACAAGGTACCGGCGATACCATTGCAACACAGCTTATAAAGTAGTATGCTGTGATGGACCTTATCAAAGGCCTTGCTAAAGTCGGTGTATACAACATCGACAGGACGGCGAGAATCCAGTTCCCTAGAAAGCACATCGACAAATGAAACTAGATTAGTGGAGGTAGACCTATATTTAATGAAACCATGCTGATGCTCGGAAATGATTCCCTTGAAGTGCCACGATAACAGTGGACACAAGAGCCTTTCAAACGTCTTAGCGAAAACAGAAAGTATGGAGATAGGCCTATAATTGTCAACTCTATCAGTGCTACCACTTTTGAACAAAGGTATTACCAACGCTTTCTTCCAAATAGACGGGAAGATACCTGATGATAAAGATCTATTGAAAATCAAAGAGAGTGGGTACGCCAATGCAGAAGCACACTTTGCAGCAAAAATGGACGGAATACCATCTGCTCCGGCTCCCTTAAAATAATCAAGTCTTTTTAAAATCTTGAACACATCGCTACTAGAAAAGTGTGTGATGGTGAGATAGTTACTAGTGGTCGAAGAGTTTCCTGAAATGTTGACGTGGTTGGACAAAATATCATTTCTGTTGTAAACTGAGGAAAATTGAGAGGCAAAAAGATTACATATGCCATCTCCAGATGAAGCAGATTGGTTGTCAAAAAAACATTTTGGCTGGAAAAGCGCTTTTATTCTGTCTTTTAGACTTTATAAACGACCATAACAATTTAGGGTTAGATTGTAATGCAGATTCAAGCCGAGCAATGTAACTGCGATAACAGGTGGACTGCAACATGAAGCATCTCTTTCTCAACAACTCAAAGGATAAGAGATCAAGTGGATTATTATTATACTTTTTTAACTTTCTTCTTACTTTGTATTTTTCGCCCAGCAGTCGTTGAAGATTGCGACTGAACCAAACAGGATATTTATTGCTTCGCGGTTTAGATAAAGGCACATGCTTCGTTATAGTTTCACGTAAAATACCATAAAAACTTGATAACATTTCGTCCACTGACATGCAACCTCTCAATTTGGCATCCCAAGAAGTCTCACTCAAGTCTGCATTAATTTTTTCGTAGTCTGCCTTGAAGAAGCATAATCTGGTAGAATTGTTGAAGTCTAAATTACTTGTTTGGGAAAGAGCGATCGAGAAAATTATAGGTGGATGATGAAAATCAACGATCGACACAGGGTCAGTACTCTTGGCAAGATTAAACACATCTGTGTTTGAAAGCACCAAATCCAATACCCTATCCGAACTGTTAGAAATGTTGTTATATTGTTTGAGTGAGTGAAGAGTAATAAAGTCAAGCAACATGGTATTGTAAAGACTGTTGCTCTTAGTTTCTGGGCAAAAGAATGATTCGTTACTAACTTTATTCCAAATAATATTAGGCAAATTAAAGTCCCCTACGAGCAGCATATTGTTTATGTTGCATGTATCAAGTATTCTGTTGCAATTCTCGATGAATTCATCAAGAATAGGTTTTTGAATGGGTGGCGGAAGGTAAACACAGCAAATGAAAATCTGTTCATTTTTACCGAAAGCATTCTTTACGTTTAAACTGATCCAGATATCCTCGCACCTTGATTCTAAGTTGTACATACGTTTTGAACACCTTCCTTTTTATTATGAAAACCGCTTGATTCGCGGTCACGTCTGTAAACAATATAGCGACTGTCAAAAAGTTCTGAATCGAAGATACTGCTGTTCAACCAAGTTTCACAAAAAAATATTAAATCATAATTGTTACATATAATATTGCCAAATACATCAACTGTTTTTGTTCTCAGCCCCCTAACATTTTGAAAATATACCTTTAAATTATACATTTTAAAAATATAAAAACCAATTCATTCTCCTAATATGACAATAAATACAAGACAATCAGGCTGGTATATTGCGTAGCGTGTCCATGTTACGAATAAAGATGAATTTAGAATCAATCGTTTTTCTCATGAAAATTTTTCCGTCTCGAACCCACACGAATTTGTAATTTAATTCCTTTGCGCGGTGACGTGCTGCAGCGTGAAGTGCTTTATTCTCTGGAGTGAGATTCTCGACAACATATATAGCAGTTGCTTTTTCTGTAGCCAATCCTAGATGGCTCGAGTTGAGTTTTTCCTTTGGGTTCTCCCTATTAAACTTGATGGCAGATGCTAAGAAACTATCTCGCAATCTTGGGCTACTGAATCGAACAAGGATTGATCTAGGGCGATCGCTAGCTTGATTGATTTTTGCTATTCGCGTACAATAGTGAATATCTATGTCAGAAACTGGACACTTGATGACATTGCCGAGTTGCTGCACTAAGTTGATAACATTCTCGTTCTTGTGTTCAGGTGCACAGTTAATTTCAATGTTATTAGCACGTGACTGTTGCTCCATCTGACGCACGCGATTAGCAAGCTCTTGAGTATCGGACTTCAAAGTCTCATTCTCTTTAACCACCCCAACTAGGGTACTCTTCTGGGTATCATATTCAGACTTGAGTTTGTCATAATCAGCGCTTAGAAATGAAAGAGACTGTTCGAAGGCGGTTAATTGATTTTTTATCTCACGCAGCTGGACATTCATAGCTAATTGTAACTCCTCTCGTATGATTTCACGAATACTATCCGCAGAGGGACAGCCGCAAGTAGACGGATTACGTGACTTAGTGCGCAATGTGACATTACTATCAGTCTGGTTAGTTGGTGATACTGGTTTAGTAATTACTCCAGAAGTAGAGCGTACCGGCGTATTACTATTATCAAAGTTCTTGGGCTCCTTACAATGGCATTTCGGACAGATCCATTCAGTTTTAAAAACCACAGACAGGCTTTTAAATTTACCTTCAGTGAAGTTCAAGCAAATTATAGTGATAATTATCGCCACATCGTGTGCATTGCATAGCTTCCACCTTTTTAACATTCTTGAGGCAACCGGCACATTTGTTAGAGGCCATAATCTGGTATTATATTATCGTTAGCAACAACAATGAATCCGATGGTAGATGTAAATAAAAATTATTTACGGAAGCCGAACAGCAGGTAGATCAGCTGTTACTGTGTACAAAAATGAGAAGGCAGTGTTTGAAGCGCTCTGCAGCGACAAGAATTTATCCAGTGCGCTAGACGAGCAGGGCTGAAGAAGCGCTTAGAGCAAAACACGTAAGGAGCGCGAGACCGTCGTAAGGTCGCGGTAAGAAAGTCATAAGCGCCGTGCAAAAGGCGTCGGTTACGCGTTTGGAACAAACACTGCGGTGATGTTTAGTTTGCACTTATGATAAATGTTTTTGCACAAATAATATAATATAAATACTTGCACGTGTCCATGAAAACCCAACCAATAAGTCCTGGAGTAGTTCTGTTCACGATTTATCACAAAAATAAGACAATATTCACATTAATACGTGTCCATGAAAACCCAACCAATAAGTCCTGGAGTAGTTCTGTTCACGATTTATCACAAAAATAAGACAATATTCACATTAATTAAACTGTTATTGTATTAAAACTTGGGAGTAAATTTGTACGGTACTGTTGTTGTCGTCGTCGTTACGAAAATTTGCATTGCATTGTTATGTATTCAGTGTAAATAAACTCTGTTTATCATATTCATTCAGGTGGCTGTAGCATCCAAGTCTTGCAAGTGTGGGCACACATTCTTTGCGTCACGGAGAGGAGCCGACCACTTGCCAGCTGTTGAGGACATTAAACGTAGGACTGGCCGAGTGAGACGGGCACAACGAACATTTTATGATGCCCAGCATTATCAGAAACAGGTTAAACGGAGGGTGAGATGACTTTGTTTTTTTGTAAAGCAATAAAGATCTTGGTGCAATTTCTTGCTATCAGTGGTCTTGCTTCTTTGTAATAGTCTAATGCCCGGTTTCTATAAACAAAAATGAATCGTTTTGCTTACCAATGGTAGGTTTTTTAATTACCAAACTGGGCATATAGATCATTTCGTAAGCTAAGGGGTTAGAACCTTTGTGGCATAGCTAGCCGCCGCCATTTTAGTTTTTTTTCAATGTCGCGGCGCACGATGAAACTGGTATATATGGGTAGAGGACACTTATACAAACAAAAAATGTTAATCAATATGGTGGCCTAAAGTGTCACGTTTCCGAGATATTTAGAGGTAAAGATCGCCATATGAGAATTACGACAATCATTAAAAATTTACTTATTACGTATTTATATGCATTCGATTGTATTCAAATAATAGTTCCCAGGTTGATTTATAATTTTTTTAAAAGAGATTTAAACTAGGAGCACGAAAAACAATATTTTTATATTTTTCAATACTAAACAGCATCGGATCGTGACTTGTTTTCCATCTTGTCATTATTATACAAACAAAAATTACAATACTTGTCCTATAATCTCATGTTACCGAGTTAATTGGTACTAAAGATCGCTAAGTAATGCTCCCTGGGCGCCAAAATTGCAATAGTGACGTAATAGCACATAATGATACATGTGTGCAAAGTTGGTTATTAATACTCGAGGCGTATTAAGCGCGTGAGCCGTAGGCGAAAGTAATAAGTGAGCCGAGAGTGTAATAATCAATGCACACGCGTGTCATACGACGTTTTTCAACACACTTGCGAGGAAAAAAACAGACTCTTATTTTTTTAAGTAGATTTTTTGATAATAATCAAATCAACACAATGAGAATGTTTACAAATGTGGCACACAAGGATTTTTTTTAGACAGCGGTGAGCTGTCAAACTATTTTACCAAGGTTAAGCTAGTCCAAAAAACTCGAAGTGCTCAACAGAGCGACGCAGTACTTCGCATCGGGGGCCGCAACTTTACAAGTCGCAAGTCCGGCCTTATATGGAGTACTGCTCTTCCCTGGATACCAGCCTTTAGACTCGGTAGCGACGTGCTATTAGAATTGTCGACGATCCCGAGCTCACAAGCGGCTTAGGGCCCCTCAATCTGAGGAGAGAGTGTGTTCTACCGCTTGTACAACGGACAGTGTTCTGTAGAATTGTTTAACCTGATGCCCACGGCTACCTTCTACCATCACAAGTCTCGCCATTGACGGGGAGTCCATCCTCACACATTGGAACCAAAATAGTTTCGAACTATGCGGTCTCAAAGGAGCTTTCTTCCGCGGACGCTTAGACTACGGAATGAGCTCCCGCCGTGGTTTTCCCAGCGGAGTACAGCGTGGGGTTCCTTAAAAAAGATGTGGAGAGATTTCTGTAGGGTCGGCAACGCGCGAGTGATACTCCTGGTGTTGCAAGCGTCCATAGGCTACGGTAACCGCTTACAATCAGGCGGGCCGTATATATGTTTGTTTGCTACCTAAGTAGTTTAAAAAAATCCTTTCATTTAAAGGTTTGAGGTCACGGCTTGTTTCTATTATGTGTATTATTTTATTTTTAAAACCGTGATGCAATATTATTTGACCACAGTTTATTGCTTAAAAACAAGAACATAAATTGTACTTAATCAACTTTAAACTATTGTCATTCTTCTCATATTATTTATACATCGATATTCCAAAATCTCGGTAATATTATATTTTAAGACGAGTATTGTCATTTTTGTTTAATAACGGAGACATGGAAAACAAGTTAACCACTACGATCTGAGCTACTTGACAACATTGTGTTTCATTGCGAATATAGCGATGCGGTTTAGTAGGTAACCAATGAATGAATATTGTTTTTTCGAGCTATTTGTTTTGCTATATTCTAATAAAAAGTTAAATAACCTGGGAACTATTATTTGAATATAATCTAATGCATATAAACACGTAATAAGTTCATTTTTTATTATTGTCGTTATTCTCATATGGCGATCTTTACCTCCAAATATCTCGGAAACGTGACACTTTAGGTCACCATATTGATTAACATTTTTTGTTTGTATAAGTGTCCTCTACCCAAATATACTACTTACATCGTGCGCCGCCACATTGAAAAAAAATCAAAATGGCGGCGGGTGGCTATGCCAGCTCCCATACAAAAATGTTCGTACCCCTTTACCTGTGATAGCTACTTCCATATGGGAGGGTCTGCTATGCAAAGTTTTGAGGTCTTTGTCCATTATTAGTAAAGATATAAAGAGTCTTAATTTTAACCGATAATGTTCCGTAAATTGTAGGAATAGGCCATAAGCCATTTGTAGGCCTTAGTAGGGCACTTATGAAGGTCAAAGCTACTGAAGTTTGGAACTCGACCTTCAACTGAGAAAAACAATCAAGGAAGGCAAGGTTTTTTATTTCTCTCTTATTATTTATCTATGTTCTACATTTTCAAAATAAAATACATTATATTGTTGTTTTTCAGTCACCGAAGAAAAGATCAAGATCATTAGATGAAGAGTTCAAAGGAAAAGAGAAAAGTGAAAGCGGTAAATAAAAAAATATTCATCTATATCTATAAAAATGAATTGCTGTTCGTAAGTCTCGCTAAAACTCGAGAACGGCTGGACCGATTTGGCTAATTTTGGTTTTGAAATATTCATGAAAGTCCAGGGAAGGTTTAAACGTAGGGTAGGGTAGGGTACCTAGCGAAAAAAGTCGCGCCGGGCAGCTAGTATTCAAACAAGCATACACCTGATGATAAGCGGTTACCATGGTCATATGGACGCGAGGCATCATTCTCTTGTTACCGATCCTTCCCCCCTCCCCAATGAGCTCTGGCGACCTTACTCACGCGCAGGAACATAGCATACAGTTATTTGTCCGCGGTATTCTGTAAGGTGGAGGTACTTCCCCAGTCGAGCTGCTCTTTGAGCGAATAAACGCTATGCTCTACCTCTCTCTCTTGTTCACTGAATTTCCGCGTTCTCACTTCTCAGGCTAAAAAGTAGCATGTCTTTCCATGCCATAGGCTCTGTTACATGCAAAGTTCATTAGGGATGATTCCTAGGTTAAAAAATAATTATTCTAATTAGTCCGTCAGTTAGATTATCAAAAAATATTAGACACGTATTTTTTGCTTTACCAAATCATTAAAAATTGGCAAAGATAAAGCGAGTAAGTTTGGGAGTGGGGGCTCGTGACGTCATTTTACAGTAAAAAGTGTACTGTAACTTGACGTCTCGCGGAACTTCAACACACGACATCTTGGTATATTTTTGTTTAATTAACCGACTTCAAAAAAAGGAGGAGGTTCTCAATTCGAATGTTTTTTTTTTATGTTTGTTACCTCATAACTCCGCCATTTATTAACCGATTTGGAAAATTCTTTTTTTATTTGAAAGGGTACACTTCCCGTTTGGTCCCATTGTCATCAGGATCAGGATTTGATTACTTCTTAGTGTACTTTGAAGTCGGTTTAAGTTTTTTGTAAAACAGTCCAATTCAATAATTGGACTGTTTTACAAAAAAAAATTGGACAAATGATTTAAGTCACATTTATAAAATATCTTTTTATTTTCCGGGAACACGAGACAAACTGCAGGGCGGAAGCAGGTTTCTATCGTGTTTTTTTTTTCAGTATCATACCATAAAAATAAATCCATATCTTTTCATGTATCTATCTTTATAGTTCGAGTAGTCATGAGCAGGTCATATGCATTGGTGTTTCAGATAAACTTAGATTAATCTTTTTTTTTTTTTTTTTCTTCAATGGCGTCACACGGCTTGTGTATTTTGCCAATTTCAAGTAATATTATAAGTTCTAGTCACAATGAATCACTTTCACATAGTCCTCAGTCAGTCACCGTCCATAATAGTCATGTTTTAGTACAATGGTGGTCATTGTACTTACACTTTTCACGGACTTCTTGAGACAACTTGAAAAGCCACGATACACATAATTCATTTCATTTCACTTCACTGGTGCACATGTATTGATCTTTATTGGATAAAATACCACCGATTATATGCAATAAAACTCATAATACACGAATTTATGAAAATAAAAATGAAAATGAAAAAGCAACGTGACTCTGCAAGTTCCCGCCAAAAAGTCTTAGATTAATCTGTCAAGTATTTACATCTCTGAACCACAGATATTTAAAAAAGCCGGATATATTCTCGCTAACAAAAACCTGTGTCACTCAAGTCGGCCACCAAGCTGTACGTACAAGCCGGCACGCACACATTCACACATTAGTTGAGCGCGAGTAATCGACTCTGTGTAAACGGCGACAGAGTCTAATTTCCCGCGGAATAGCCAACTAATGTGTGCGTGAGAGGTGGCCGACTACATAGACACAGTTTTTTGTTAGCGAGAACATGTCCTCCGTAGTCTGTGCTCTGAACCAACATGGAGTACAGCATGGGATTCTTCAAAAAGGGTGTGAAGAGATTTCTGCAGGGTCGGCAACGCGCGAGTGATACTCCTGGTGTTGCAAGCGTCCATGGGCTACGGTAACCGCTTGCCATCAGGCGGGCCGTATGCAAATAAACATTTTAACTAATATTAATTTTTTCTCCCGTAGCCACAGCCCGAGCACGCAGACGCCGAGCTCTCCGTCGTGCTCAGCGTTCCCCACCGGCATCGTCCGGGGATCGAACCCGCGACCCCACGCCGCAACTCCGGCCGGCACAGCTTGCCCGCTGCCGGCTCATCCTGCAAGAGATTAATAGGAAAATGACCACTGTTACTTGGCAACCACCTTCTGATATATAGGCCTGAATAAGATTGGCTTTTTACACACAACGTTTAAGGCGATGATAGCTCAGCGGTAGTGACGTCGGATGCCAAGGCGAAGGTTCAGGGTTCGAAACCTACCAATGAGCTTGATCTTTCGGTGAAAGAAAACATCGTGAGGAAGACATCGTATGGTAGTAGGGTACTTTGTAGTACCCACCTGGCTGGCTACACTACCACCCTCAAGTTGAAAGTCGCCAAGCGATTGGTGTGTTCCGAGATGGTTTAGGTTTTAGATGCGTTGTCCTCTACATATATGTATAGGCCATTGGTAATTGCAGATTCCTATAATTCAAAACTCTTATATCGTTACTAATAATGAAGCAAAGACCTCAAAGCTTTGCATAGCAGACCCTCTCATATGGAAGTAGCTATCACACGTAAAATTAGCTTACGAAATGATCTATATGCTCAGTTTGGCAATAAAAAACCTACCATTGGTAGGCAAAACGACCCGTTTTTGTTTATAGAAACCGGGCATTATAGTGATGTTTCAACTTGCAATGACGTATGAGTTATTGTTCTAAACGACGTCAACCATCGCTAACACAAATTCCGGTTTGTTTCGCTTATTGTCAGTTCTTTTATCTTTCGTTCTTCTTTGTGATGAAATAACGCATTGTGATAATCTGAAGACAAATACCGAACGTCATCTTTTTATCATATTTTTGCTTCCTTACTTTTTATACAAATAAGTCGGCATACAAGCATACAACCCGCCTGATGGTAACCGGTTATCGTAGCCATGGATTCTTGCAACACCCACGCGTTACCGACTTTTCCCTCCCTAAATTTTAAAACTAACATTAAAATATTTTTATGTATTGGTCATGTAAATCATTAGCTGAAATTATTTTATTAATTAAATTGTTATTATAGTAATTATTATTAAATGTTGTAATTATCTAGAATTAAAATAAGTAATAAATGTTTTAATGAAACGAGAGACGTTTTATTTCTGTACTGCGAAAGTGTAGTCAAAAGTGGCCGGAAGCCATTACTGGCGTCCACCAATCTGAGGAGCTGAGTAGACATGAATATTGAATAAATTACCCTAAGGTTTGTTTTGTAGTTGGAAATGATGTGTTCGGTATTATTGTATAGTTAGACCGAAAAAGAGATGGATTATGAGAAAGACGAAATGGGTAGGGAAGGCCGTGAATGCTGGTATGACTGATATCAAGAGCCAAATGGAGGAAGCTTGGGAAGCTTACATATTGCGCTGACCCCAAATGATTAATGTTCGGTATTATTTGATCGTATTAAACTCATTATTGTAGTCGATTGTGCACTTCCGTACATTTGATTTTAAATTATCTGTGTCTATCTGCCCACTGATTAAATTACCTGTCTGACTGAGGCGTTTTGTTTGTCTTATCTGTGGTAGGTAACCAGAAACCACGGGTCGTACGAGGATACCGCACAGTATCCTTTGAGGCGGCGACAATTCTGGCTCGCTTTCCGCCACTTGATATTCTGGCGGACATGGATGCGAGGGTCTATGACCGGATTCGCATCGTCCGTCAGAGCGGTGGAGGCGACCCAGAAGAGGCGATCAAACGGCAGGAGCGAATTATCGCATTCGCGACGTGGCGTGCAAGACTTCGCGATGAGCGGTTTGCGCGCAAACGCGTCGTCGGAGCAGTCCTGCCGGTCTTCGAGGCCTGGATGCAGCGACAAGGTGGACGACTCACCTACAGACTTACACAGATAATCACCGGGCATGGGTGCTTCGGTGATTATCTGTATAGGATCGGACGTGAGGCGACGGCGGCCTGCTTCCACTGCAGTGGGAGCGACCAGGATTCCGCATTGCACACGCTTGCGGTGTGTCCTGCATGGGAACCCGAGCGGCGGATCCTGGTCCAAGAAATTGGACGGAATCTCTCCCTGCCAGCAGTCGTGTCGGCGATGCTGAGCGGGGATACAGCGTGGAGAGCAGTAGCCTCCTTCTGTGAGACCGTAATGGTCCAGAAGGAGGCTGCTGAGCGGGATCGGGAGAGGGCCGATCCCACCCGGAGGCGAAGCCGCCGGGGCACAAACGTGCCTCGTCGCGGCCCCCCTGCCCTGTAGCTCGGGCTTAGAATAACAGCTACGGTGTTCCCCTGCCTGTCGTAAAAGGCGACTAAACGGGGCCTTTGGGGTTGTGGGCAATCAGAGCGGGGGCTCTGTGCGCCCAGAAGCGACCCCAAGGAGGACGATGGGTCGTTGTGGTCACGACTCATCGTGCGATAGCACAGCGAGGGTGCTGGGGGGAGGTGTCAGACTTCCCCCGGGACGAGCTATCAAAGCGCCGCGCTTGGAGGGGTGAGCAGGTACGCGTTCAACACGAGAGCCCACCCCCCTCTCTATAGCGCAGATGGCGACCACCGTGGGGTTTTAGTCGGTACAAGTCCGACATAACCTGGCCGCTACCCCCGAGGCGGTCGGGTATCCCATGAGGATTTCCCCACGAAAAAAAAAAAAAAAAAAAAGGTAACCAGAAACCAGCGTTGCCATTAGGGTACGCATTAGTACGCATTGCGTACTATTTCGTTAGGTAGCGTTCTCGGGTACTCTCCCGCCAATTTGCGTACTATTTTACGGTCAAGGCATATAAATTTTTTTTTATCAAAATAATAAAGTTCAATACTTTTAATTTCTGTCAACCAAGTTTCAGCATAAAATGAGTACTACATACCCCGGTGTGTTTCTTTTTAAACATCGAAGAACAATTCCTTTAGAGTAGTAATACCGAGCAATCCGATTCCGAAACTAGTCAGTGATTTGTCAATGATTTTGAAGAGTAAAGACCAATCACTGCATGTTGTGTTCATGATTTGACCAATCGGCGCGCATATGTCCTTGAATTAGCCAATCAGAGCGCATTGGGAAATTGGCGGAATAGATTGCAAGCAAAATGAACGTCATTGCGCTTCTTTGGGCTAGTTGTTCGATGTTTTCAAAATACGCTTTTATTAGCTTTACTTGTATGTATGTAATGGAATCTTCAAACTTAATTTTCATTGACTTCCAAACGTCAGATTGAACTGAAATTTTGCACACTTATCAAGTACCTACCGAATTTGGGCCCATCGAGCTGATCTGATGATGGATTCGGAAGGTAGGCACTGGAACTCCATAACGGAATAACGTATGTTAGCCGAGTTTGAACTTGTTGGAATCGTCTTGAAATGCAGTTTGACTACATATGCTTTTCAGGGTCTGATGATGGAGTAGGAGGGTTGGCACTGGAATTCCATAATGGAGCAATGTTTCTTAGTCGTGTTTTGGCTTGTTGGGATTGTCGTAAGATGCACTTTGATCATTTATGGTTTTCAGGGTATGATGATGGAGTCAGAGGGTAGGTACTGAAACCCCATAGCGGAGCAACGTTTCTTAGCCGTGTTTGGGCTTGATGCTGCCTAAATGTAAGCAGTTTTTGTAATTAAGTTTAATATTTGAATAAATATCGTGGGGCGCTTTTCCATGAACCCCAATAGAATTTCTTATCATTATTATGACGAAATATCGAAAATTACAAAATGAAAAGCGTCCCACGCTTTTTCATTCAAATATTAGACTTAATTATAAAAATTGCTTACATTTAGACCCTTACGGGATAGACAGAGAATATACATAGGTTCAATTTTATTAAAATTTAACACTTTTTAGTGCAGGGCTTTTTAAACATGTTTTTTTGTTTTTTTAATTATAATTTATTTTTATTCCATGTTCGTTCATCATTCTTTGTTACTTTTTGTGGTTTCACAGGTTTGGTTTTGCTCTTTCATGGTACCTTCGGTTTCGGTGCACAAACGTTAATTACAAAATGCAAATAATGCAATTAATAAACATACTTTATCTGAGCAATAACTTGAATAATATTTTATTGACTGCGTACTCAAAACTTAAGTTACGTACTATTTTTAGGTTCTGTGCGTATCCTATCGTGAAGTCACTCTGGCAACGCTGGCAGAAACGTCAAAAAAGTTTCCACAACACTCAGCTCAGCTGTGAGTAATTTCAATTTGTTTTCTTTATTTCTAACAGAACTTTATCTCAATTATACGATAATTAGAGGACGCGCAGACACCAGTTGTATAATTTTTATAGTTCTTATCTCTATGCTGTTTATCATTGTAAGTGCGAACTTAACCTAACATTTGTTCGATAACAAACATTATCATTAAAATCTATTGTAAATAAGTAATTAGTGAGTACTCTAGTTGGAAAACAAAGGATCATTAGTCTCAGACATTAAACTGTAAGTATTTTTACTAAAACACTTGACTTTGAATATATTTTCTATTCATTCGTAATTTTGAATATTCTAAATCTATATTCTTAGCGATAGTCCGAAGTAATATTATAAATACTTTAACGAGTGTCTATTATTACATTATGTTTTACTACTCAAAGAAAAGACAAAGATTTTTTTTGTTATACCTATTAGAGATCACATCCCATATTGTGCATCCCGTATTGAACATCCCGTTTTGTTGTATTTCACAAGCCAGCCTTCAAGCCTGTTAGTTTCTTAGGTGTTATAAGAAGCGTCGCAAGATATGAAGCTCTGTCCACTCTTCTAACGCGCTCTCCTTCTAGTTGCCCCTCCATACCCGTACCTCGTTACGAGTAAGGTCCGTAGAGTAACTTATAATAACATTTTCAGATCCACAATGACACAATATGACACAATCATCATTGGCCTGGGCCCAGCGGGATGCACAGCTGCATCCACACTAGCACAAGCTGGCAAATGTGTCCTGGCTCTGGAAGCGCAGAACAGGGTTGGTGGCAGGGTGATGACTGTACCCTTCGGTGATGGAGTCGTTGAGCTTGGGGCTGAGTGGTGAGTTACCATTCATGCTGTCGTGTTCCATGCTAGTCAAATTACAGTAAGCGTTTAGGGGGGGAGGGGTCCAGCCGAAACTCACTCAATCTCTCGTGGGGGAGATGGGGGGTCTTGGCAAATATCAATATTTATTTTTCCAAAAAAAAACATTGTTCGGGTAACAGTGTGAGATTGTCGGGAAGAGATCGCTTCTTAGCGATAAGACCGCGTATTGTACTTACGGTAATTTTTAATTTTGAGCATTTATTTTCATACTTTGTTACATACTTTTTGTACAATAAAGATTTATCTATCTATCTGTTAAATTGCGAGAAATCTAAGTACAATTTTCGAATTTTAGTAGTTCCTTTTTATGTTTTTTTAAGTATTTTATTTATTGTTTGATTTTAACACTGCGATTGTAGACTACATTCTTAGCAGTCTTAAATAAAAATAATTAAGCAAATTATGTTTGTATAAAAAAAACGCAATCAAGCACAGATTTAAAAAAAAACGCATATAGAAAAACCTCACGTCATAGAAATAAAATAACTAAGTATAGAACGCGAGTATCGCACAGTTTCACCCAGTACCAGCGTAGGCAGATGAGCTATATATATTTATATTGGTGCCGATTCTGTTGTACACCGAACTAAACTAAACTAAATTAAAATTCACCTTATTTTAATTAAGGATTTTTTAAAAGCTATTCTGCTGTCACATCGAACTAAATTTAAATTTAGAAATGACAGGATTAATTTTGATTTTGACAGCTCTTAAATTGAATTGATGAGTGTTACCAGCACAGAAAAATAATGAACGAATGATATAAATTTTAATGGAAGAATAATTAAAAATAAACATTCAGTTCATAAATATCATAAAAAAATGTATAATTATGGCAAGAAAAGAGTATATATATGTGTTCTTTTCCAATAACGCGTAATAAAGTATGTTGAATATCTTGATTACCTGTGGAATACAGGCATAATAAATATATTTTTAGCCTGGCGACTTTAGTACCTAGTATAGTAGTTTTTTTACCCTTAAAAGGATAGGCAAGGGTATTCAACCATACAGCCTTTTCATATGATGTTATTTCTTTGAATATTCTGTCTTGTCGATTTCGATTGTATGGTGGTCAAGTTTTAGTTGTTTCTTCTTCTTAGTTTTAAGTTTCGCAACCAAATCCAAATTAAGACTTATTTCTGCCAGTGTCGAGTTATATTATAATTTCCAGTCATATAACAACTATCACTTTCACAGTCCTCAGTCAGTCACCGTCCAATAAAGTTATGTTTTACTATAATGGTAGTAATTGTACTAAAACCCTTCATAGACTTTTTGAGACAACTTGAAAAGTCATGATACACATAATTCATTTCATTTCACTTCACTGGTACACATGGATGATCTTTATTGGGTGAAATACCACCGAAAATACACAATAAAACAAAATACACGAATTCATGAAAATAAAAATGAAAACGCAACGTCACTCTACAAGCTCTCACGAAAAAGTTGTTTACCTTTGCGACGAATCAGCGATAGCCGCAACCACGGAATAGATAAATAAGGTCTATTCTGTGGCCGCAACCACTAATGCAAAATAAATGCAAAGCAAGTTTTATTAAGTCCATTTTTTATGATTCGCTTTGTGAATTTGTGATGACATTGAAATACCGATTTTACAAACTTATCTGACCCGGTGGTCAAAAGAAGAACTAACGACGCCATTTCGAAAGGTCAATCGCCATTGGTCAAAGAGAATACAAACACTACTTTCATTGGTTGTTTGCTCCACCAAATGCGATAACAGCGACTCTCTCACCGGGCCAGATACGCTTCTCGCCCTATAACAGCGATTTTCTCACCGGGTCAGATAAGCTTGTGGCACTATAGTGGTATATCGAAGTACAAAAAAATAAAACTAAAACTTCGATGTTCACGTTTTGTAGTCCCGTTATGTATGTAACACATCCCTATCTTGCTTCGTCCTTTTTCTAATATGTAATTATTTAGAATTATGAATAATCCAGATCAAAATATCCACTTTCCAATACAATTTCTATAGGACTAAATTTAATCCACATCTAATTAGATGACGACTAATTTTAGTTTGACATTTCTAATTTTAGACATAATTTGACGTAAAACGTGACCAACAGAATAGAAAAATTACACACCTAACTAAATTGAGTAACTAAAACGATATTAGTGCTGTCAAACTAAATTTTAGTTTAATCGTACGCCAACTGAATAGGAAACGTCGATTTGACAGGACTTAACTAAATTTAAGTTAGGAATAGTTTAGTTTGTGCCAACAGAATCGGCACCATTGATGAATATGTGACAATAGGGACGTAACTGCGCTGTGCTCCGAATTATCGATAGCCGCATAATTCATTGTAGTATGTATAGGTATGTATGTTGCTTACCTATTTAGTAAGTTCTGGCAAATATACCAACCGCATGTAAGCATACAATTAATATTAAAATTATAACGTAAAATATAGGGTCATTGCGCTGGTTTTCGTCCAATTATCGGAGTTGCCAGCTTTGTGATCCGAAATGAATATCTTGAAATACCCTTACTTAAATGTATTATATTTTTTGTGTGTGCTTAATTAGTCTTCTTTAGGTTAATGTTAAGAGAAAATAAGTCATTTTCACATCTCTTTTTATAAAAAAATATTTTATCAAAAGTAGGGTTTTTGCTAGTTTTCGTCCAAAAAAATTGGTTTTCGTCCTAGTGTGAGCTAGATTTCGACCACTATGTAGAAAAAGGAGTGCAGGTGAATTATCAAGTTAAAAAGCAATTATAATATACTTTTATTTAATCAACAACGTAATATATCTACTATTTAATAGCCTTATTGTCATTTTTCTCTTTTTATTTCTTTTATTAGCTATTTTTATTTAAAGAAATTAAGAAAATAAATCAATCATGCGTATTACAATGACAATCACAGCACAAGCACAGCAACTCAATAGTGGAACAACGTATCGTAGCCGTGTTTGAAGTCATTGAAATTGTCGTTAGATGAACATTAATCATGCATGGTTTTCAGGGTCTGATGATGGAGTAGGAGTATAGGCACTGGAACTCCATAGTGGAGCAACGTATCCTGACCGTGTTTGGGGTCGTTGGAATTGTATGGTGATTTTTGACCATATATGGTTTTTAGGGTCTGATGATGGAGTAGGAGGGTAGGAACTGGGACTCTATAGCGTAGCAACGTATTCTAGCCGTGTTTGGGGATGTTGGACTTGTCTTGAGATGAACTTAGACCATATATGATTTTCAGGTACTGATGACAGAGTAGGAGGGTAGGCACTGGAGCCCAATCTTATCATATCTTATGGAGGGGCCGAGAAATAGCTCGGACACTTCGACCCATTGGGATCTATTGTGGTCCCCTAGATACCTTACTCCTCCCCAGTCTCGTTGAAAACTCTTTTCATGAGTTTTACAACTAGGCTAGGCGATATGAGCCTATAGTCTTCTGGTTTTGGATATCCGATCCCTAGTAGACTCATTAGCTTACCAGCCAGTGCATCGCATGCACAGAAGGTGCTCCATGCGTTCCGTATGTTCCCCACACAACCTGCACATGGGTGTCGCGGTTATACCCATCTTCATGAGCATGTCGTTGGTTCCAAAGTGCCCAGTAAAGGCCCCAAGCAGGTAGCGGATTTGCCCCCTGCTCATATTCCAAATGCATTCCCGGGCTTTGAAATTAGAGCCTAGGAATTTCTTGGAGTGTTGTAGACCGGTATTAGACAGCCAATGTGTTCGTTGTCTTTGATCTGCAAACTCCCTAAATGTGGCCTTTACGAGACACGTCGATATGCCTACACATGGTTCTGGACCCACAAAGTCATTAGCTGAGCCCTCTCTTGCCAGTTCATCTGCCACTTCGTTACCATGGATTCCTTTGTGCCCAGGGACCCAAATCAGTCTTACCCTGTTATGCTTCCCAAGCCTGTTTAGGGTTTGGACAGCATCCAGAATAAGTCTGGAGTCCACTTTGTAGGATGCCATGGCTTTGATTGCAGCCTGACTGTCATTGAGAATATAGATGGATTTACCTTTGGTTCCTCTATCTATATTCTCCTGAGCACAGGTTATTATGGCGTATGTTTCTGCTTGGAATACAGTTGCCATCTTCCCTAAGCTTTTGCTACATTTGTACGCCTTATTTTCCCAAATTGCAGTTAGAGCCGTGTACGCGGCGATTTTCTTTCTAGTTTTAAAGTAAGTTTTTAAAATGACAAGGCTACTTTTTATCCTGGGAACGCGAGTGAAACCGCAGGGGAACAGCTAGTATACAAATAATATGTCTATGGACGAAAAATAATGCAAAAGAATATCTTTTTTTTAATTTTCGTCCACCCGAGTGCTCGTTCATGGACGAAAACTAACACCACATTAAACGCTTTTTTTAGTTTTCGTCCACGTCCTATAAATATTTTTTATTCCCGCAACACTGACAAAGGAGTGGACGGAAACTAAAATGTCTAAACTCATTGCAATAAAGATCATTATTGGGAGATAATTCATTATTTTATAGGTCCGTTGAAGTAAAATGACCATTACAAATATTCACATAGCTATTTGGGTTTCCGTCCACGTGGACGAAAACCAAATATTTTGCTAAATTGGTATGCTAGTATTAGTCCACTAAATTTTACTAAGATTTCCATAAAAATACTATAATAAACACTTAAATTTGTGTTAAATATGGTGTTAAATAGACATACTTGCCAAAAACATTACGTAAACTAGCTAAAACAGTTATTAAACTTACCATGAACTTTTCCTACCGGTATAATTTTTTTTAGGCGCGTTGACTTCTGCAAGGCAGGGATGCGAAGCGGTCACTGACGTTAATATTTTTGAAGTCACTACTCGTCAAATCACATTTTCATGTTGATAGAACTGTTGCCTAGACATTATGGATTGCAAAAAGTCCAAACTTGCGCGGGAAGGTACGTTTGTATTCAAATTTTACGCATGTGTTTGTAGTACCTCAGTCAAATGGACGAAAAGTGGTACTGGACGGCAAACCAGCGCAATGACCCTACAATTGGTAAATTTATTAGGTGCCTACGCATTTCGAATGACCCTGGATGCAAACATAAAAATACGAATTTTTGCTAATTTTGAGGTAACTTAGTACCAGTTTCACTGCTTCCTGATAACGTATCCAGCAGGGTTACATGCGCATGATGCGCGCCTTGAGATAATTTTCTTACCATATTATGTCGTGCGCGGTGAAGTTCAGTTTGAAAAAGCGCGTCATTTATTCATGTGATTTATACTATAGGTACACGAGATGATTCGATGACAAAATTATCTCACGGCTCGCATGTTAGCTTTTCAGAACTAAACTGACAGATGATGATGATGATGAGATGATGGATGATATTTCTGGCACATAAGTTCTAGATATGCTAATTGATAGGCCTCTAATCTCGTAAATTACTGAATGTAGATAGAATAATGAAATAGAACCATATCTGGTCAAAATGCATCTGAAGACGATTCCAACAAGTCCAAACACGGCTAACATACGTTATTCCGTTACGGATTACCAGTGCCTACTTTCCGGATCCATCATCAGATCAGCAGTGGCGTGCATTCCATATAGGCAATTAAGCAATGCTTACCTCATAAGATTCAATAAAATAATATATTGATTCAATTTAACTACATAATCATTTTAAATAAAAATTCTAACCTAACATTCAATACAAAATGTCAAACTTAGCCGCGCAGGCACTCGCGAGTTCGTGTAACAATTTCACGCACACTAAAACGATTTCGGCATATGTATACACGCACACACACTTCTTTAGGATAATACGACGAAATCATAAATCACGTTTTTGCTATGCGTAGCACACTGACATTTGGCATTCGCGATTTTAGGACCAAAAGTAACCATACCTACTCTGTTGTGACACTAGTAACCCAGCCAAATTAAAAAGACTACAGTTTACCAACGTAAGAGCAACTCAAATAAAACTTCGCAATTTATTTGTATTGTTTTGTTTATGGTTTGGCTGGCATTGCATAGGGTTACCGTACTTTGACAAAATTTATCATCGATAGATTCAAATCGAAATTCAATATTTATATTATATTATGACATAAAATATATTTCTTAGTTAATTAGAAGCAAAAATATTTAAAAAAATTCACTGTTTAATAGGTCACTAATAATAATTAAACGAATATCGTTATTCGATTAAACTTACACTGTCTTTTTTTTATATTTGTTCATGACCATGGACACAAAGTCCTTCAGTCGCATACTTTTTATTTATAATATCAATTTCATATAGTCCGCACATTAACTTTTACATAGTCCGCATTATCAGTCACCGTCCAGTCGTGTTTTAGTAAAATTGTGGTCACTGTACTAAAACTTTTCACGGACTTTTTGAGACAACTTGTAAAGTCACGATACACATAATTCATTTCTTTTCATTTCACTTCACTAGTGCACATGGATTTATCCTTATTGGATAAAATACCACCGATAATATGCAATAATACAGGAATTTATGAAGATAAAAATGAAAACGCAACGTCAATCTGGAAGTTCCCGCCAAAAAGTCCCCCTATATAGTTTGGCCTATAAGGTTAATTTTCATATGATTTAAACTACTGTCGCAGAGATCAAGGCTATCTTTTATAAACCATAGGTGCCGCACTTCGAATCTATTATTCTGTTATCCTTGTATTTTTTCTTTTCTAATACGAAAAGTGTGGAATAATACGGGATACGCTGACCTAAATAATTTTACAAATCTTGCCAAAAACATGATAATTCTGAGAGTACGATTAATTTGCTCCATCTGCCTAGTACTTGATTGCCTACCTCCTGCAAAAACCAATGCACGCCACTGCAGATCAGCTCAATGGTCCCAAATTAATGTATTGTCATCAGTACTTGATAAGCGTGCAAAATTTCAGTTTAATCTGACGTTTAGAAGTCGATGAAAATTACGTTTGAAGATTACATTATATGCATACATATATACGTACATATATACATACAGGTGAAGCTTATAAAAGCGTGTTAAAAAGCGCCCCACACCATTTTGTCACAGTTTTACCAACATAATTTTGTCGTACGATATGGTGACTAGAAGTAGTGTTTAGGCCAAAATACCTATAATAATATTTATAGTAGAAACCTACTCATATTGAGTTTCAATGACGAGCCTCTACTTCCCGATTCCTCTCCTTTTCCCACATAATATGTGAAAGCGAGAAAAGAGCTTCGGGAATCTTCTACATACTTCGGCGACGCATCGCCAAACGAGTGTGTGCGAGTAAAACGAGACGCGCGCCTCGCAACATTCAGTACGAAAGACGCTACAGACCGAGGAGCATTAAAACTTTGTGATTTGTTGTGAAATAGTGGTGCTTATTACTGTGTTGGATTACAATAGGAGTTCCTGGAGTTCCTGGTAAGTCCTTACCTTTATCCTAGGAGGCTCCTCGTTTTCCATATTGATATTTTAACGCAAAAACCCACCATTTTTTCTGGTACGCCTTCGAGCGGATTCATTTTGAGTCAGCCATTACAGTAATTTAATTTCATATCAAATCACGTATAATTTCCCGCTTTCTATAGGTTTTATGCCTCTAAATAGGTATATACCTCATAATACGCAAGTCTTATACCTCATAAATAGGTTTTAGACTATATAAATACGATATTTCGTACTCCCGCCATTTTTACCACGCCAATCGTGATAAAAAGTAGTTAGGTATTCAATACCGCCGCCGCTCCTCCATATTTTTAGGACTTAGATTTTATAGGTACCGATTCGTATCTTATTATACGAAATCATATGGTGTACTAATAACCGCAATACGTACCTACTTACTATTTGTACTATTACTACGCATATAATTGCATTCTATGAGCCTTGTCTGTCGACTTGAAATAAACTTTCATACCTATATAGGTAGGTGCCTAAACTGTTGGATATACCTACCTACTTACCTACGTCATTTTACTTTAATTAGGTAATTTTGCAATTTATTATTACGCAATCTTTCACAATGGAAGCTATTGAAACTAAAATTAAAATATTGGAAGCTAAAAATGAAGCTATTTTTGAACAATTATCGTTCTTATATGATTCTTCTAAGAATGTTTCCACATCCGCGAGTGCAGACCTTCGTTCCTCAGAGACATTCATGGCGGACACTGAAATTATTAGTACAATTCGTCATGAATTTAGTGCCAATTTAGATACAATTAACGCGTTAAATATGCAACTTGATCCAGAATATAAGATTGATTATAAAAAAATGATTTCATTTGATACAGTGTACACCCGAATAGAAAGGGTTCGTTCTCTTATCGTCAGTAAGACAAATATTACGTCGAATGTGTCCGCGCAGAATACTATTCCGTCCCAATATAAAGGTCGTATCAAACTACCACCAATTCAAATTCCGTCATTTGATGGAAAAATAGAAAATTGGCCCGTCTTCTTTGAATCTTTTAAATCTAATATACATTCAAATCCTGATCTTTCGAATTCTCAAAGAGTACAATATCTTGTAGGTAAATTAACAGGAAATGCTTTAAAAATCACGGCAGGTATTATACCGTCCGGTGATAATTATAATTCTATTTGGGACAGCTTAGTTCAAAAATATCAAGATAAAAGAGCATTAGGCTCACACTACATGTCTAATTTATTCAATATTAAACCCGCATTAAATAATTCCGCGTCTTTAAATACGTTCATTGAAACTTTCCACGCTTCTGTATCTGCTTTGGAACAGTTAGGTATTGAAGATATGAAAGATTTTATCTTACTTTCTTTAGCTTTAAAGAAGTTAGATCCCGCAACCGCTAATTCCTTTGAAATGTTTATGAGGAATAAAGAAATTCCTTCTTATAAGGATTTTGTTGATTTTATTAAATCGCAAGTAAAAATATTAGACCGCACTTCTACGCCAATTGCTGGCTCCGCGCGAACCGCCCCAGTCGGTAGCAACCTTAATAATCCGCCCGCTTCTCGGTCTCAACCGCGTAATTCACATACAGTCCACCATGCTTTCCTTGCACGCGATAATAATAATAAAAGCACTTGCTTATTTTGTAATAAATCTGATCACTATCAGATTTTTAATTGTTCATCTTTTAAAGCACTTAATACTAAAGATCGTTTAGATGTTGTTAAATCTAAAAAAGGCTGTGTAAACTGCCTCAGCCTTACGCATACTGCTTCTCAGTGTAAGTCGTCGTATAGTTGTAAAACTTGTAATAAACACCATCATTCTCTTTTGCATTTGGATAGTAATTCACAATCGCAACAAATAGTTTCCGACTCGCGTCCCTCTCACTCGGCGCGTCTTGATAAGTGCGATAACCGCATCGCGCCGTCTCCACACGCGCAGGACGCGCAGCTTTGCGCGCAGACGTCCGCCGCCGCCAGCGCCGCGCCGCGACCGCTCCCGTGCGCAGCCTCGCCTGCGCATCCGACCGCGTCTCCTTCTAACGCTACGGACGCTCCGCAACCGGTGTCGCTATGCACCCGAGCGCGAGTTGATAAGAATAATGATAACGAACGCGATTCTTTTAATAAATTAAATCCTTCCCATACTACTGTACTTTTATCAACCGCTCAAGTTTATGCGTCTAATAAGGACAATAAATATATTTCAGTTAGATGTTTAATAGATAACGCGTCTCAAAACAACATAATTACAACTGCCTGTTGTAAACAACTAAATTTAAATATAATACCGCTTAGCAATTCTTTTATAAAGGGTGTAGGATCCACTTCGCGTCCTATTCACGGCTACGTTCAACTTAAAATAACCGCGAAAAATAAAAAATATTTTTATAATATTACCGCTCTTGTCGTTGATTGCATTACTGACAGGTTACCGACTGAATATGTTGAGACTTCTATAGTGCAACATTTAGGTAACTTACCGCTCGCTGACCCTCTGTGGCACATCCCCGGAGAGGTCGAAGTAGTTCTCGGGGCACAATTGTTCCCATTTTTATTATTAGGTCAAAAAATTATTGCACCTCCCGCTCCTTCTGCCCTTGAAACCGTGTTCGGTTATATTCTTATGGGCGACGTTCCCGCTAACTCTAATATTAATAAAAATGCATCCACTTATTTTAATACCGCGACTTTTTTCATTTCTGGTCCCAATGACCTTACTATTTATTTAGATGATTCCCTACTTAAATTTTGGGAGCTCGAAGAAATTCCCGCGCAAAAATTTATGAGCTCGGCCGAAAAGGAGTGTGAACAGCTGTTCTCTCGTAACTTCTCACGGGACTCCGCAGGCAGATATTGCACCGCGTTACCTTTTCGTGAGGATCCTGACGTGTTAGGTGATTCCCGTTCCGTTACTCACCGCCGTTTACTTGCTTTGGAGCGTGCCAAGCTACGCGATCCACAGCTACGCGCTAGTTATAATGAGACTTATAGTGCTCGAACCGCTATTGATAATATATTCGCATTCTCCGATTCTAAAATTACTCTGTCATGGATACATTCATCTCCACATAGATGGAATGTTTTCGTTAGTAACCGCATTGCTAAATGTCAAGAAAATCTTGACCCAAAACATTTCTACCACGTTAGTGGTATAGAAAATCCTAGCGACTGTCTCTCTAGAGGTATTTTACCTGAGCAGCTAGTGTCACATCACTTATGGTGGCACGGCCCGAAATGGTTAAAAGATCCAGTTTCAGAATGGCCTATCACTCCATTTAGTCCCGAATGCTGTGAGGACCTACCTGAATTTAATAGTAAAACGCTTGTTACTTGTACCGCGTCCGCTTCTGTTGAGCCTAATTTAATTTACGAGCTTGCTCTGAAATACTCATCATGGAATAAAATATTACGCATAATAGTATACATACTTAGATTTTCTCGCATAATTTCTCGTGATCAAGGTCACAGCCGCATCACAGCTTCTGAGCTAAATAAAGCTGAAGTATATTTAATACGCTCTGTACAACAAGTTCATTTTCAAAATTTATATAATAATATTCAAAAAGTTAAATTATCTTCCCCTCTTAAAAAACTTGACCTCTTTATAGATCAAGATAAAATTATTAGAATTGGAGGTAGACTTTCAAATGCAAATCTTCCGTATGAAGCTCAGCATCCCGCTCTTTTACCTAAACATGACCACGTTACTCATCTTATTATAGACTATTTTCACCGTGCTCATTGCCATACCGGTGCCAATCTTCTGAGCTCACTGTTGCGCCAGAAATATTGGATACTGTCCGCTAGAAGTGTCATTAGACACAGAGTACATTCATGTAACTTTTGTTTTAAAAATTCCCCTTCATTTCTTAGCCCAAAAATGGCTGATTTACCCTCTTGCCGCGTTCAGGAGACCAAAGCGTTTGTGCATACGGGTGTTGACTATGCTGGACCCATTAAAGTAACATTATGTAGACGCAGAGGTCAAAAGAGCCAAAAGGCATATATTTGTTTGTTTATATGCTTAGTAACCAAAGCTGTACACATCGAATTGGCAACTGATGTGTCATCAGATACTTTTATTTCCGCTTTTAAGCGATTCATTTCCCGTCGAGGACCTGTTTCTTTTCTTTACTCCGATAACGGAACTAACTTTGTCGGAGCTAAAGCTCAATTACAAGAACTACTTACCGATCAGTACCGCATTGAATGGAAAATGATTCCACCCCGCGCCCCACATTTCGGAGGATTGTGGGAATCTAATATAAAATCGATTAAAACTCATTTATACCGTGTTATCGGTTCGCAGCTCCTCACATATGAAGAGCTCCTCACTGTACTTACCCAAATTGAAACAGTCTTAAATTCTAGACCGCTTTGCATTTTATCTGAGGATCCCTACCCGGAGCCTCTTACTCCCGCTCACTTTATAATGGCTTCACCATTGACTTCATTGCCGCTTCAGAATGTGTCCGAGGAAACCATATCTTTACGTTGTCGGAAACAATTATTAGATCAGATGGTGTGTAGCTATTGGAAAAGATGGCGTATAGAATATTTACATAATCTTCAAGTTAGACAGAAATGGCTCATTGATAAAAATAACATTAAGATTGGTACTGTGGTTCTTATACATCAAGATGATATTCCCCCTTTACGTTGGCCGTTGGGCATAATATCACAAGTTTATCCTGGCAAGGATGGAAATATCCGCGTCGCTTTAGTAAAAACTTCAAATGGATCATTCAAAAGACCCATTGTCAAGTTATGTCCATTACCCTCACAATAAAAATTAATCATACCGCATCTTATATTCAGTACTTTTGTAATTATTATAATCTGTAATTAGTTCTTATAATTAATTATTTTTTCTTTCTTTTGAGAACACTACGTATTCTCAAGGCGGCGGAGGATGTTTAGGCCAAAATACCTATAATAATATTTATAGTAGAAACCTACTCATATTGAGTTTCAATGACGAGCCTCTACTTCCCGATTCCTCTCCTTTTCCCACATCATATGTGAAAGCGAGAAAAGAGCTTCGGGAATCTTCTACATACTTCGGCGACGCATCGCCAAACGAGTGTGTGCGAGTAAAACGAGACGCGCGCCTCGCAACATTCAGTACGAAAGACGCTACAGACCGAGGAGCATTAAAACTTTGTGATTTGTTGTGAAATAGTGGTGCTTATTACTGTGTTGGATTACAATAGGAGTTCCTGGAGTTCCTGGTAAGTCCTTACCTTTATCCTAGGAGGCTCCTCGTTTTCCATATTGATATTTTAACGCAAAAACCCACCAAGTAGGTTAACTAAAATCGACATCATAGATGTGTTTACATACTTAGTTACCTACACGTGAAGCTAATAAAAGCTTGTTAAACAACTGACACTTCAGTATAATATTACCGAGAAAGTAATGTTAATTTTGCCATTGGAATTTTTTGTTTCGTCTCAAAAAAGTCGTAAAACACAAATTCCGACTGAACAATTCAATTAATTATTAAAACCGAATAATTGATGAAATGATGAAATGAAATGATTTATTTATTTGTGGACAATAGGTAGAAAAAAGCTCGTATTACATAAAATTTTGGTTAGTGTTCCTCTATGTCCCGCCTTTTGGGCATACAAATTATAAAACAAATATACAATTAAAAATTAAAATCAAATCAAATTGGGCTGGTAATAATCTTAATAATACATTAATAATAATACAAATAGAAAATTATATAAAAATATCAAATTAAAATGTCAAAAATTTACTATAAAACCAGATCCCAAATAAAATGTCTACTAAAAATACTATACTAAACACATTCAGAACAAAAACACAAAGAAACGGACATGCCAATGGCCCTATTTCAGGGTTCTATCATTAATAAAGTCTGTTATTGTATAGTAGCATTTATCAGTCAACAGTTCATTCAATGATGATTTGAATTTATTAATATTTAAAGCTCGTATTTCATTTGGTACTTTATTATATATAACCGGGGCCATGCAAAATATACTGTCGTGTAAAAGTTTTGTTTTTGAGGGGAAGTGTCGAAATTGATTTTCACGACGTCCTCCGGCAGCATATTTGACAAATAGTTGTGGATTTGCTTTCACAAACATACATACTTCACTAATATAAAGTCCGGGTAATGTTAAAAGGCGAAGTTGCTTAAAATGCTCTCGACATGAATCAATTTGTTTTAAGCCGCGTATAGCTCTAATGCACGATTTTTGTGCGCGGAAGGCGTGTATCTTGTTTGTGGAATTACCCCAAAAAAGAATGCCGTATCTTAATACGGATGCAACATAACCATGATATACTGTTAATAGTGCAGTTTCTTAATTAATTACTTTAATATTTAGGTATACTATTAACATTCCATTATAAAAATAAAACATTTAGTTCTCAAAAGGCCTACAACTTGTTTATGAACTATTAGAATATTTATCGACTGCAGTATCCGTCGCGCTACATCACTAGTCGCGGCGTGGCAGTGCGGGGCAGCGCGGGAGGCCAAATCGTGCCCGCCCCTCGCGTCTATTTCACCCCCGAGACGTGTAATTTAATTGTTGGAAATGCATTAATATTTCGACTTACCGATGAAAAGTGACATTAGATTTATACTTTGAGTGTGTCCTACTATCATTACTGCACAATCGAACTGCACATTTAACCATTTTTATCGGTAAAAACAAAAAAAAACATCCGAGCAATTCGCACCTGACGCGCACAGCTAGTACTCGACAACGACTACTAGCGCTTGCGGTGGGATCGTTGCCTTGTTCAAACCCATGTCTACTGTTCTCACTTGGTTACTGCCACTCTAGTACATTTTAATTCTATGCCTCACGTCATCTCACCAAAGGAGAAAGGGGGTCGAAATCGAAAAATCGCTTCACATAATTAATGGCCCAAAAACCACACGCACATTAGTGACCCGCCCAAACACCACACACGCACTAATGTGCGTGTGTGGTGTTTGGGCGGGTCAGTGGTAAAACGCAAACCCATTAAATGATAAAGATAAAATTTATTTATTGGAACAAATATAAAATGTACATAATAAAGTGTGCACGAAAATAGCCACATTAGTTGTATAACTGTGTCGCAGCCATTTACGCCCACCTCCATAATACAAGAGGCGTCAGCGTTCGATCAGAAACGAAATTATTTTATCAAAAAAATATAAATGATTGAATTTGAATTTGATTTAAATTAATAATTAAATTATTATATAAAACAAAAGAAAAAATATTTCATTTAAATGTCAATAAAAAAAATGTTATGTAATAACAATAATAATTAATAATACTAACATAACTCTTACAGGGTCCACGGTACAGAACACAGTCGTGTATACGACTTAGCGGTAGGTAACAAGGTATCGATGCTGGCTCAACAACTGAGCTTCGAAGTATACCGGTCAGACGGCTCTGTGGTCAATAGAGAACTGGTGAATGACTTGCTAGAGTACTGTTTAAATGTTGTCGACCACCCGCCAGAAGTACCTGAGCCTTTGGGACGGTATATTACTTTAAGGTTAGTATAAAAAATCATGAAAATTGGTCCAGCCGTTCTTGAGTTATAAATGGTGTGAGTAACACGACATTGTTTTATATAGACCAGAGGTCGCTCATGAGTCGAAATTGTACTATAATGTTTTATCAAAAAATTATTATTAATATATCTTGACACTGGCAAAAATAAGTCCGACAAAGAATTTGGTTGTCATACTACAAAACTAACAAGAAGATAAACTAAAGAGTATATTTATATGTGTGGTATGTTACGCATGATAGTGTATGTAATCTTTCGCATTGTAGTGTGTGTAACGCATTTTTATTAAAATAATGTATTTAAAATGCATTATCATATCGAAATATTAGCTTTGTAGACTTCTTCCCCATATAAACTTTAACTATGCCAAACCTCGAAATCAAATAGACTAAAAAGTTGAGTGCAGTATGAGGCACGAGTGTTGAGCACAGATAGGCAGTAGTGGGGGCAAGCTCGCGCATGTACACTTTTACCCAAATCACAGTAGCCAAATGACACGCGAGAATCCAATAGACGACGAGCATCGACTGACGAACCAATCGTGTGCAGTTCGGCGCTCCCCCCTTCTTTATTCTGCCAAACGGACCGAAAAATTAACTACTGTCAATTTGTGCTCACGACTTGTGTCTCATACTATAAAAGTTTTTGCTTCACATATTAGTATAATAATTATTTGAATTTCCAGACTAAACCAATACATAGCAGACAAATACCCTCACCTCCTCAAAGACAAGGAGTTCATAGACGAGTTCCTGTCGTTCATGGACCTGATCATCAATAACTATGAGTCCTCAAACAGCTGGAATGATGTGAGCACCAGCACTCAGTACCAGGAGTTGGAGGGGGAACAGCATATGAGCTGGCATAGACAAGGGTTTAAGACCATATTTGAGATACTTTTGGTGAGTTGATCTTACTTTTATACTATTTTTTACCTCCCTCCTTACAATCTTAAAGCACTTACGACGGGCCAGCTGGCGCAGTAGGTTATGGTTCACCTTACGCACCGCAGGTCGTGGGTTCCATTCCCACGTAGGACATGCATTTGTGTGCATGAACATATCTGTATGTCCTGAGTCTGGATGTAATTATGTATATTAAGTATGTATTTACAAACAAAAAGTAGTATGTATTATATCAGTTGTCTGGTTTCCATAGTACAAGCTCTGCTTAGTTTGGGATCAGATGACCGTGTGTGAGGAATGTCACAGGATATTTATTATTATTATAAAGCTCTTACTCCCCCTTCTATGCTTACTTAAACATTAGTTTATATTTTTTAATGTGTTCAGATATCTTTATTGTTATCATAAGTAGTTATCATGTCTAGGAATATGGAATTTAGGGGTAGTCCATTAATAAAGTGAGGTGATTTTGGAGATTTTTCGACCCCCTTCCCCTCTTGGTGAGATGTCGTGAGATTTTACTCGACCCTCCCCCTTAATCTCACATACCATTTTTAATTTTATTGTAAATACGATTTAAGACTACTAAGAATTAAGTCTAGAATCACGGTGAGAAAATCAAAAAATAAATTACTAGAAAGACTAGAAACTACTAAAATTCGGCGGAAAAAAATACGTGATTCATGCTGAGATCCCACCTTTTTCCCACTTGAGATTGGGTGAGATTCGGTCGACCACCTCCCGACCACCGCCTTAAACGCCTCACGTAATTGATGGACGCCCCCTTATACACTAGAAAGAAAGTTCAAATCAGAATCTACAGAATTTTGCAGTAAAATCAGAAAAGTTAATAAATAAATATTGCTGACGTAATCACCATCCAGACCCCCCAGTCCACCATGCCAGCAAAAATAAGCAAAGCAAATACTCCCTACCCCATTCGGTGCTTAATACTTGAATGAAAATGAATATAAACAAGCATACGGCCCGTCTGATGGTAAGCGGTTACCGCGACCTATAAAACTACTTTTTTTTCTTTTTTTTTTTTACTCTTTATAGGCCTGTGTTTGACCGCAATCTCACCATGGTAAGTGATGATGCGGCCGAAGGTGGTAAGCACACAAAGCCTAGAAGGAACTGGCTCTCAAGTGAAGCTATCGGAACACACCGAAAGGTGCTTAGCGACAGATTTTCAACTTGAGGGTGGTAGCCAGCCAGGCGGGTACTACAGAGTACCCTACCACCGTGCTATGGTTTCCTCACGATGTTTTCCTTCACCGAAAGCTCAAGCTCATTGTAGGATTCGAACCCGGGACCTTCGTCTCGGTATCCGACGTCACTACCACTGAGCTATCATCGCCTTACTTGTACTACTGACTATATACTTGTGAACAGGTGCTGCTTGTGGGGGCTGGTCTGCTTAAGTTTGCCATTTATTTATTTACTTATTAAATATAGATTCAGTCTACTTTGTAGTGTTGCCGCCGCGCCGGGGCACGCAATTGTTGTCAGTGCGATTAGAATGTAAATATTATGTAATGAAATGAATCTAAGCTTGTTTTGAAAAGAGTAATTGGTGCCGATTCTGTTCTAAATCGCACTAAACTAATTTTAGTCACATCTCATCTCTTTCTTACAAACATGATTGAAAAAGGATAGAACATATTTTAAGTTGTCAAATTAATCTTTGCCGTCTTATTTTGCGTGTATTTAGGCGTAACCGCGATAGATGGCGACTAAAATTATATTGAAAACAAGCATTGGACTAATTTGACAGGACTAAATTTCTTACATCCTTTTCTTATGTTCTTTGTTAGAAAGAGACATAGTGACATTAAAATTAGTTTAGATGTGAACAACAGAACCAGGGCCATTGCCGAGTTTATTGCCGGCTCTTCTCAGCAAATGCAACCTTCCGAATCGGTATTAGAGTATTAGAGTCAGACTTTTCATAAGTGCCTGCGAAGGTCTATTTGAATAAATGATTTTGAATTTGAATTTGAATAGACGCGCGATAACACGTTTGAGATTTGGTTCAAACAACAGCTGACAATGACGATATCTTCCACAGAACACATACAACAACGGTCCCGGATATCCAAATCTAGAGATCAAACTGAACACAGTGGTGACTCAGATATCTTGGCCTCAGGACCCAAGACAAAACGTCGTAGTTACATGCAAAGATGGAGCCACATATAGTGCCAATAATGTTATAGTTACCGTTTCAATAGGAGTTTTGAAGGAGAGGTAAGTTTTGTAATAGAACTAACCAAAAAAAAAAACGGCCAGCAAATGGCCGTCTGGTGGTAAGCGGTTACTGAAGCCTATAGATGCGCGAAAACAGGGTATCACTCTTATATCCTTTCTTCACATTTCAGAGGGATAGGCACAGATCTGAGATCACAGGTATCTGTTCTGAAGGTGCAAGGACAACATTGTGTGCTAGTTGTCTGGTCCCGAGTACTACACAGTGTACTATTTGTCTGGCCCCGAGTACTACACTGCGTACTACTTGTCTGGCCCCGAGTACTACATGTCTGGTCCTGAGTACTATACTATACTGTGTACTACATGTCTGGTCCCGAGTACTTCACTGTGTACTACATGTCTGGTCCCGAGTATTACACTGTGTACTACATATCTCGTCCTGAGTATTACATTAACTTTTAATAATATACTTTTTCCAAATATTGTTAATTATTTGGAAAAAAAAAGCCAAACATAGTCAGATTGTCCAAAAAATATTTAATAAATGTACCTTGCTGAGTTTCTTGCCGGATTTTTCTCAGTTGAAGGCCGAGTTCCGAACCGGTGGTAACTTCAGTAAATGTGACCTTCATAAGTACCCTTCGGGGGCCTAAATTTAATAAATGGCTTTGACTTTTTCTACACTGTGTACTACATATTTGGTCCTGAGTACTATACTGTGTACTACATGTCTGGTCCCGCAATATTTTACAAGTAAATAGTACACAACTAAGAAAATTATATAATAATTTAAGAAACAATAAGGCTTCCTTGTTAATTGAACCATAAAAATAAACTCTTTTCAGTTACAAAACACTATTCTCACCACAATTACCCAAAGAGAAAGTTAAAATCATAGAAAATATATCCATTGGAGTCGTCGACAAAATTATAGTTTCGTTCAACAAAGTCTGGTGGCCAAGGAACCCCTCGTTCTTCGGTTTCCTATGGAGTGCTGAGGAGAAGAGGAAACTGAAGAAAGATGAATATTGGATTACTAATATCTTTGGGGCCAGTTCACCGTTGGGGTCAAATAACGTGCTTACTCTATGGACGAGTGGTGATGGGGCAAAGTTGGTAAGTAATTTAGGGTATGTAGGTCTCGCCCCCGTTTCCGAGGGATATAAAATATATATATAGATAGCTAATTAGCTCACTCATCTTTTTTATTGTTAGGTATATCTTTTTTATTGTTGTATTTGGAAAAAAAGCCTAACATAGTCAGATTGTCCAAAAAATATTTAAAAAATGTAACCTTGCTGAGTTTCTTGCCTGTTCTTCTCAGTTGAAGGCCGAGTTCCGAACCGGTGGTAACTTCAGTAAATGTGACCTTCATAAGTGCCCTTCTGGGGCCTAAATTGAATAAATGGCTTTGACTTTGACTGAACCCTAAAAAAATCCACCCTCTATAACATGACGGGTGAAAACACTAGGCACAACTACTAGTAATATAAAATTTCAGGTAGAATCACTTCCTGATGACGTAGTAAAGAGGAAAGTAATGGAACTCCTCAGGAAGTACATGGGAACCGACACTGACATTCCGGAACCATCAGGTATTGTGAGGTAAGTGCTTTATTTTAGAAGATTTGGGGTGAAGGAAACCATAGCTCGGTGGTAGGGTACTTGGTATTACCCACCTGGCTAACTGCTACCCTCAAGTTGAAAATACCAAAATATTTACAGTATCGAGTTATTTTTTTATTTTGAGCACATGCAATGGTCCACGAAATCGTGCAAAAAATTATAATTTATCGATCCGTCTGTTAACAAACTTATAAAAACTGTCTGAATTTATATTTTCTCATATCGATAACAATAACGGAATTCGATCTCGAGTTTATTTCGATTCTGTTGTAAATCGCAATCGCACTAAACTAATTTTAATCACATCACACCTCTTTCTTACAAACATTATTGGAAAAGGATAGAACATTTAAAGCTGTCAAATTTGTCTTTACCGTTTTCATTTACGGGTAAATAGACGTAACCAATCTTGATGGCGGCGTTTATGTTGAAAACAGGCATTGGACCAATTTGATAGGACTTTTCTTATCTTATATCTTATCCTACACGGCTTCCTTCCACCATCGCAACTCTCGCCATCGACGGGGAGTCTGGGTTCTTCAAAAAGGGTGTGAAGGGATTTCTGCAGGGTCTGCAACGGGCGAGCTACGGTAACTGCTTACCATCAGGTGGGCCGTATGCTTGTTTGCCACCTTAGTGGTAAAAAAAAAATGCTTTTCTTATGTTTTTTGTTAGAAAGAGACATAGTGAGACTAAATTAGTTTAGTTGTAAACAACAGAATCAGCACCAATATCAACTCTTATTATTATTATTAAGTTTAGGCATTTATACTCCCATCCCGATCACAGGTTATCTTATTCATTTCATACTTGTCCACAGATCATTCTGGTATACAAACCCGTATACCCGCGGTAGTTACACCTATGATAACCTTACTACACCACTGTACCCCAACGCTAGGGTAGACTTAGCCCAACCGTTGACAGACGAAGCGGGGAAACCCCGAGTATTATTTGCAGGGGAAGCCACAGACCGGACTCATTTCTCAACAGTCCACGGGGCAACGGATTCCGGGTATAGAGAAGCTATGAGGCTCATTCCGGGTAGTAAAATATAAAAGCCAGCCATAGACAATAGGTGTCTTACAGGTAGTTTAGTTTGCCAACAGAATTAACACCATTGGCTGTCTATGCTTATATCATAATTGTTAACAAATTTTGATGTCTTGTTAAATGGGTCAATCAACTTTTTCTTGTTTGTTATTCTTTTTTTTTCCAAAAATGGCGAAATACCTTATTCAATCTATACTACTATAATAATAATAATATATTTTTTATTTCAGCCAATAAAGCCATATTTTCAATATAAAATACAAAAGTACCTTATATAAAAAGTATATAAAAATAAAATAAAATAATAAGTTATAGATCTAAGTACATAGATCTAAGGTCATGTCACTTAATAAAGCGGAAGAGTTTTTTTGTTTGTTTGTTTGTTTAAACGGGCTAATCTCTGGAACTACCAGTCGGATTCGAAAAATTCTTTCACTAATAGGAGCTACATTATCCCCGAGTATAATAGGCGTATTATATCCCGGGAACGCGAGTGAAACCGCGCGGAACAGCTAGTTTGAAATAAAATTACCGTAACGTATGGTCACTAGGCACGTGCACAGACTAGAGCTAGGCGCAAGCCGCCGCCGCCCCACCCCTTTACTCCCTCGTATTCCCGTTGAGTATTACGTCTACACTTTAACTTATTACATGATTTTCCGATTACCATTATTTTTATTATTATTAAAAAATAAAGGTTTTTTTTATTTATTTTTTGTACCTGTATCATTTCTATTATCAACCCTGAGTCGCTCGTCGCCGACCAAAAAAACAATTTGTTTATGCAACTAATGTGCTTAGGAGACAATCCATACAATAATGGGCTTTTAACTACGAGAAAAATGGTTTCACAGAGTTGTCCAAGGGACAACGGGGAATGTAACTGTCAACGGGGTAAAAGAAAAAGTTGATCGACCCAACTGTTAAAAATATACATTTATAATTCCCATCGGGAAATATGATGGCATACCTACCTAGTCCGCTCGTGTGAGCATTTACTAACAATATACAAATACTTTTAGATATATTAGCTTCACTATAATAGTATTATATCAGTATTAAAGATCGAATTAATATACTATTGTACAGTTACTGAGGCTTAAATGTCATATTTGGGCACAGAATTAGTAATAGTACTACCGAACAGAAGGCTCATTCACACGCCTCCCTTTCTATCGTATAGCTCTATCTCTGTAAGTTTGGGCCTCGCAATGGATCAGTTGTGGCGGACGCGACGGATCCGGCACAATGCGCGCTTTTAACATTTCGAGTAACGGATTAACTTTAAAAATTTACAACGGATTCATTAACTTACGTTAACTTTCCATAAGTCCGTTAATCGTCTGCCTTAACTTTCATAGCCCATATAAAAAAATAATAAGTCAATCAGTAACGCTACGACGACATACATAATAAACTACAATTTCTATCACGAGTTAACGTTAACTTCTTTTAACATCATCCTAAATTTAACGCTTTAAAGTTTATCGAAGTTAACTTTTTTAGTTACGGATTAACGATTAACGAAGTTAACTATTTGATTACCGGTGCCCAGCGTTGTCCTGAGATATATTTTTGTTACCTAAATTGTGGAATGAGCTAGGCCTGCTATGGGGTCGATGGTGACCCCAGAGAAAATAGCCAAATATTTTTGTAAAAAAATCGAGATTATGAAACAGTTCCTAAATCTATGGGGTGACAATGACCCCTAGTAATAATAACAATACTATTTTAATATTTGATATGAATGCATTTTATTGATAATAATAAAACTTATTATAAAGCTTTGATTTTGGAACCTTAATAATGTAACTCGTTTAGACGTTCTGAAGGATTGTTGTTGACATTGATTTGTACGAAAATATAGTAATTTTAGATTTACTTTTTATTTATAAGCCCTCCAAAAAACAGATACCTGAAATGGGGGCGCCACTTGTAGATTTTTACAATAGCTCATAGTTATGTCAACAATAATTTTAGTTCCTAATTTTGCCGCAACATGGCGTAGAGTTATATTTTTCTGGTTGGACTTAACATTTAATATTAACCCCAAAATTAAAATATTCAACAATTTTTTTCCCGAGTTACAAACGCACAAATATGTAGAAATATTATGTGTTAAATAATTATATTGTAATATTTTTATAAACTAACACCCATAGACGTAAAACGGATGTTCGTCTATGCTAACACAAATACTCATAGGTATTTAAAAGAAAAACTGTTTTTTTTGTTGAAAGTCTTAATCCACGACTGCCAGAAAAAAAAGATATATTTTCAGGGTTCCTGTATGTTTGTCTATTTCTTTATTCAATCCCACATAACTTTATACCGTGTCAGAAGTGTCTGGTATTGTTATAATCCTATTCTAAAACCGTGTCAGAAGTGTCTGGTATTGTTAAAATCCTATTCTAAAAATATATCTATATCCTAAAAATGAAATTTTTATGTAATACTCTTGTTTTATTTCATTATTATGAGTGTCCTATGTGTTTGATTTAAATCAATGATACCTACACTATTTTACTTTATGTTACCTAGTTTGTGTATTGTGCCTAATTTAAGCCATTATATTGTATAGAAACGCCATTTTAACAATTACTCAAAACGTAGTCGAAATTTTTATAAATCACTTTATGTACATAAATATTTTTATCATGATAATTGTTATCACAAATCTAATGTATTTTTCATGTTTGTAATTTTTGTACAGTGTCTAATAAAATTGTATTATAACAAATATATTGGTTTTCTTTTAAAAATATCTATATGTTTTTCAATGAAATATTTTAATATAACTTTTATTACGCTATAAAAATAATCTATCAAAAATGGCGGTCGAATTACATTACAAAATATTTATTTTCCTGTTCCTAATACAAAATGCTCAGAACTACAGCGTGTTTATAAAATTACCAGAGATAAAAAATATATTTAACTCGACTACACATCTACAAATAGCGCATATACATAAAATATGCAATAATAGAGACGTGATATGCAGAGCGAATAATACAAAACTATGCGCAATGAGAATTGATAATGACAATACTCTTTATAAGGACTTTTTGAATTCATGCTATTTATTTTTGAGTAATATGTGCGATTATCCTGGAAAAGGTAAGATTATTTTGTTTATTTTTATGACCTTGACCATAGACTAAAACCGATTGCATTTTGTATTGACACCGCTATATAAATTTTTAGGTAAACTAGTACCTATGGAATAAATAAATAATGCGTTTAGCCATCACGACTTACGCTAATATCATCATCATCCTATAATGTCCCACTGCTGAGTACAGGCCTCCTTTCAAAAATGAGGTTGAAAGGGAAAGATACTTCACTACGCGTGCCCACTGCGGATCGGCGGAGGTAGGCTATTGGTCAACCTACTGTTGGAGATTTTCAAGCCGCCTAGAAGGCCTCCAACTAGCTTAACGACTTAACAATTAAGTGATAACCGGGACCAACGGCTCTACGTGCCTTCCGAAGCACGGAAACGCTCCATTTGAAATACCACTAGGCGGTCATCCATCCAGGTACCGACCACGATAGTGGTAGCTTAACTTTCGATCGATTAAGAACGGCTAATTATGCTACACCACGAGCGCTTCAACCCTACTCTAATATACATAGATATACCTTATATTTAAATTTTTATACAGAATATAACATCGTACAGAGCGATACGTGTGAAAATTATTTGATATCAAGAAGAAACACACTAAAAGAAAATGTTACTAAAACATCTAATGATACGATGTCAATGAGTAATGTAACACAAGATATTAATGCTCCAAATATTGGTAAGATCATTGTACCTACAAAAATATAATAGCGACATAACGTGGCAACATTCGAAAAATTTTTTTTTACCTCTGTGGTCAAAAGTGGTACTAGTACAGTATTACCCAACTTATATAGCGCGTCGTGAATCGTCGTTAGAAAAGAAAGTATGGCCCCGAAGATTAACGAAAGAATGCTTAAAACTTACAAAACCTTAGATCACTACTATAAGGTTCATAATACAGTGCAGCTGTTAGTTCCGCTTCCGTCTCACTCGCAAGTCACGCCCCTCCGCACGGCGCGCGCTAACATGGCGACAGCTGCCGACCAATAGCGGTTTCCTGCGCTTTGAAAATGTACAAAAAGTGTCTTCTGCGCAGGTAAATCGGTAATTAAGCCATATCAGTGGGGTACTACTGTACCCAACTGGCTGACTACCACCCTCATGTAAGAAATTGTCGCCAAGCACCTATCGGTGTGTTCCGACAGCTGCACTTGAGATCCAGTTCACCACCTTCG
Source organism: Polyploca ridens (assembly GCA_951394255.1). Lineage (NCBI taxonomy): Eukaryota > Metazoa > Arthropoda > Insecta > Lepidoptera > Drepanidae > Polyploca > Polyploca ridens. Next base: position 3,447,868 of record OX596272.1, on the reverse strand, counting down.
TTCGATCACATCATCACTTACCATGGTGAGATTGTGGTCAAACTGGGCAATTTTTTTTTCCAGAAAACATCACAAACCTACGCACAGACACGTTTAGCACCCTCTACGATATAGACACAGCGTTTGATTACCACCTCTGCCCTCACTCTTGCCCCGACGTGTACTCGCCTGTCTGTATCAACGTGAACAGGGGGTTCGGAAAGTATTTCAAGTTCCTTACCTTCGTCAATCATTGCGCGGGGGATGTGTATTATTGCAAGCATTGGCAGGGTGGGTGAGTGAGTTAGGGTGCGTCCATTAATAACGTGAGGCGATTATGGCGATATTTCGACCCCCCCTCCCCATTCGTGAGATGTCTTGAGATTTGGCTGGACCCCCTCCCTACTAATCTGACGTGAGATTTTTAATAATGCTTATTTTTTGTTTAAATACATCTGTGCGTTGGATTTATTCTTAAAACAACATATTTTTCTTAATTTTTTTTTTAGAACGTAGTAAAGAATCACACTGAAAATATCGAACAATAAGATTCTTAAAAAATTTAACCCAGTGTGCTCTCAATTTCACACTGCTGCGGAAATAAAATTTAAGTGATATGTGCCGTGACCACCCCCCCCCCCCCCCGCCACCACGTAAGATGGGGTGAGATTCGGCTCGACCCCCTCCCCCCTAAACGCTTCACATAATTAATGGACGCCCCCAGCTGCTGAGTAGTCAGACTCTTTCTACTGAGATTTATTTTATGTGCCTGGCCTGTTTGACCACAGTGTCACCATGGTAAATGATTATGTGGTCGAACGTGGTAAGCACACAAAGCCTAGAAGGAACTGGCTCTCAAGTGCAGCTGTCAGAACACACCGATAGGTGCTTGGCGACAGATTTCCAACTTGAGGATGGTCCAGCCAGATGGGTACTACAAAGTACCCTACCACCGTGCTATGGTTTCCTCACGATGTTTTCCTTCACCGAAAGCTCTAGCTCGAGCTTTTGGACCATAAAATACGGCATACTATTTCTGGTATGTACCTCTTAGCGACAGTTTTTTCACCTAGACTGTGGTAGCCAGCCAGAGGGAAATACAAAGTACTCTACCACTATACTAGTCTGGTTGTCTATAAAAGTGTCGGCCTAAGTCCAGAGGTGGACATTCCTTACCCGAATTTCCCGACATTTTTGTAGCTTTTTAAAATTTTGTATCCCTGACTTACATGATATTTATGGTCAGTAACGTGAATAGTTGGGACGCATTGTTGTTTTTTATAAATTTCTGACCTGACGTGTTGCTTTGGGGTAGGTACAGACACATTACTCAATAGTTACGCACAGACGGCTTACATCTTGAGCTAAAAGCGACGTAGCGGGGAAAATTGCGGCCACCATAATAAGAAATAAACTAAAATATTGTATTATAGAATTCTCCCCACCACCTGAAGAAGACGAGAAAATAACAAGTTCGCCATTAGCGTGGTCCTTCTGTGGTGCCTCCAGGTATGTGTAGCTACCAACTATAGGTACCAAAGTACCTACATTGTTGTTCGTGAAACATTGACGGGCAGACAGCAGAGTGACACCAAATGGTTCCGTTGGTACGGTACCCTAAAAACTGAAGATTTGTTTCAACACTCCAATCTCTGGAACTACCGTTCCAATTTGAAAACTTGTGTTATGCTATTTAACATCACAATGGGAAAACTTAACAAGTTTTGAGTAACTTAAGACAATTCAATTTGGAACCTGGAACTTTGACTTAGGGGTTCTTTTAGATTGACATAATCTATTCCTGAGACTTCTGCTGCTGCCTGCAGTCGGCTAGGAACTTGTAACTTAAGTTTTGATTTAAATTCTATATTATAAGTGTTTGACCCAGGTACCTACAATTCGCTCGGTTCGCTGAAGCCACGTCAGCGATGGGCCATTATGGGTGGCTGGCTGGCGACTACCGGTACTCACACATCATGGCACCCAGTGAGAGACTACACGGTTTCGGATAAATGTTTACAATAAAATACATTTTTTGTCAAATAAATAATCGTTTATTTTTATAATAGTTTTTACAAATGAGAAAATTTTTAGAATAATATTAGAAATCAAATAGTTTTATGATGAAAATATTTACAAATATGATATAATTATACAAAGAATATTTACAAAGGATAAAAGAAAAAGAGAACACAAATGAATAAATAAATGGGAGACAGCCGAGATAAAGAGGAAAGCTGTTCCAGGTCGCCCAGATCGCTGGCGGCATTACTACGCTGAATGGCAATGCTAATCCTCCTGACCTACCAGAACCTGATTTTGTATAATCGGTCGGTATTAAAGGGTTGTTTAATTTTTTTTTTTAATTATTTCTCTGGTAAGTATAGTATAAAAGCTAACTAAATCTGGTTCTGTCGAGCAGGCTACCTGCGTCTCCGTGAGAAAGAGCAAGGCCAGCTTAAGATCTGCTGTCTTAATATGGTGATGGACAGCATAACATTGTTATGAAGCCACTAGATGAAAATAATCCACTCTTTAAGTGTGGAAGAGGGAGTATTTTAAAACCCATAAAAAAGTGTGAGAAAGAAACGAGTGATTGGATGTTAGAAAGGCAAAGACCTGAGATTAGGGGTCGATCTAAATGAGGGATTGACGTGGGGGATGGAATTACCCCCCGGAAGTTCTTGCCAGGTTCCACACCAGTGTTGCCAATGCTACGGCAATTACCGTGTCCTACGGCTTTCAGGCCAAAAAATCTCAAAATCCACGGTCTACGGCTGCATCCCTGTGGCCGTAGCAGGCATTAATTAATTACTGTAATTCTACGGTAATTAATTAATTTATGGGTTGGTATGATACGGGTCATAGGTACCCGTATCATACCAACGATTACTCCGATGCACGAAATTTGACCGTCGTATAGTACCGTCCCACTAACCCAAATATTGTTTGACAGGAGTTCAAGAGGAACGGCACTATACGATTGTCGAATTTCGAACATCGGAGTAACCCAAGTAACCCTTCTGACCGGGAATAATAAGAAAAAAAGTATAAATTGTTGTGATTTTTTTTTAACGAATAGCGATATGCAAACATTATTCAAATGGAGCTGTTTTAGGGATTTTAATGTTGAAAACATTTAATTGACATTAAATAAACGTTTTTCCTTTTTTTAAGAAGTGACACGGCCCACCTTTGGTCTTTTTCCATATAAACACGGCTTTTTGTCCTCATGTACACGGCCGCCTAAAAATTTTCATTGGCAACACTGTTCCACACCGGTCTCTTCCCCTAACACGATAGTCTTTTTTACGCTCAAATGGGCGGGACAGCTCCTGGGCTGGAGTTAAAGAGGTAATGGCCAGGATCTAACGAGCTGGTGGCCAGAGAACAGCCGTTTCACCCGGTCTTCCTAGCCCCTACACATCACAGGTCCCCCTATCACACGGACCGCACACTTCAGAGAAAAGGGAACTGGCTCTCGTGAATTCTGTTGAAAAGATTCTGCTTCTCGACAGATTCACGAGGGTGGTCGCTAGCCAGTCGGACTAGGGTCCTACCACCAAGCTGAATTGCGTGAGAATACCGAGGGCCCACTCCTTATGCAGCACAATATTAAGGAATACAATACAATCGTGTTCACAACTAAACTAATTTAGTCTCACTATATTTCTTTCTAACGAAGAACATAAGATAATGGTATAAGAATCCTGGCGAGATTTGTACAAAAAAATAAGGAATTTTAGAGACGTTGAAATGACGTTATTATTGATCCTTGGTGCCTAAGGAATAACTTGAGGTATTTAAATCATTTTTTCAACACACTCGCTCGTAAAGCGTTTATTGCAAAATACAAGTCTGTTTTTTTCCTCGAAGTGTGTTGAAAAACGTCGTATGACACGCGTGTGCATCATTTCATTACACTCTCGGCTCACTTGTCGCGTTCGCCTGCGGCTTAATACCGCATGGAGTGTTAATAACCAACTTTGCACACATGTACTATACTAATAAGTGCCTTATCAGGGCCTTAATTGAATAAATACTTTTTGAATTTGAATTTACTATTAGATCACCGGGATACAAATGCAACATTCTATGCCATCCCGGCGAATTGCGACCAAACCCGTACCGTTGTTAGGTTTTGCGGGGTTTATAAAATATTTCAAGTATATTAATATGTTGCTGGTAATGTAATATCAACATTGGAAGTGATTCAAAACCCTCTGAAATGTTTTATTTTTTTGTACAGATCTCGCCATGATTCTTTTTTAGTCGCCATTAATGGTCTTTTGACAGCTTTAGATATGTTCCATCCTTTTTCAATAATGTGTGTAAGACAGAGATGTGATGCGATTAACAACAGATTCGGCACATTAGCAACACTTATGCACCAATTTTAATCCCATTCCGCCTCAATACACTAACATCAACATTTTCATCGACATTTTGCTTCGGATGGTGAATCAAATGCAACAGAATCCTCGGTTTAATACTCGAGGACCATTTACAAATACTACAATGAAATAACTCTTTTCTGTCCTTAACACTTTTAAGTCCTTTTTTCAATGTATATTCCATATCATGCGCTTCCTTCATATGTTTTTTATATAATTTAAAACAAAACCCACCCTGACATATGTGGCAGCGTTTCCTACTTTTCAAATGATTCCTGTAACTATTTGAACCAATAAACAATTCATTGCATATAGAACATTGTATAGTTTCTTCGTATGTCTTTTTTGGAGATACTCCATGGGTTAGTTTGCTATGGGAGTCTAATCCGCGGGGGTTTCTAGCTATGAATTCGCATAGTTGACACCTCAGTGGGTTGTCGGGTCTGTGTATCAGTTCGTGTTTTTTTGTGTTCTTCTTTGACACACTGCGGTATGGGCAGTGGCTGCATTTAAAAGGTTTTATACCTGGAAAGATTAGAAATATATTTGAACCACGGAATTAGAAGTAGTACTAAAGTACAGAAGGTTTACTCCCAATAAAAAAAAACTACAAACGCATCTCTTTCCATCGCATAGCTTTATCTCTTTCACAAAAGCGTAAGCGTCTGTAGTTTAGAGTTAAAATATTATCACTTATGCCAAGTGTGAGCAGTTTTCATATAGATGCATTCACAGATATATCGTACCGTATTGATTTAGTCACATCCGAACATTTTGGCGGGAACTTGCACGAGTGACGTTGCGTTTTCGTTTTTATTTTCATAAATTCGTGTATCTTGAGTTTTATTGCATATTAGCGGTGGTATTTTATCCAATAACGATCAATCCATGTGCACCAGTGGAGTGAAATGAATTATGTGTATCGTGGCTTTTCAAGTTGTCTCAAAAAGTCCATGAAGAGTTTTAGTACAGCCACAATTGTAGTAAAACATGACTTTTATGGACAGTGACTGACTGACGACTAATGTGATTTACTGTGATTGGAAAGTATAATATAACTCGACACTGGCAGAAACAAGTCCTTATTTGGATTTGGTTGCCAAACTTAAAACTAAGAAGACCGAAGAAGCTTGTTATACCACCCTTGATGTATCCGGACATGTTCTTCAAACAGTGGTTTATTGTAGTTGGAGTAGTTACTGTATCTCTTTATAGTGCACTTTGCGGATGTGACAGGACAAGCATGTTATACCAACCTTGATGTATCCGGACATGTTCTTCAAACATTGGTTTATTGTAGGTGGAGTATTTACTATATCTCTTTATAGTACACTTTGCGGATGTGACAGGACAAGCATGTTATACCAACCTTGATGTATCCGGACATGTTCTTCAAACATTGGTTTATTGTAGGTGGAGTATTTACTATATCTCTTTATAGTGCACTTTGCGGATGTGACAGGACAAGCATGTTATACCAACCTTGATGTATCCGGATATGTTCTTGAAACAATGGTTATTGTAGGTGGAGTATTTACTATATCTTTTTATAGTGCACTTTGCGGATGTGACAGGACAAGCATGTTATACCAACCTTGATGTATCCGGACATGTTCTTCAAACAGTGGTTTATTGTAGGTGGAGTAGTCACACATGTAACACTGGAAGGGATTCTCCCCGCGGTGCACTTTGCGGATGTGACGTAGCATCTTTTCCTCATTCTCGGCTGTGAAGCGGGAACACTCCGGGCAGCGGATGCGACGTCGTTGGACGTTCGTGTAGGGATCCGAAGGGGATGGTGGTTGCCTGGTGAATAAGGTTTCTATTAATTTTGTGGGGATTTTTGTTTTTCAGTAAACAAAAGTAACAAAATACCGCAGACAAATAACTTAATGTTTTGTACCTGCACTTGAGGTGGTCATCAGAGATAATACAATAATAATTTGTTTATTTTCAGGCTACTTTGGCCCATAGATATAGTCTTTTTTTAGCCCAGGATGGGTAGTAGGGAATGCAATCCCGCTCCCGCGAGATCTCGACGCATTCACGAGATCAATCCCGAACCAAAAAATCGGACAAGATCATTAGCATAGGGATCTTTTAATATTTATGTGTTTAAAAGATTTTAGTAAGTCAATCAAATAATATTAAAAAAAAAAAAAACTTTTTTTGATCAACGTAACATAGTGATAAAAACGACTACCACAGAATATATAATAGTTGGTACTCACTCTACTGACTGATGCTTACAAAAACATTAATGCAATGATTAATAATTAAAATTTTATTAAAATTGCGTCCATAAAAATGCAAGGCGTCATCATTATTTGCTATTCAGCTCTACAAACAAAAAAAACATAATAGTATTCGGGATCCGATCCCTAGGGATCTCACGGGATTGGAATTTCGAATCTCGAGGGATCCCGGGTAATCCCGACTCGGGATTGCCTTCCCTAATGGGTAGTATCTTAACTAGAACCATGAGCTTAATTTAAAAGTGTTCTATCCTACTGATATTATAAATATGATTTATGAAGATGTTTGTAACTGTATCACCCAAAAACTACTGCACTGATTTGGATGAAATTTGGCACACAGATAGAATATGTTGTGGATTAACACATAGGATACTTTTATCCCGGGAAAACATACGATCCCTCGGGAACGCGGGTGAAACTGCGGGGGACAACGAGTGTAACGATAAAGATACAAACAAGAGTAGCATAAGCAGTAGTTGTTATATATTGCGAGTCAGCAATAAATTCAACACTACATACTCTAATGAAGTAGATATATTTCATAACAAACCATGCACTATCAGACATTACATAAACCCGCCCGCTTTGGCCCGCGCTTACTTTCTCGTAGCATTGCCGTGATTCAGCGGGTACAAAATGCTTGTGCTCGCTTCTGTTTTAATATCCCTCCGAGAGCACATGTAACACCTTTTCTTGATAAGGCAAAAATCATGAAGATGTCCGTTCGCAGAGAGTTTCACTTGGCCACACTACTCTTTGGCGTTGTTGTTACGAGGTCACCTGATTACTTATATAAGAAATTACGGTGGGCTCGTGATAGCAATCCCTACTCCACACGGGCATCAGCGTATTTACTTTCTATGCCTCATCATCGCACTGCAACGTTTGAGGGGAGTTTTCGATACGCTGCCACAAAATGTTGGAATAACTTACCACCACCGCTTCGTGATTGCCGCTCCGTTTACTCTTTTAAAATGATGTACAGAAAGTTCTGTGCATCACGTCTTCCTTCATAGCGTTAATAAACCATCTCAGTGGCAGCAGTGCGCCAGCGTATCGTCTCTCCGTACGTCTTTAATCTGTGTTTCCGTCTCGTATTTTGTGTGGTAGCAAACAACCTTTTATATATTAGCTATTTTTGTTTATTTTAGCTCTAAAATATTGTTATTTGTTGATTTTTATTTAATATTTTGTTTAGTTTATGATCTCTTTGATTTAATATTATTTAGCCATTGTATTACTTTTATTTATCTGCATATTTTCATTTTTTGTTTTTATGTTTTTTTATAATTTTTGATAAATAGAGATGTTGATGATGTAATTATGTCATCTCCCACTATTCTATTGTATTTTATGTATGTCCAGGCGTCACCTCATTTAGGGTGCCGCTGAAAATCAGCGTTGTGACGTAATACGCCACAACTTATGCTGAGACGGTATCCCATTTGACAGCACTTGTATTATTATTATTTTTTGTATTTTTAAATAAGTACTTATCTACAAAAAAAAATTCTTTATTTTTTATTGTTTGTAATATATGTTTTATTGCTGTCAAATAAATATCATTCTATTCTATTCTATTCTAAACAAAAAATTCTTTGCCGAATAAAATCATTCTTTTGAAAAATTATTCATCATTCATCTCATCATTCATTAGGCACACCTTGATATCTTGAGACATTCTTCATACACATCCGATCCCATGTTCTTAGGCTATGGAAGCATAAGGTCCGCACAGCATGAGCTCAAACATATGATACTATGTAATCGATTTAATGCATAATGGCTTGATAAGTAATTGTTAAAAAAACAAAAATGTGGATTAAGTACGAAACATAGCACAAATATGTTAGCTTTCCGAAAATAAATAAATAAAAAATAAATAAATTAATAACTTACTCCACTTTGACATTATCTACTGCGGCAGCATGAGACAGTACATTGATGACTGGAAACTGATCACCCTGGTCAGTGCCAGATTGCACGTCAATGAAGACCGGTCCATCAGTCGGTGTTTCACTCACTGTCTCCGCTGATTCTGCCATTTTCTGTCAGGGATTAAAAAAAATCTTGATCAGGGAATTTGAAACCTAAACCTATACAAAGACGCTGTCAGTCAACGCCTTTCAGTGCGGTTTCATAATCATGGCACCATAAGGTAAAACCTTTCTACCGGTGCAGAGTTGGGTAGGTATATTTTAAGAAGCCTAGGAAACATCGTCTCAGTTTTATTTAAAAAAAAGTATTTTTTTTTTGGGATATCTCCATACACGGTCATGTGATACAATTATATCCCCGTAAGGCCCAACGACCTAATTTTATGCCAAAAATATTTAGAGAATCCAAAACTAGTTTTTGAAATCATAAAATTAAGGCCCAGCGACTTAAAATTATGATGTGATAATTTAAATCTATTTTTAGGTTTAAATAAACCCGCCAATTTTAAACTGCCATCAGATAATTTTTCATGTGTGTGTAGTTTACATAAAAATATTAGATGATTGAAAAAGTGACTTATTTGATTAGATATAATAACAGCGTTTGCTTGCCCTCCAAATACACATAGATAACCAAAATAAGTAAGATAGGTCTACTGAATAAGAAGGAATAGGCCCTACACAATTAGATACTTACGTACAATTTACGTTGCCAAAATCACTGCATAGGAGATACCGCCGAATCTGTCCTTACACGTTTCTTGCAGTTGCCAAGAGGGATGCCGCCTAGGTAACAAAATACATAATTCTTATTAGTCCTCAGTTGGATTAACAAAAAATATTGGACACGTATTTTTTTATTTATCAAATCAATAAAAAAATACAAAGATATAGCGCGTCAAAGTTACATACTATAGCAGCGCCTCTACCGTGAGTTTTCTACACTAACGTAATCTACACTCGCTAGCGACTACGGTGAATATTTTGTATGACGAGCAGCGCCTCTAGTGGATTCTTTTGGAAGCATTTCATACAATATGTTTCACCGTAGTCGCTAGCGAGTGTAGATTACGTTAGCGTAAAAAACCTATGCTATGCGTAGTGGGCTTCCCAAACATATTTTAACTGTGACGCCCTTGGATGTTGCCTTTTTTTTACGACGCCCTGGCCTTCTTACCATACATTTATCTACTAGTTGTAGTTTTAGCTTAATAACAATTTGTCAGAAAATAAAGCATCTTTTGAAAAAGAATAATTGGACTGTTTTACAAAAACCTTAAACCAACTTCAAAGTACACTAAGAAGTAATCAAATCCTGATCTGATGACAATGGGACCAATTTGCAAATCGGTTTATAAATGACGGAGTTATGAGGTAACAAACATAAAAAAAAACATTCGAATTGAGAACCTCATCATTTTAAAAAAAAAAAAAAATTACATTCGAATTGAGAACCTCCTCCTTTTTTTGAAGTCGGTTAAAAAAAATACATTCGAATTGAGAACCTCCTCCTTTTTTTGAAGTCCAAAAGAGTTTGAGTACCAAAGAATACCCAATTTTAAATGGCGAATTGGTAAGTATGGCAATTGACAACAGCAAGAAACATGTAAGGACAGATTCAGCAGTGTCTCCAATGCAGAATCATTCCGGCCTTTTTATGGTTGTATCTGGCCGAATATCTATGTCCGGCCTTAAAAAAGGTATGTTAGGCTTTTAGAGCAAAATGTCTGGCCAAATAAAGCGCCGAATGTTTTAGGGCCTGGGAACCCTATCTGTGACATAATTCCGCACTAATCACATGCTTCTCCGTGTAATAAAGGACTACTTAGATCATGGAGAAGCATGTAATGAATGCAGTTAAGGTTACACAGTGCTATAATAGTTTTTATGCTTGTGTTTTTTTTTCATAAGCCAGTTATTATGCAACTTTTATTAATGTGACCTTTCTGCATAAAAAAATATGGATGGATGGCAAATAAAAACTTAATTGTGTTGTGGAGTACCTTTTGATAGCCTGTGTCCAGCAGTGGAGTGATAGGTGAGTTTAGAGGTCCATTGTACTACAGTTTGGTATAGATGCAGGGTTGGCATTAGTAATTCGGATCGCTATTTTGGGGTTTTTAAGGGTTGTATTTTATAGGGGTTGTTGCCTCTTTCAAATGACACCCCTCTTACCCCAAGGAGACCAAAGTTTGTTGTTGTTTGAAGTAATGTGCTATGGAACATTATTTTGCATTCAGATGTCTATTTTTAATGTTTTAGTAGTTAGGTTAGGGTTATTTTTTTACTTCCCAGAACCAACCGACTCGAGGTAATTTGTTAAGTTTTGTGTCTTGAGGTTGTGATGACTTAAGGTTTTGTTAGTCACAAAGCCTCAAAATTAAGAAATATGAGAAAATTACTTCTTTCCGCGCTTCAGGGAAGGTGGGGGCAATCCTCCCGTCCCACCTCCGCTAAAAAACCCTATATAATGATCTGAATTTCTAAAGCAATCCCTAGATGCAAGTCATAAAATATCGACTACATCAACACCAATGAAAATATGTATTACCTTACCTCATATCCAACCAAGCCGGAAGAAAAGTAGACTACCTACCTACTATGATATAAACACGATATGAATTAGAAAAACTATAGTTTAATAAAATTTAGTCTATGAATAAATCCAACCAAGCCGGTGGTAAAGTACTATGATTTAGAATATAATGATTATATTACCTAGTCGGGAATACAGAAGCTGCTGGCTATAATTATTTATATGTTGTTTATATGAAAACAATAGATACAAACTCAAAATAACTAACGCAACAAACAAACAACAAGTCACAGGCTACATTCCGAATTACCGCTGTAATCGCTGTAATCGATTTGAGCGTGCTTAAACCCGTTCCATATTACCGTGAGCGCGTTCACGATGTCCCGTGAAACGTCATAGATGACGTCATAACATGCGCCATATTGCGCTCACACCGACCATGCTCTAAACTGATATCACCGTGAGCGCTGTCAAAAGTGACGGCAATAATCTAATAAGATTCTTGGTTTTCTATTTGGCAAAGATACTTTTTATGATTTTATAAGAGAAAAATAATAAAAAAAGCAGATATTCCTTTTTGCGAGTCAACCTATAAAAGATATAAGGAGTCTTAGCGCATTGATAATTCAGATTTTAATTAAATTCTCAAATGTTCTGTTTTGAATACTGTGAGCGCGATAACGGGCGTTCCGAATTGTTGATAGTTCTCAGCTGTCATAAGCGTGATATCTAATTCGGTACGCAAATTATTGCTGTGATCGCTGTGATCGATATTATCCATTTCGGAATGTACCCACAGTCAGTCACTGTCAAGTGTCAACTGTCATCCATCATTCCATTTGTCAAATAATGTCAAACACGATAGGGGAAGTGTTTCGCATGAATTATGTTTACGAATTGATTCGTATTGATGTTTTAGTCGATGTTTTTAAGGATTATCGAAAAATATCATAAGTATATACTATCCCCACACACATCTATATAGTGTGATTCCGATAATGTGCAATCCCGAAAGAGGGTGAAACAATATCAAAAAATAATAACTAGAAAAAATAACAAATGATGATTTTTTTCATTCTTTTCCAAAAAATAATGTCATAAATTTTTGGTCTAGTTTCAGTTACGTTATGTTAAATAGTTTGTTATGTATGGTATGATACTACTGTTAGAATACAAACATTATTTACCTAGTGTTTATCACATTCCTCGTTGGAACTTAAAAGCAGTGCGAACAAAGAATACCTATAAGCCTATGATAAATCATGTTTTCGGTAACCAGAATCGCTATGTCACCAAGGTGCTTCTTGCTTGCTTAAATAATGCTTTGATTGGCATATATTTTTGCCTTAAATCTTAATAGGTAGTAAGGCTACATACACTAGAAGGGATTAAATAAAACTACTTATGTACTTTAATTTAAAAATTGCTTATTATTTAGTAGAAAAATTAAGGCCGTAAAACATATAAGCCAATTAATATGTATCATATTACTATGAGGTCTCATTGATGAGCCTCATAGCTTCTCTATAACCAGTGTCCGTTGCCCCGTGGACTGTTGAGAAATGTGTTCTGTCTGAAGCTTCCCCTGCGAATAACACTCGCAGTTTTCCCGCTTCGTCTGTTAACGGTTGGGCTAAATCTACCCTGGCGTTAGGATACAGTGGTATTTCAACATTTTCGTAGCTGTAAGTACCGCGGGTAAACGGGTTTGTGTACCAGAATGTTCTGTGGACAACATTGTTTTTTTATTGTAAGTGTTTATAAGCCTGCTTTCTACCCTATTTTTTTGCGATTAGATGTGATGTAAACTACATCAATGAGGGGAGATCTGATATGGTATTTTGACTTTTTATCGTTATTTTTTTTTACTTTAAACCCTAATTGGTGGCAATGTAATTTTATAGATATAACAACATCTTTGCACAACATATATACAGGATATTTTTAATGGCATTTTTATTTTCTTCAAAATTCAGCTCGGGGTTCTTTTCAGCGTTTTTTTCTAAGACCGGTAGTTCAGAAGTTGCCCATACTGGCTAGAAAAAACAACCTGTATATACAGGGCGTGAAGATAGAGAATGAAAATGAATATCACCATTTCGATGGTCACCATACAGCAAACCTGTTATTGACATGCCACTATATACCACTCCATACTTATGTATATTTTTATACTAATAAGTGCTTACCTCACCATACCAGATGGTTCTGGAATTGTAGTGTTGGCGCCCATGAACCTTCTCAAGAGTTCCATAGTTTTTGTCTTAACAACTTCATCTGGTAGAGATTCTATCTGAAATGTAAGTTTTAGGTTACTAATTGAAATAATTGAAGCTCACTTTTAGTTTTTTCAGTCAGAGAATTGGCATGTTCTGGGCAAGCGAGACAAGCCTATAAACTCGCATTTAGTAGTGATGGCGAGGATGGCCTCGTCAAAGTGAAGTTCTTGGTTTAAAGACTAAATTATTGTACATATTATCTCAGATAGATTACAGATAGATCAATCAGTATAGGGTAGTGGCACCAAAAGATGACCGACCCCCAATAGATGAACGATGGACCGAAAATTCAAAAAATATAATATAATCCCTAAATTTACATGTTCGCAATATTTTTTTCCCCATAAGGCAATATTTTTTCTTCCATATTCCTTAACAACATTGACAATGACAGCCCAGACGCGCTTGCGGTGAATTTTTATATGTTACGTTACCAAAAATCGTTTTTATATGGAAACCTTATAACGATAAGTCCCTCCAAATTTAAGAACATTGTCAGCGTATAGAAAGAATTAATGTCATATTAGAGCAATTTTGGTTGGAATAAAATCTTGATATATTCTGCTTTCAATAACTTAATATATATTATTACATTATTTACCGTTTTTTATAGAAATTTACTGTTCAAGTAATGGATTAAATTTTGTTCACTTGATCCAATAGATGAACGGCGTTGAACTAATGGAAAAAGGTCTAATTTTTATACCCATTAAAACCTATAAGTTAACAATTAAACACTAAAACAAAAATACTCAAATGAATTTTATTAAATTTATGAACTTATTTACCAAAAGTTGAACAAATTATTTTAGTGTTTTTGATTATTTTAAACCTAACTTTCCTATAGAATCACCATTAAGATCGGTAGTCGAAATTTGAACGGTTCACATTTTATTCGTTCAACCTTTGGGTATATTTGCCTCAAGCTGAACGAATATTATCATTTAGAATATTATTCGTTCATTTTCATCATCATCATCACCATCAGCCTATAATGTCCCACTGCTGAGCACAGGCCTGCTTTCACAAATGAAGGTGAAAGGGAATGGGCAATACTCCACCATGCGTGCCCACTGCGGATCGGTGGAGGTAGGCTAGTGGTCAACCTACTGTTGGAATTTTTCAAGCAGCCTAGGAGGCATCCAACTAGCTTAACGACTATCACAATTAAGTGATAACCGGGACCAACGGCTTTACGTGCCTTCCGAAGCACGGAAACGCTCGATTTGAAATACCACTAGGCGGTCACCCACGAACTTTGCCGATCGATTAAGAACGGCTAATCATGCTACACCACGAGCGCTAAATCGTTCATTTTATGGTTCATTAATCCATTAAATGAACGAACTACTATGGAATCTATTCCTATTCAAATGTTAGTTCAACTTTTGGGTACAAAACGTTCATAATTAGGGCTCAGTGTTCAACTATAGGGGTAAAACCTAAATTTTCTTACATTTACAATTTAAAAAAATATATATGAAGATGTAGGATATAATTACTTTAATCCTTCAATGAATAAGGATTTAAGGTATTATTGAAAAAACAACAAGTGACTATGTCGTGAAATGACCGAATTATAGCTATTTAAAGATGGAAAAAACGCTTAAACGTTCATTTATTGGTGCCTCTACCCTATGTGTTTTTTGGATGTTAATAAAAATATGTTAATTAATTACTTATTAATACATGCGTCAATGAAAGTATATCATGCAATAAGTTTAAACTTATTTAAAAAAGATTGCGCACCTAACTCCCAAGCTCATGACGCCTACAGATATCATATATCATGCCTTAGTTAAAAAACGGAATAACTTGTACGCTGTGCAAGAGGAGTGTTATTGTATGCAATATAAACCTGTATTTTAAACTATTTGCTTGATCTAATTTACTTTTATTTAAACTTTAAGTTGATCTTTTGTTTATTAATATATTTTTATTGCATGCCCCCAGTGGCAGAATATATTTATGTTATATATTATTATTAAGGATAACATATTGTAAAATACGAATATTCGTACAAGATGAAGATGACTTCAACTACCAAGTACATATATCAAACACAACTAGCCATGCTCTTTGTATTTGATCTCTTTTTCATCTATTACTGACCATCTTTGTGTTATCACCATTGGACCAAAAACACAACGTGTAATTGGATCCCATGGTCCTCGTAGCACCTTCAGTCCCGGTAATCCAAATGTCTTCTTTCGGGACACTTTTACGTTGATCCCCCTTCCAAATAAAACCAAAGAAGGAAACGTTCTCCGGCCACCATATTTCGTCGAAGGAGAGAATAATCTTGCCTACAACACCTATGGGAATTTTTTCTATGGCCGTGACTTTTGTTGGCGGTAATGGTGGCGTAAATAATGTTTGGTGTCTGTAAGAAAAATGTGAGGCTATGATGAGTTTATATAGTATTTACTAGGCTTACAATCCACTAATAATAAATTGTTAATGTCTGCTCTTTTATCGTGGCTTACTACTTGATACTTGATACTATATAGTTTCTTAAGCAAGTCCATCCACTGTAAAATATCACTTATACATTGGTCGCCCTCTGTTGTTGACCTCTGACAGTGACATTTTCTTTGAGATATTTTTTAAATTAGATTTTACGTGTTTCATAACAAACTAAGATTTATTTTGCCTAGTATCTCCTTATAAACTTCAAATACCTCTTTATCATCTATCTTATCTCTATAATAATCTTACCTCTCCTTCAAAACTCCGACAGAAACGGTAACTATAACATTTTTGGCAGTGTAAGTTGTCCCATCCCTGCATGTAACTACGACGTTATGGCTCGGGTCTTGGGGCCAAGCGATGTGAGTTACCTCTGCGTTCAGTTTGATCTCTAGATTGGGGTATCCGGGACCGTTATTGAATGTGTTCTGTGAAGAGATAAACTTTTGGTAAGTTGTTACAAAAAATGTATTGATAGTGATGCTAATAACGATCAAATATTGCAAAGGATTTTAATAAACACTCTTTGGAAGGATGATCTATTGATTCAACGCCTATTGAAGAAAAAATATATATACTGACAATAATCTTATGTTCCATAGCACTTATCATCCAGTCCATCTAAGTAATTATATCAAAAACCACCAGAAACCTTAGATTCGAGAAAGTTCTCCAATCTACATACCAATAGGATCTTGAACAGAGTACTGTATCCTTGTCTATGCCAGCTCATGGCCTGAGAACCCTCCAGCTCTACATAGTTGCTGTGAGTGGTCACGTCATTCCAGCTGTTCGATGCATCATAGGTGTTTATAATCAGGTCCATAAGATGAAAGAATTCTTCGATAAAGTCTTTGTCTTGAAGAAGGTCAGGATGCTTTTCTGCTATGTATTGGTTTAGTCTGGAAAATTTATTGATTGCTTTCATTCATTGAGTTCAGTAGCTTCTTCAAGTACCATGTTTAACAGTTATGACTCTCCATTGATTTGATTTGATTGATTAAATTGATTGTAATCAAGTGTTACTATAAGAACTAGAGTGTGTTAAATCACGTTAAAACACACACACAGTCACGTTTGATGGGCCAGTTAGTTTAGATACCGTGATTACATCGCCACAAATGGGATTCCCACCCATTACAAATATTTGTGCATGGACATTTCTGTATGTTAACATAAATATCTATGTAAGTATATATCTACGTGTAGTATGTATAATATATCAGTTTTGCAGTGTCTATAGTACAAGAACCGAGGCCGGCTTGCATCTGCGGTGACATACACGGTGGCGATCAGTTACTAATTTGTAGCCACGTGTTCAAACCAAACGCGCCGCTGTACGATTAACGCGTCCAATCGCAGGATGCATTTGATCTGATTAGGTACGTTTTCGTTTGATTGACGAGCTAGTTAGACAGACATTTGTGTGGTGGAGTCCCGAGTCTGTTTATATTTATCTAGGTATATTAAGTATGTATTTACTCTAGTAAGCTCTGCTTAGTTTGGGATCAAATTCGCGTGTGTAAAGAATATCCCAAGATATTTATTTATTCTCTGCATTACATCAAAATTGGTGGGCTTTATTTGTTAAGTAAAGATTCAACTTTCGAAATAGGTACTTACTTTTTAGTAATAAACTGGCCCAAGGGCTCAGGTACTTCCGGTGGATGTTCGACTACATTCAGAGAATATTCCACCAACTCATTGACAATATCCTGATCAGCTTTGGAGCCATCCGAGCGAAACGTTTCCGTATTATTACCTTGGGGAATAATTGTTAAATTATTGCGGATTGCGAGTTCGTAGACACGGCTTGATTTTATGCCATGTATCCTGTAAGAGATTGTATTTATATGTATTTGCACTGTCAGCACCAACTGTTATACCTACCTACTTATTTTAACACATTGTGGTAACTGTGGTACACATGCCCACATTACCACCATCGTTATAAAGTAAGGTATACTTACCACTCAGCCCCAAGCTCAACAATTCCATCACTGAAGGGTACAGTCATCACCCTGCCACCGATTCTGTTCTGCGCCTCCAGAGCCAGGACACTTTTGCCAGCTTGTGCTAGTGTGGAGGCAGCCGTACTTCCCGCCGCTCCCAGACCGACGATGATTGTGTCATATTGTGGTGCTGGTGTGGGGCTGATGTAATATAATAAGTATTAAAATTATTATAAAAAAAAATGCATTAGTTGTCGATATTATCAAACTTTTCATGCTTACGACTAACCTTACTCCATCAAAATGTATGAAAAAACAAGAAAAAATTAACTATATTTCAGAGTTGGTCCTAAACTGAAAATTGTTCAGCATGCTTAGGCGAACATAGGTTTCGGAAAGATGGCAGAAGCCTAGTATAAAATTAGAGTTTGTCTGTTTGTAATATATGCGTCCCTATACCATTTCTCCAATTGTGATGAAACTTTGGTAAGTTTTACTGCTGTGCGTTAGCTGCGGGGCCTTTTTCTAAGTGGATTATAAGAGGGATTTATAAGTGTCTATCGTTAAACAACGTAACTTTGATTAAATAATATGTTATGTAAATATTGTTGTTTGCGACCGTGATTTTTTGACCCTATTATGTATTTGTATATCACGGTCGCAAACGAGATTTGTATATGAATTTGTAGGTATTATCTTGAATCTTATATCACACACAATGTTTAATTAACTGCTAAATCAAAGTTCGCTATCTAAAAAGTTTAAAATGTTTTCGCGCGTAAGTGGAGCTTGGGTAGCCTAGTTCTGACACCAGTTATTAGGTTAGTTATTGGCATTTATTTGTATGTTTCGTTGTAGTATAGTATATGTTTAATTAGCTGTCCCCCGCGTTACCTGGATAAAAAGTAGCCTATGTCCTTCACCATACCATAGGCTATCTACGTGCCCATCGTCATCGGTTCAGCAGTTTAGGCGTGAAAGAGTAACAGACAGACAGAAAGATTTACTCTCACATTTATAATATTAGAATGGATTTAATAACATGATAGACTTTAACTTTATAGGATTTAGGAAGTTATTTATATATAGATTGTATTTTATATATTTGTTGTAAATAAATAAATAAAACCACCATAATATAAACATAAACATGGTAGATATTGGTGCCGATTCTGTTGTAAATCACACTAAACTAATTTTAGTCACATCTCATCTCTTTCTTACGAACATTATTGAAAAAGGATAGAACATATTTTAAGTTGTCTAATTAATCTTTGCCGTCTTATTTTGCGTGTATTTAGGCGTAACCGCGATAGATGGCGACTAAATTTATATTGAAAACAAGCATTGGTCTAATTTGACAGGACTAAATTTCTTACATCCTTTTCTTATGTTCTTTGTTAGAAAGAGACATAGTGAGATTAAAATTAGTTTAGTTGTGAACAACAGAATCAGGGCCAATGAAGATAAAACTTTTAAATATGTAGATTTTTTTATTATACAAACAATTAACTTTATGCATCCCTCAATTTTTATAGATCTTACACGTGGGTGACACTATCTCTTAAAATATTGTCTTTACAATTTGAATTGACACCAATTGAATAATAGAAACACTCACACAGTACCGGCAAATGCCACACAAATAGCCCCGGCGAGGCACAATACAGCTGCGATCCAAGTTCCCATCTTGATATGGCGCTAGTACAGCTTGCTGACCTCTTATATGATCAGTTTGTATTTTATCTAAATAATAACATGACCTTATCGCAATGTCAATGTCGCAAAATATCTATATAGGTAGGTACTGTACTGGGGCCAATAAAACAAAGGCTACGTCAAAAATTTCTCTATATTCGGTGCTTTAGATTTTGCTAGTTTTTCAAAATATTCTTGATATTCTGGAGATGGTTCATACATTAATTTTTTGCCAGCTTCCTCACGAATATGATTATGTGATATTGTTGTGGTAACGCGTGGTATGTCTTTATCGGTGGTAATTTGAATTTCAGTTACATGAGGACTATTATATAACTTTTTAAAATGTTCTTTTCGTTCGAGAGCAGTCATCGCATTGTTGCCTTGGAATGGTTTAAGTTTTTCTTCTGTATAATCTTCAGTCATTTCTTCTTTTTCATTTTCTTTATCTTCATTAGAATGTTGCATTGATTTCAAGATGTCATTCAAACTGAGTTGTTTTTTTATTTCTTCCTTTCTGGGTGTGGTTTCTTCGCTAGTTTTACTATCATATTTTTCATGAGATTCCCTCTCATTATGTCCATTGTTTGAAAATGTATCTATCTTATAAGTTTTTGAAACTTTAACTCCTTCTTCTTCCTCGTTAGATTTAGAGCTATCATCGCTTTGTCTCTTTTTAACTATTTGTTCATCTTGCATCCGAGTATATTTATTGCTGTTTTTGACAGTTTCTTTATTATTATTATTCCTATGTGCATCATCCTTTTTTTCGTTGTGTAATTGTTTTTGACGATCATGATTTTTCTTTCCATCATCAGAGTTTTGTATTGTATTCCTTTCATTATCATCTTCGTTATTTTGAGACTTTTTCATTAGATACTTATAATTTAAACTGAGCTCTTTTTGAGGACGAGAAGCATCTAATTGTATAAAAACCTTGGGATTTATATGGAAAGATTTATTTCTCTCACTTTGTGGGTTAGATCCTTTCGTTTCATTACTCATTATACCATCTTCAGTTGCTTTAAATTGACGATTACCATTATTTATTTTTTCACCATGTTTTGAATTGGATACACCTATTTTATCTAAACCTTTAATTTTTCTCGCTGCTTTCTCGGCAATTATGTCAGCTATTTCATCAAACTTATCAGACGTTATTAACTTATTTAGAAAGTTATTAATATAATCATTTTGTTGCTCCATACAATATGCTTGTTTGGCATGAATAAATATAATACCTAAAAGAAAAATAGCATTAGGTATGTTACCTACTTAGTTGAATATTTCAAAATTTTATTGTTTACTTACATAAGGTTAATCTCAATAAGTTAAGCATTTCAAAGCAATAATATTAGCATTTTATACACACTACCTATCTTCTGAAGATGACAGAATAGGAACAAAAATTTTGCAAGCAACCGTGAGCATGTAATATTTTTATTACCGTCATAAATTATTTTTTATTGAGAAAAATATATATGTTTTTATAATAAAATTTCTTCACCGGAAACATAATTTTATAATATTTTCATAGCTATTTTTAATGTAAGTAGGTATATTTTATGAAACGGTTTCGAGGTTCTGTTTGAAAGGGAGTTGGAAAATTATAGCATTCATTAAATTATGTTTATCGACTGTATAACAGTCGATAAACATAATTTATGCCATTTCCCCGCACCTGACATATTACAAAGTGTAAGTTTCAATTGGTTTCAATAGATATAATTTATCATAATAGGTACATTATCTTTATATGGGCGTGGTGAAAGTTATGCCTACAATGAGCTTGAGATTTCTGTTATAGAAAAAATCTTGAGGAAAAATAGTAGTATTTGCAAATATGTCACTTTAGCACTTACTGATTTTGTTTCGGTAGCTCTGTGGCTTTGTGGCTCAAACCAATAGTCAAACACAAGCCAAGAAACAAGATATATAGGTATAAAAAACCGATTGCTATTATTTGTGAAACCATTAGAAAACAAGATTTCAATTTGATATGTTCAATATATTTTTATAAAATATAATGGCAAAATCTCATTCATTTATTTTCTCTTGATAGTATCGACTAATTACTTGCATATCTTGGTAGTTTGTGTTGAAATCATGCACATCACTAATGAACGGAAACGGAAATATGTAATGTCAAAATAATGTCAAGTTTTTATTCAATGAAATTTGAAGGAAACTTTTCGCTTACCCACAATTTATAAAAACGTTTTTCTTATATGTCTGTGATAAAAACAGTATTTTACATGTAGCTGTTGTAGCCGCGTGACTATTTATTTAATAAAACATGTCGGTGCCGGCGCTGAGACAACCGAAAGCTAGAAATAAGACCGCAGAAAAATCAAATATACCAATTAAAAGTTCAAACGTCCAATACGTGATAATAACATTAAAAGATGAAAAGAAGCTGGTTGTAAATTCTGATTCGTATCACGGCATCCTGACTTCAGGGGACCTGTACAAATGTGTGTTCTGCGGCACTGATATGGTCTTAGATCCTCTATGTAAGGAGAGACATAAGAATTCCTCGTACCATAAGAAAGTGCTCGAAAGTTTCCCTCATATTGAAGAGTTTGCTGAGAATTTAGTCAGGGAGGTAGGTTGAGATATTCTTACGATATTCCCCTAACTATCAGCTCATCCCCTAGTCGAGAATCTCATATGAAACCAATGATATTATAATAGAGATATGCTACCCTCATACTAAGCGGCGTTCAGTTATTGTTGAATTACGTGAATGCGATAGATAATACGGAACGTATGGTACAGAAAGAGATAGCTATATGTAGCCGCTAAGCAAAATTACGACAATTGTCTGAATTTGTCTGCAACAATTAGCGTGCGTTAATGCGATATCTACCTCTTTTTATTATAATATCATTGTAGGAAACACTATCAGTGTGTTTTTAGCGGCATAGAGATTTCTGCAGGGTCGGCAACGCGCGCGTGTTACCCCTGGTGTTGCAAGCGTCCATAGGCTATGGTAACCGCTTACCATCAGGTGGGCTGTATGATTCATTGCCACCTAAGTGACAAAAAAAATTGCGAGTCTGTTCCTTTTGTAGGCTTTGTTATTACCACTCAAAGACTACTATTGTATACTGGATTACCACTTTCGGTCACATCATCATCCTGTGATTGTGTTCAAATGCAAGCCTGATCAGTGTATACTATGGTTCACTCTGTTTCCATGTTCTTATTTTTATACCACTAAGCATACGGCCCGCCTGATGGTAAGCAGTTACCGTAGCCTATGGACGCTTGCAACACCAGGAGTATCATCGGTGCGTTGGCAAAAGTACAGTATTACCCAACTTATATGGCGCGTCGTGAATATTCGTTCGCACAGAAAATAAACTACGGCCCCGAAGATTAACGAAAAAATGCTTAAAACTTACAATCAACCTTAGATCACTACTATAAGGTTCATAATACACTGCAGCTGTTAGTTCCGTCTCACTCGCAAGTCACGCCCCTCCTCACGGCGCGCGCTAACATGGCGGCAGCTGCCGACCAATAGCGTTTCCCGCGCTTTGAAAATGTATCTTCTGCGCAGGTACATTGGTAAGCCATATTAATTGGGTACTACTGTACTTACTTGTACAAGTACTAAGATGTTTACAAAAAATGTTGAGAGTTTTTCTTCGCCTAGCCCCCCCTTGCTACCATCCAAAAATCTGACACCAAACTAGTGTACATCAATGCTAATCAATATTTTTGATCATCACAGCTGGACAGAAACAGTTTCTACTGCACAATATGCAACGTCGTAGTACTCACGCCGTTTATAACCCGTCACATGGCTTCAGAGGCCCACATGCAGGAGTTAGACAGGGCTGGCATGAGATCTGGTACTTATAAACAAGCATCTTGATTCATCTTGCTTGGATTTGAATTTGTGTTATTTCTGTATGCTGTTTAATTATAAGTGTATTTTCCAAACATGTTAATTTATTAGGATAGTGAAACTGGTTTTCGTTGATTAACTTATTTTGATTATTTTCACCCCTAAGTTCTGTTTGTAAATTATAACTATAACTGTTTGAAAACATTTTGGTCATATAAGAGTAATAAATAGTAAATTTTTGTTTGAATATTGTTTTAATTAATCTAACTGTCCCTGCATTTTGCTAAAACAAACCTCTATGTACGAGAATTGTAAAATTTTGTTTTTTTTCGACTAAAGTATATTTCTGATGCGCTCGTGGTGTAGCATGATTAGCCGTTCTTAATCGATCGGCAAAGTTAAGCTATGCCTGTCGTGGTCGGTACCTGGATGGGTGACCGCCTAGTGGTATTTCAAATCGAGCGTTTCCGTGCTTTGGAAGGCACGTAAAGCCGTTGGTCGCGGTTATCACTTAATTGTGATAGTCGTTAAGCTAGTTGGATGCCTCCTAGGCTGCTTGAAAAATTCCAACAGTAGGTTGACCACTAGCCTACCTCCACCGATCCGCAGTGGGCACGCGTGGTGGAGTATTGCCCATTCCCTTTCACCTTCGTTTGTGAAAGGAGGCCTGTGCTCAGCAGTGGGACATTATAGGCTGATGATGATGATGATATTTCTGATAGCATTTTTTAAGCAAATTCCAAGTTTCCCTCAAGGACACAATCAATTGTTATTGAAGTTGGCCTGCAGGTAGATCAGAACCTGGAATTACATATAGGATACTTTATATCCCTCGGGTCAGGTAAATCCGCAGGGCAAAAACTAGTTATTATATATATATGCTCGTATCAAGCGATATTTCATTTTCACATTATAACTCTAATCAAATCATATTATCTCAGGTGGACATGCAGCCTTATTCTAATTCTGAAGAGTTTGAACATATCTCAGGAACTATCTAATCATAAGGGTTTTTTGCCGAATAAAAGAATATTATTATTTATAGCTCTTTTATGGTAAAAAGGCTATATAAGACCATGGGAGGACCATGGCTTATTCCCGTTTGTCTACGTTCCCGTTTGTCAACGGTACATATACATTGGTTATGTTTGTATATATTACGACCTGAGCACACGTTAAAGTACAGTTAGAGTAAAAAGATGTATGCCGAATTTATTTAATATTATTTTTGTTTGTTTATTATAAAACTACCATATTAATGACTAAGAACTACATAGAATACATGTAACCTATCTATTTAATTGATGTTTTTTAATTTCTATTATTTAGTAATTTCTTTGTGATACGTTTATTTTTAATTTTAGTAGTTTAATTGTTATATTATATTTGTTGATTTTGCAATGTTTCGTTAAAATAACTTCTATTTTATATTTTATTTACCTATTATTCCGTTACTTTTTTGTGTTGTGTAGTTGAATTATATACCTACGTTATATTTAGTGTACCAAATTATTTTATTGCACTTGTTGATTTTACTTTGTTAAAAGTTGTAAATTTGAATTTTCGACTTTATTGTTTTTTTACTTTTTTTATTATTATTTTTGTATAGTCACAATTAGATAAAAACATTACGAATGAATAAACAATGTTTACCCATTGTATATTATAGTAACGTATGTTGTTGATTTTGCTTTGCATAGGTTAAATAATTACTAGTCATAATATATTATATTTTTACATAATACATAAAAACTACACTATAAAAATCTTAAATATGTACTTATATAATTTCAAACCAATATTTACATTCCTTTAAAATTAGACTTAATATACTGACTGTACTTGGTGCACGCGATACACCGCTATAGGTAAGTATATGTACCGTTGACAAACGGGAACGTAGACAAACGGGAATAAGCCAGGACCATAGGGTACAGCTATATGATTTGACGAATAAGGCCAATATCATTAGGAAAGATAATCAATATTAAGTTGTTTCTTGAAAACTATACCATTAGACTAAAATCACAATACTACAAGGGGTGTTCAAGCTAAATCTGACTTAAGGCCACTTTCTGACCTGGTACTCTACATGCTCTGGTGTGGGATAGTGAGCGAAGAGCCTTTGTCATCGGCAATTAATTTCAAATGATAGTTTCAACACTACAGATTCTGCCTAGTATATTCACAGAATACATAAATAGAAAACGCCAAGAAAACTTTAAACATACAATACATTATTGTGTTGTTAGTTTAGTAATTGTATTAATTAAATAAAAAGCCAAATTTTGTATAATACTATATTTAAATCTATCGTTTACGCTTTTTAGACCTCTTTTTGATGTTCTTCTTGCCGTTTTGAGTGATTTTCGCGATTTTCCTCTTGTGAAGCCACACTGGATACTGTCCGTTTTGGTCCTTTAGAGTTTTTGTACTGAACACCCTTGGTTTTCCATCTTTGCCCTCAACTTCAACTTTCTCATCGTCCGAACTCATCTCCACATCTTCGTCTTCATCTTCCTCAACAGGCTTAGGTTGTTTCTTACCCTTTTTCAAGGCACCAGCATCCAAAAATATGACTTGATCAGATTCCATAACCTCATTTTCTGTGACCTTTTCATCCTCCTTTACACCAAGCATTTTCTTCAATCTAGAGAGTTCTTTTACAGCATATCGTTCCCGTTTCACTGCCCGGCATTTCCTCTTCCATCTGCTCCTCAAAGATTTGGCCATCGTGTTATTTTAAAACAACAATATTTTTGTACGACGTGCTTTTCACGTCAATTGCGTTTTTAAAAGAGCTGTCAAAAATTTTGTGTTGCCGCTCGGGAAAATAACCTCAGCAAAACTTCATGCATGACACGCTGATTCTACAGTTTTATCAGTACTCAACATTAAGCCTTAGGTTTATCAATTTAGCATTTAAATAAAAACAAAAAATATAAATCGGTCAGCAACTCAAAGTAACTCGATGGTCAGCAAGCAACAACGGCACACATGAAAACTATAAGGAGCTGGCAATCTTATTAATATCTGTCATGTACTCATGTCAGGCTATCTGTCAAACAATGAAAATTATTGGGGGTACATTCCGAAATGGATAATATCGATCACAGCGATCACAGCAATAATTTGCGTACCGAATTAGATATCACGCTTATGACAGCTGAGAACTATCAACAATTCGGAACGCCCGTTATCACGCTCACAGTATTCAAAACAGAACATTTGAGAATTTAATTAAAATCTGAATTATCAATGCGCTAGGACTCCTTATATCTTTTATAAGTTGACTCGCAAAAAGGAATATCTGCTTTTTTTATTATTTTTCTCTCATAAAATCATAAAAAGTATCTTTGCCAAATAGGAAACCAAGAATCTTATTAGTTTTTTGCATTGAGATATATTTGCCGTCACTTTTGACAGCGCTCACGGTGATATCAGTTTAGGGCATGGTCGGTGTGAGCGCAGCGATTACAGCGGTAATTCGGAATGCAGTCTGGATTGGATGGCTGTGGTTGGTTACAGTGTTCGCAACCGTACGATAATTATCGTACATGTACGATAATTTCATAACTACGTACGATGTACGATGGAACACGACTATCGTACGCAGATTGTACGATAATTTCCATTCTGATGAAAAATTTGATGATTACACAGATAGCCAATAGCCCAATAACAATTACAGTTGCTTTTTAGTGTCAGCACCATCTATTGGCTCATTTCTTTCTTAGGAACATATTAGGAACACATGCTGTTGCTTCATGGCGCAATCTTGCTACTGTCTTCCAATCAGCGATCGATATCGATATCGTCGTTCGATGTGGTGGAGTGTTGGCAGTTATGGTCTTTTCGAATTTGTATATAAAATATTAAGTTTCATTTATATTTGTGTATTCCGTTCTCGCAAATAAAGAATCTATTCAGTTAAACTTTTTAAAAATATGCTTGTTTTCATGTGTCTCTATCCTTTAACATTATTTTCTTCTTTATAAATTCGAGATGTTGGCGCGAACTATTATTTTTTTTCCACTTAAAAAACAAGTTACAAGATTTAAACTATAAAGTATTTGCAACATATTATTGCCACGTTTCATATGATTTTTTTAAAGTATTTTAGCCATTTTGATGATGGATACGATAATTTTGATCCATATACGAGCATATACGATAATTTTACGGCTCTGGTACACACGGCAACACATCAAGCTATACATTTCCAGTATAAGCTGATCTCGCATTGTATAGCATTTCCCTATAATGAGAGGTCAGCTTATATTGGAAATGTATAGCTTGATCTGTAGCCGTGCGTACGATAGCTGCCTGGCTTCAGGTTGTGAACACTGGTTGGTTACCTCTTGTTTGATTTGATATTGATGTTTTCGGTGACTACGTTTTCAACGTTTTGCATTTCCGAAAAATCTTTTTGGAATCGTTCCAAATCCTGTATGTTTATCCTCTGCCGGTGCTTGACTCCTTAATCTTCGGTATTTCTTTGTTTCGAGTGTTATTTTCGTTTGATCGCTGCGTCGATGTAGTTCGTGCCAGTCATTGCAATATAAAACAAAGTGACCTTTTTATTTACTAAAACGATTAAAAATGGGTTCTTTGGACCCTAATAGTGATTGTAAACCTGAATTCGATGATAGCGGCTGCGTCCAGGATGGTAAGAATCTCTTTCTTTTGATCTTTGTATGAATTTATGTACCGACGAATGTGATGAAGAGGGTAGTTGGGACATCTCCATTTTCAATCTTCATAGCCCAAATAAATAATATAAAACAAAACTGATTAAAATTACCTCTGTAGAAATCTTGTTCCCATCTGACTTATTAACAATGTTTGAAATTAATGTTATTAATACTTAAGTTTGCTGGGACATACTTCGCAATTAGACATCTGATGATTCTATAGTAAGCTGAACTACTATGGAACTAGATAAATAATATACACTAGCTGAGATTCTTCTAGATATGCCAAGTATCTTCCCGCTTCTTCTCGGTTAAAAGCTGTCTCCAAACCACTGGTATTTTGACCTAAAGTGCCCTCCTAGGGTCTGAAGTTAGAAGCATTGGCTTTCACCTTACTATTAAATATATGCTTCTATATCTACATGCAGATAGATTAAACAAATTTTTATTAACCTTTTTTTAAAAAAAAAATCTAAATCATTTTTTCAAATAGACCTTCACAGGCACTTATGAAAAGTCTGACTTTAATACCGGTTCGGAAGGTTGCATTTGCTGAGAAGAGCCGGCAATAAACTCAGCAATTACTCTTTTCAAAACAAGCTTAGATTCATTACATAATATTTACATTCTAATCGCACTGACAACAATTGCATGCCTGGGCGCGGAGGCAAAACTACAAAGTAGACTGAATCTATATTTAATAAATAAATGGCCAGTGTTGCATCCTATACTCCATGTTGGAGTTTAAGGAGAACCCAGAATTGCGCTACACACCACATACAAGTATAAGCCACAGGGTTTAACCCGTTGATTCTCCCAAGGGATGCGCATCCTATTATAACAATTGATGTCATTGTAATTTTTTCAACTGCGACACCCACAGATAAGGAAAATTTTACTGTGAGATAGGTGACACATTGGTGCTGATTCTGTTGTTTAGAACTAATTTAGTTTCACTATGTCTCTTTCTAACTAAGAACATAAGAAACGGATGTAAGAAATTGAGTCGTGTCAAATTAATCCAATGCTTGTTTTCAATGTCTTCACCATCTATCGCGGTCACGTCTAAATAGCTTTAAATATGTTCTATCCTTTTTCAATAATGTTTGAAAGAAGGAGATGTGATGTGATTAAAATAAGTTTAGTTTACAACAGAATCCGTGGTTATGGTTTTACAGGTATAGACCTGCATTATCTGAAACATCTCTAATCCAACGCTTTGCCACCTTTTCAAAGACTAGACTTTGTTTTGGAATGGTGGGTTGGGCATATGAAGTGGATAAAATTTGATCTTTACAGCAAAACATTATCATTAATATTTTAGAAGATATCACAGAATTATCAAAAAACAGTATTTGTGATACCGTGACCGGGCGGGGTGGCGCGTGCACCACTGACGCCATGTACCTGGCTACCTCAGTTTTCAATAAAAGAAGTTTTATTTTTATGTATAGGTTGGTCCTTGGACAGTAGCAAATTAAAATCCTAACATGGTTACAGAATCAATGAAGAGTCAATCCAACGGCTACATGAAACCGCAGCTCCTAGACCTATCTGACGATGTCCTGCTCTACATTCTGCGGCACTGCTCTCCGAGGGACTTGAAGGCGCTTGGATTGTATGTATATAACTTGCTTATCACAATATTCGTACTTTTCGTTGAGGAATTCTATAATATCTGAACATTCCACGATCTGCATAGGTAGAATACAAGTGTCCGACATGTACAGTTGGTCCCCAGGCATGATGACCCAGCCTGGTGGAAGATCTCCCCTTTTACATTGATTAGTCATCTAACTTGCAGCTCCATAAGAGCATTGTTCTTTTATTTATCACATGATTTTAGCAACCACATTTTCCCTGACAGCACGTGCCCCCGCCTATGCGCGCTGACGCTCGACCACACGTTGTGGCAGCGCGTGGACGCGCGCGGTGAGCCGGTGGGGCCGGCGCGCGCGGCCTGGTACCTCGACCATGCCCTCACTCCGGCTACCACCGAGCTGCTCATCACTGGGTTTGCGAGGCAGGCTGATGGGTAAGTCCCCTCATATCTAGACCAGCTGTCGCCCAGTGATCACCCGATGATATAATGCTGCCATGATAACTCCTGTTATTTTAACATCGAACAATTAACCCAAAGACATAATGACACATGCACTTTGATTTGCTCAGTCATAACACGATTCAGTGATTGGTCCTTACTGGACAAAAATCAGTGACAATTCACTGATCAGTTGCGGAAATTGATGGTTCAGTATTACTAGTCTCAACTCTTAATTTGTACGATTTTTATTTCAACACTCACAATTGTTGTTTACGAGACGACCAGAAAATATTCAGTTTTTTCTTGTTAGGTCCTCATTTGTTCTGTTCTACACTTAATAAATCTTTATTATAAAATTAATAACCTATGCTCCCCAGATGTCTAGGTGTAGTCAACAAGAAACGAAATGACGCCGTAATTGAAAAGGAAAGAAGGAAACAGGAACATCCTCGAGATATAATAACAGCTGATCTTAGAAACAATATCATTACTGTCACTCCCTCCACATCGGCTACTATTGGTTTTAGAATTGGCCACAATCCAGGCCCTAATAACCAGGAAGGCGCTCAGGAAAATGGGGATGTACCACAGGAAAATGGAAATATTGGTCAGGAAAATGGAAATGTTATTCAGGAAAATGGAAATGTTGGTCAGGAAAATGGAAATGTTGGTCAGGAAAATGATAACAATGCAGCTATAACAATAAGGGTTCACGTTATGGCTGGCCATGGGTGTAATGCTGCAAGGAATGGTGATCAAGCACCCCAGATAGATGGTGAAGCTGACGCAGGTGATAGGAAGAATGCAGAAGACGTGATTAATAAGGCTGTTGAACCTTCCACAAGCAAATTAGATGAAGTTAGTGCTAATGCTGATAAATCTATGGATAAAAAAGTAAATAATGCAGAGGGTGATCCCAAAGATGGTACAGTCCAAGATGCAAAACCAGTAACAGATGAGAAAATGGACACAGCAGATACTAAAAGTGCAGATCAAGCGTGTTTAGATAGTTTGAAGTCAACTGAAACTAGTGAAAGTTCTAATACAGAAAGAAGTGCGGAGTCTAATAAAGTAAATAATGATAATGTGCAAATAAATAATAATGATGCAAGTACTAGTGCTGAAGCTGGAACAAGTGGAGGCAGTGGTGGAAATAGGGGTAAGTTGAACATTTCCCCCCTTACTCATAAAACGTTATTTAACTAATATACTATTTAAAGCAGTGTTTTTCAATCTTATTGATTTCGCGACCCCATGTCGGACAGACAAAGAATTTATAAATTAAAAGACTATGATAATGATTTTCTTTATTTTGATACCTTTACTTATAAGTCTGCAAGAAGCCGCGAGAGGTTTGTAACTAAGTAAGAGGTAAGTTGGACGCCCGCTTGCGCGAAGTCTACCTTGCCTTTTTCCTTCTGCCGGCGACCCCCACTAAGGTTTCGTGACCCCCTAGGGGTCGCGAACCACAGATTGAAAAACACTGGTTTAAAGGGTCACGTAAATAACGTCACTCTATTGTCATTGTCAAATAATTTGACATTATTTACGTGACCATTTAAACAGTATATTAGTTAAATAGTGCTTTATGAGTAAGGGGGTTTGTTTTGAACCAACTTAATGTTTCTATGTCCCATGCTTCTTTTGCCCAGCAGTGGGACAGTTTAGGCTAATAATAATGTTTCTTTAGGGTCCCATACCAAAACAGTAAAGAAGAATTCTTATGGTGTCTGTCCGTCTGTAACATCGCAATATTTCAGCAACTGCTAATGCTATTGATCTAAAATTTGGAATAATTTTAATGATTGCTTACCCAACCTAAAAAAAAAGATATATTTTTATTCTTGCAAAAGGGGCCGAAATGGTGTGTTGAAATTTTTATGAAAGGCTATATGAAAGGCCTTCATTTATACATAAATAAATAAATATAAATATCCTGTGACATTCCTCACACACGGTCATCTGATCCCAAACTAAGCAGAGCTTGTACTATGGAGACCAGATAACTGATATAATACTTATACTACTTTTTGTTTGTAAATACATACTTAATATACATAATTACACCCAGACTCAGGACATACAGACATGTTCATGCACACAAATGCATGTCCTCTGTGGGAATCGAATCCACGACCTGCAGCGTAACAGAACCACGCCATCTGGCCCGTCCGGCCATTGTGGCTAATTGTGTTGTGATTATATTGTATTGTTTGTTTAGCAAACAACGATGCAATTCCCGCCCCGCGACGTTCTCGGCAGAGACTATTAGACAGGTAACTTATAACATTAATTAACATTATTTGTTCAAATAAACCTTCGCAGGCATTTATGAATAGTCTGGATCTAATACTCTAATACAGGTTCAGAAGGTTGCATTTGTTGAGAAGCCTGCAATAAACTCAGCAATTACTCTTTTCAAAACAAGCTTAGATTCATTACATAACAATCTCACTGACAACAATTGTGAGTACCGATACTTAAAAAACAAAGTAGATTCAATCAATATTTAATAAGTGAATAGCAAACTTTACCAGACTGGCCCCCACAAGCAGCACCTTGTCATAAGTATGACGCGTGTGGCAGCCACCGCGTGCAGCCATATAGGTGGGAAGTGAGGTCCCATACGTCTTTAGTTTGACTACAATCATGATCAGTGATGATGTAGCCGAAAGTGAGGTGAGGTGTACCACACAAAGCATAAAAGGAACTGGCTCTCAAGTGCAGCTGTCGGAAAATATACGTAGCACCCTACGACACCTGGCGACAGAGTTTCAACAAAGTACCCGACCAACGTGCTATGGTTTCCTCACAATGTTTTCCTTGACCGAACCCTCCATAAGGCGTAGGCGGTCCTTTACCCTCCAATATGACGAAGAGTGCGGTGACTGCCACACGCGTCTTACTTGTAAACAGGAGCTGCTTATGGGGGCTGACAATAAAAAAATAACTTTGGCCCGTCTTATAATTAAGTGTTTGTTCTGGCAGGGAATTCGCCCCATGGCTAGAACATTTCCAGGGTTCTGAATCTAATACCTCTGAGCCAGAGATGGTGAAAGATGATAACTGTCCCGGGCCACTGTTCACATTCACACCTAAGATGATGAAGCAACTGAGACTGCTATGTCCCAACCTGACTTCACTGGCGCTTGATTATTGTAATCTTAATTGTCAGAAGGTAAGATTTTTATACGTTTTGGTAAGTTTTACGGTTGATCGATCGGTTGGCTGATCGGTTAGCCAATAGGTTGGTTGAATAGTTGATCGATTGATTATTTCATTCTTAATAGTACTGTATAAGCGTTTGCAATCTAAATTCAGAATATAACAAT
The DNA here is from genome assembly GCA_951394255.1 of Polyploca ridens. Taxonomy (NCBI): domain Eukaryota; kingdom Metazoa; phylum Arthropoda; class Insecta; order Lepidoptera; family Drepanidae; genus Polyploca; species Polyploca ridens. The sequence continues at coordinate 3,414,440 of OX596272.1, read as the reverse complement.
CATTAATATAACTATACTCAGATTTTTATTTCGAGTCACAAAAGGTAAACAAACAAATGTCACTGTCAATGTGTCAAATCATGACATTTCAGAAAAGCAATACATTTGGATCTTTAATACTAGTACCCGCTCGCGGTTTCGCTTTTGTTGGTATTGGTTCCAACAGCAACAATAACAAAACGAAATTAATAAATAACAGTGCACATCAAAAACTTAACAACGCACAAACAAGACGAAACGTAAGCAAGAATCACGAGAAACCCTCTGAGGAGCACATTCAATGAACGAGTGGATCAAATGTTTAGTACCCATGCGATATGTTGCTGTACCCCAAAATGTGGCCAGTATCATAAAATATTTACCCAAAAAATATATCTCTTTGTAAGTCTATCTTATTATAGTATCTCTTTGTTTATCTTTGTAACAAACATTAATATCATATAAAAAATATGCTAAAATTGTGTCATTATATACGTTTATAAGTTTTGGCTAATAGAAAAGATTCGTAGTTAGTTATTTAGCGAAACGTACTACAAAGAAAGTATTTTTTTTTCACTGGTATCACCTTTGTTTACCTTTTGTGACTCCAAATAAAAATCTGAGTATATGTTATTCATGCTTAATGACTGCACAGGGACAGTTGTCTCTCTATGGTAACCCCATAGAGAGACAACTGTCCCGGTGTCTGTCTGTTTATCAAAACTTGCATGTTAAAAATGATTCACTTCCCGGTTTTCTGATTGAGCTGAAATTATGAAAAATGCAATATTATTATTGACATGGCTGATCTAAAGATGGCGCCGGAACGTGGCCATGGGAACTCTGTTATAAAACGTCGCAACCTCATCAAGTTTGGTTTCTACGGTCTGATGACTAAGTTTGTCGACGATTATATAAAAAAGCTAGTTTAAAAAACTAACTTACGCAATAGACCTTACCTACCTGTCTGGAAATTACGACTTGAAGATTTATGTTTTTGCTACTAGACCAGGCTGTGCCACTTCCCCCGTACGCTGAAGAAACTTTCGATCAAAGGCATAAAGTGCTACAACCTGCCCATGGACAAATGCTTCCTATTCAAGATACAGGATTATATGCCTGTTTTGGAGGTAAGTTTACCGCTACATATGTTTAGTTTTACATCCAGTACATTGACATGTATACATCCCTCTGCTGCAAGGTTGGTGGCTGCCACACCAGTCATACTTGTGAACAGGTGCTGCTTATTCCTTATTCTTATTCAATACTAGCGACCCGCCCTGGCTTCGCACGGGTGCAATGTCGTAATGAGGTGGTCACGGTATCGCGAATACTGTTTCTTGCTAATTTTGAATCTGTAAAAAGCTAACTGTATCAACATTAAATCCCTGTCGTATCTAACTTATAATATACTACCCTACCCTATTGTGCTACCCTACCCTACCCTAATTTATTTTGATAACTAATATAATAGTTAGACAAATCTTGTCGCGACACTTTTTGTAAATAATGATGTGTTCTACAAAGTCGTAGTACATTATTTTATTCTATCATCAATAGTTTTCGCAGCGCACGCGATGTGAAGAATATTTTAGGTAATTTTTTTACACCTTGGGTTACATTATTGGAGTTTTAGCAAGGATCCCTAATTTTTTTGAAAATATAATATAGCCTATGACACTCGGGGATAGTGTAGCTTCCCAACAGTGAAAGAATTTTTCAAATCGGTTCAGTATTTTCGGAGCCTATTCAATGCAAACAAACAAACAATCAAATCTTTCCTCTTTATAATATTATTATTATTATATTATTAGTATATATTCATACTATACATGCTATAATATAAAATAAAATAAACAAAATTAACAATTAAATCCTAAGGGATTCTTAACTCTGGACTCCAATAATAAGCTGTCCTTCACAGCACCTGGATGTGTCAGAATGCGAATGGCTAGAACCGGCATCGATTCTCGGCCTCAGCAAGATACCAGTTCTGAAACACTTGGTGTTGCGCGACTGTTGCCGACTGACGGAGTTTGTAGCTTACGCGTCGCTTGCCAGTCGGTACGGCTTCAAGACTTTGGAGGTAAGTGTCATGATGTAAATTACGTATATGACCTTTGGTGACGTACATGACCTTTGGTGACGTAACTGACCTTTTGTGAGGTAAATAAAGCTGACCTCCGAACCGGTGGTGAATTTGACCTTCATAGGTGCCCATTCTGGGGCATTCTGGGGCCTAAATTGAATAAATGGCTTTGATATTTTGTGACGTATATGACCTTTTGTGACGCACATGTCCTTTTGTGACGCACCAGATCTCTTGTGACGTACATGGCCTTATGTGACCTGGTGTGTTTCTTGGCTTAGTGACTGACCCCAAGTAATTGGGAACAGGGCAGGTAGATGATGATGACCTTTTGTGACGTCTGAGACCTTTAGTGACGTATATGACTTTTGTAACGTTATCTACGTATTACCATTACTTTATTACCTTTTGAGACGTATTTGACCATTTGTGAAGTGTATGACCGCTTGTGACGAACATGAACTTTTGTGACTAGGTGTATCTTTTAACTCAGTTCTCAGTGTCCGTCCTTCTTTGAAGTCAGACGCCACTTATATTATTGTTCTCAGAGATGATGGTTGGTCCTCAGGTATCGACTGTCAAATGGGCTGTCAAAACGGCCATCATAGCTTGTCGCTAGTTTAATAATCAAAATAAAAAAGCCTTTTATTTTTTACACGATTATATTCTAATTCTATTAATTTGGTTAATTATATTAAAAAATAGTTGTTATTTTTGGATTAGGATTTTTTTATGCAAGAATACCAGATTTGGTGAAGACCTTTTTTTTTTATACGACTTAGTCGGTAAACAAGCATACGGCCGCCTGATGGTAAGCGGTTACCGTAGCCATATGGACGCTTGCAACACACGAAGCATCGCTCACGCGTTACCGACCTTTACCCCTCCCCAATGAGCTCTGGCGACCTTACTCACGCGCAGGAACACAACATTACACAACATATAGGTTATTTGTGTGCGGTATTCTGTAAGGTGGAGGTACTTCCCCAGTCGAGCTGCTCTTTGAGCGAATAAACGCTACGCTCTACCTCTCTAATCCTCCAAAGATGCTCATTCGTCGCGGTCTTGTGCTATTTGGGTCCAGTTTGTGCCGGCTGTTCTTTCCCAGTCCACTGTGTTATTTGTACGGCCCATCTCTGGTCTGTAATGCTAGTTTATGTGATAGACGTTGGATGTCCGAGGGTCCCCGCTGGGCGATTCTGAAGTGTCGGCATTCAGTTGGGTGCACAGTCTGGTCGAGCTGTACGTGTCGGCGGCGCGCTCGCGACTAGTGTGGCCCCCCGAGCACACTCACTACAAGGATGATCACATGCCGCCACACGCTGAACTGGACCACTGGGAGATGGAACATGAGGTAACAATCTCATTAAAAAAAAAAAACCTGTCCCATTCCTCACACACGGTCATCTGATCCCAAACTAAGCAGAGCTTGTACTATGGAAACCAGATAACTGATATAATACATATACTACTTTTTGTTTGTAAATACATGATAAAATTTAATTGAATTTAAGGCGATGATAGCTCAGTGGTAGTGACGTCGGATACCGAGATGAAGGTCCCGGGTTCGAATCCTACAATGAGCTTGAGCTTTCGGTGAAGGAAAACATCGTGAGGAAACCATAGCACGGTGGTAGGGTACTTGTAGTACCCGCCTGGCTGGCTACCACCCTCAAGTTAAAAATCTGTCGCCAAGCACCTTTCGGTGTGTTCCGATAGCTGCACTTGAGAGCCAGATCCATCTAGGCCTTGTGTGATTACCACCTTCGGCCGCATCATCACTTACCATGGTGAGATTGCGGTCAAACACAGGCCTATAAACAGTAAAAAAAAAAAAAAAAATATATACATAATTACACCCAGACTCAGGACATACAGACATGTTTATGCGCACACATGCATATCCTGTGTGGGGATCGAACCCACGACCTGCGGCGCGTAAGGTGAACCTTAACCAACAGCGCCAACTGGCCCGTCAGTTATATTGTCATTGTTACATGTGTCCGACCAAAGAAACATTTTTTTTTTTTTTTACTTAGCACATGAGCCCATAATATTTAGTACCTAACAAGAATAAGAATACACCATCAGCTTTTATTTAATTTAGTTATTTATCCCTATTTGTTTCTTTGCGAAAGTTGTTTGTTATCATGAGTACAATCATGTGGCTAAGTATCGTTTACTAATTACCAGTCACCCTATATAATAATGATTTTTTAAAGTTAATTTTGATTCTTCCATTCTTATTCGCCCTTGCTAGAAATCTTCGGCTTCGGACATAACTTTGACCCATTTTGGCAGATGATGGTATGCGCGAAGGTTCGGTCGGGCACTACGTGTAAAACGTCATTGCATAATGCTCGGTTAAACAACAAGCTTCTTTTCTGTGCTTACGTGTCCCTCTATATTTTTTAAAGGAACCAGATTTAAAATTCAAACCACCAACGGATCAAAGAGACGGCGAGAGTGAGGATGATCTTGAAGACATGATGGAACAACGCACAGATGATGACATGGATCCTCAGTGGCAGAACGTCAGGTGGCCGGGACATGTGATGCCTGAGAGCAGGTGAGTCCTCAACTTGTAAGACGACGTGAAAGTTAGAATTCATATTTTGAAGGGAAATATTGTCTGATTGTACTATTTATTTTAAATGTTCATTATAAAAAAATACTATTTTACATTTTTTAGACATATTTTAGGCTTAAATGTAAGTTAATTAAACATATTATGGTTCATTTTTTGATCAAAATTACGAAATATGAGGCTTATATAATAATTATAATTATGTAATAATTATAATTATGACAGCAAAAAAACACACAATTTGACTAGATTTTCTGTTTTTTGAAATTTTTGGGGAGATTGTGGGATAGGATCATCATGGATAATTTGGCAATCCATGGTATTGCAAACGCTAATACGTGGTGATGACCACTTATCATCAGCTGGAGGGTCTGTCTTGTTTGTCCACCTATTGACATTTAAAAAAAAAACAAATTTCCTAGTTTGCCAACTTTGGTGATTGTCAAACACAAACCATCTCCATGGTAAATATAATAAACTAAATTGACAATTACAGATACGTTATCATAAGTCCGAGACGCCGCAGAGCAGAAAACAGAGAAGAACCACCGAATACAGAAAGAGAAAATGGTCTAGAGAGAGTAGAAGGACAAAGACAAGATGATCTAAGAGTCATGAACTTGCGCCGCCTATTTTCACCCCGGGAAAATAACAGAGAAAGAGGCGATGGGAGTTCCAGAGCTAATTCACAGACCAACAGAGATACAGAGAAGAGAAAAGAAAATGGCAGTGGAGATGCTGGTGACGATCAAGTAGAACCTACAATAAAAAGACGAAAAGAAGACACATGCTCTTCAAAACTCCCTGAAGATACAAGCACATCGTCAAAATACACTAAACGCAGTTTAGATGATTCTGATACATCTGATGACGATAATGACGCCCCATCGAAGAAAAGACGCCATAATAGCGTCAACGAAGGCGCTAGCACATCTAAAAGTGCATCAGAAAGCCCAGAAAATACAGAAGAATCATCCACTTCGACTAGACGAAAGTCACAGGGTGAATCTAATGACTGCGATTGTGAACCTACTGATAATGGTCAAGGTGTTATCAGATTCCGTAGAAACATGAATCCTGAATTCGTTCGAGGTCCCAACGATACGGAACCGCTACACAAGATATTATATGTCAACGTAAGTCGAAGATTACACACAGTATATCGCTTATCAATGCCAGTATGTACAGTCATTAACTCGGATGAAGTAAGATCGTCTGATATCGTTAGACGTGGACGAAATATCAGCACCCTTCCGCCATTGTTCAACACTGGAACAATGCATTTGGACAATTCTTCACTAGTTACTGATATAGCTGTTCGCGCGTTTGGGGAATCAGATACGGATAACGTGAATTATATACAAATTGGACCGAACGGGCCTTCGCATTATAATAGAAGGCCTACAAGAACTAATTTGAGAGTTCTTTCTATTACCGGGTTTCGGAATATAACAGATAGGAGTCTTACGCACCTAATGACTGCTGCACCTAATTTGAGAGTCTTAGATCTAAGTAGGACAAGGGTCACTGAACGTGGTGTTGAGAATTTTAAAAGTCTCCGACCGGAGTGCGAAGTTATATATAGCGAATTTATTGATAAGAAGAAAGAATAATGTTTATTTGTATGTCAATTTGTATCTGAAATAAAACATTAGCTCCCAGTGCAAAACCTAGAAAGGTCTAATGGCACCAGACTAAATCAATTAACAATGAATTGTGTTTGATAAGTCTTAGGGTATATTTTGGCTTGCATTTCGATATTTCACCGTTAAGCCAAAGTGGATTTTAGATTTTTTGTCATAAACCGAAGTGATGTTAGTTATTAAGGTGGCTGATAGGTGTAATACACCTGCCTATCTCTAAATAGGGTGACTGGGTTATTAAACGATACTTAGACACATGATTGTACTCATAATAACAAACAACTTTCCCAAAGAAACTATTATTTTTTAATTTACGCATGTGCTAAGTAATAATATATTTAGTACCTAACAAGGATAAGAATACACCATCAGCTTTTTTAATTTAGTTATTTATCCCTATTTGTTTCTTTGGGATAGTTGTTTGTTATCATGAGTACAATCATGTGTCTAAGTATCGTTTACTAATTACCAGTCACCCTATATATAATATGCGTGAATATTTTTATTATCCTAAAGTGTTTGTTATAAGTTTATGCATACTGCAGTAAAATGCACATTCTCCTTTATTTAAGTTATTTTCATAAATATATTTTCCTATTGCCAGTCAATTTGGCACTGTATGCGTAGATGCCATAAGATCTCTTTTCTTTAAGTTATTAAGTTAAATATATTTATTTATAATATAGACACAATTATAAGACATAACCAAGCAATATGTGAAAAAACACATTTACAAATAATAATACCCCAGTGCGTTCACGAATCTCCAAATGTCAAGAAGTTTAGGTTTTTTTTTTGGTTTGTGGTCCGCGCTGTCATATTTATACAGTGTCCTTTAAATAAAAATAATATAATCTCGATTCAATTATTCCAAAATGTGACCTTTTATATAAAAAAAATGTATATTATGTAATGTAGTATTATTATTAAAATTATATATTTTCACATATGAAGTAGGTAATGATTTATATAATTTAATTGTAATTAATTAATTTCTTTATTGAAATAAGGCTGATAGTGTTATGATGGTTGCCGTTGAATACATTGTAATAAATAAACATAAACTTTCATTCAAACACATTTTATTGCTCTCTCTTTCCTCCAAGCCCGGGTAGAGAGAGATGACAGTCGGGCGATTAAGTACCTTTATTGAAACCCAGTTTCAATCAGCCTTAACGGTTTTTTTCTTCGAGGCCTGATGTCGTTAAAGGTGTTCGAAGATTTTTGTTCGGCGCCTGGCATAATTATCAGGCGCCATTTTGATTTTATTTTCAAATGGCGGCGTACGATAACTACTATATAATTTCGTACATTTATAAAAACAAACACTTACGCGCAGGAACACAACATAAAGTTATTTTATTTGTGTGCGGTATTCTGTAAGGTGGAGCGAATAAACGCTATGCTCTACCTCTCTAAAAAGTTTTGTTTGTTTAATGCAATGTATTCCAAATGAATGGATTGTCTTAATTTTAAGATATGTACTGAAATAAGGTCTTAGGCCCATTTCCTGTCTTGCGTGAAATGCAATGATATTTAAGGAAAATTACTGTTAGTTTATAAACAGGATGTATTAAATAGGGTGTCACAACCATGCTCTGATTTAAACCGGTTTTTTACCGGCAAACGTTGAAATTCTTGATAAACTTTATCCTTTCGATATTCGTCAAATAAACGATTTTTGACAGATTAAAAATTAATACGTGAATGCAATCTGATATTTAGCATACTTCAAGTTTATATGGAGGAGTACAGAAAACTAAAATTTATTTATTTATACAAACTTTTTTTTATTAATTATGGTCGAGTTACTACCACCGGGCGTGGTTTTACCACCCTGTCTAATTAAATACAAAACAAGTTTTTGTTAAAAAAAACATTTTTATACAAGCTTTTTATGATGAGTGATGACTGTACTTTTTGTTGTCTCTACTTGCATTGACAATAATTGACATCTAATATATTAACTAATGTATACCAAATATCAGCTCAATCGGATACTGGGAAGTGGGTCAAAGGGTTGGAAGATTTTAGTATGAAGTCTGGCAATCCTATCATTACTCTATTTTGAACAAGAAACAAAATGGCGGATGAGAAGAATGCCAAAATCTTCCAACTCCTTTGACTAGCAAGATTCGATTACAGACACCGGACAGGTGAAACTAAATAAAAGCTTGTAATTATATGCAAATAGAATTAAGAAAATAAAAATTAGTTGTCGTGAATAGTTATCAAAATTATATTTAATTTACACAAATGTTTATTTATTTTAGTGTATATGCTGGTTTCTCCACAATGTCACAATGGTAAGGCCACAAAAATAAAATTAGCTCTAAATTGGAGCTGTCGATACCTTATGCAGAAATTACTAATTTTTATATGGCCATAAAATACATAAATAGCTTTGAAATACCGATAAGAATACTAAAATGCGATTTAAATAATTTAAGTACTGTTATGCGGCCATTTTTTTTTCCGTCCTTTACTGACCACACGAGTTAGATAAGGATAGCGAGTTAAAATGGCGGTTGAACAATACTAATATCGCGTTGTATGAATCTCATATTGATGAATATTTTCTGCATATTTGTAGTCTTAAAATATTGAAAGTAGTAAAAAAGTCCACACGCTGCAGCTATGTACGGAAGTACGAACGCTGGTTCTATGCCAGCCAATGGTGGGGCCGCGTTCAATGTGTGCTTAGTGTATTATATAGTGTGTGGCTTGATGTTTGTATGCAGTACGGTAGTACCCAACTAATATGGCGCGTCGTGAATCCTCGTTCGCACAGAAAAGAAAGTATGGCCACGAAGATTAAAGTTGCTAGTCTCGCAAGTCACGTCCCTCCGCACGGCGCGCGCTAACATGGCGGCAGCTGCCGACCAATAGCGTTTCCCGCGCTTTGAAAATGTATCTTTTGTACTACTGTATACTATATCTTTTGTAGTTGGGTACTACTGTACTGTGGTAATAAGCCAGAAGGTACGCTGAAATGTGGTGATAGCGAGTCTCAAAGAAAAAGTAGCCCATAGCTTTTCTAACTACTTTTGTTTTTCTAAGGCTATTGTCATAGCGCAGTTCTTTGCAAAAGTTATTATTTAAAAAAAAAAAAACTGTGTCAACACTATGAAACGTCATAAATGTAAAAAAAACTGTAGTCTATGCTTATGGAACACGTAATTTATATGATTAGAGAAATATTATTAGTGGGTGTTGCTTTAAAATTTAAATGAATGTTATATAAGTATGCTAATTATTGGAAAATCGTAAATAAAATTTTTGGCAAAATATTTTAGTTTCTTTTTTAAGGCGGTTAACACACTGCTACTCACCACGCAGCGTTAATGCGTATTTTAACGGTGCTTGTAAGTACAATATCTCCGTTTGTATAGAAAAGACGTACAGTCCAACACACTGAAAATGCATCCACGCGCGTTCGGACAGATCACGCACCTACATGCGTCTCGCCGCGCGTAGGTACGCAAGGTATGGCACACCTCTCGAGTCTCGTAGTCTGTGTCATAGTGCCGTGCGTAATTTTGTATGGAATGAGTCAGAGCCGCCGTAAATTCACAAGACGCAACTACGCGCGTGAGTGCGTAAAAAAACCGGAACGATGATGCAGATCTGCACTCCCGCAAGTACGCGCGTGGCAGTGTGATAATCGCCTAAATGAGAGTAATATAGGGTAGAGGCACCAATAAATGAACGTTTAAGCGTTTTGTCCATCTTTAAATAACTATAACTCAGTCATTTCATGACATAGGCGCTTGTTGTTTTTTTTAATAATACCTTATATCCTTATTAGTAATTATATCCTACATTTTCATATATTTTTTTATAAATTGTTTATGTATGAAAATTTAGGTTTTACCCCTATAGTTGAACACTGAGCCCTAATTATGAACGTTTTGTACCCAAAAGTTGAACTAACATTTGAATAGGAGTAGGTTCCATAGTAGTTCGTTCATTTAATGGATTAATGAACCATAATATGAACGAATAATATTCTAAGTGAATATTATTCGTTCAGCTTGAGGCAAATATACCCAAAAGTTGAACGAATAAAATGTGAACCGTTCAAATGTCGACCACCGATCTTAATGGTGATTCTATAGAAAAGTTATGTTTAAAATCAAAAACTCTAAAATAATTTGTTCAACTTTTGGTAACTAAGTTCATAAATTTAATAAAATTCATTTCAGTATTTTTGTTTTGGTGTTTAATCGTTAACTTATAGATTTTAATGGGTATAAAAATTAGACCTTTTTCCATTAGTTTAACGCCGTTCATCTATTGGATCAAGTGAACAAAATTTAATCCATTACTTGAACAGTAAATTTCTCTAAATAACGGTAAATAATGTAATAATATATATTAAGTTATTGAAAGCAGAATATATCAAGATTTTATTCCAACCAAAACTGCTCGAATATGACATTAATTCTTTCTAAACGCTGACAATGTTCTTAAATTTGGAGGGACTTACCGTTAGAAGGTTTCCATATAAAACCGATTTTTGGCGGGTAACGTGCACATAAAAAATTCACCACAAGCGCGTCTGAGCTGTCATTGTCAATGTTGTTAAGGAATATGGAAGAAAAAATATTGTTTTATGGGGAAAAAAATATTGCAAACATGTAAATTTAGGGATTATATTATATTTTTTAAATTTTCGGTCGATCGTTCATCTATTGGGGGTCGGTCATCTTTTGGTGCCACTACCCTATATCACGTCTTCAGATTTATAGAGGAGGAGAACAACCCTTGTGATTCTTTTAAAGATTACATCGACGGGAAATCGGCTTACGCTGGTCCTACCATATCTCTACATTTTATAATTTTAGGAAATTAAAACAAGTTACATTGATAGTCGCATAGGTTCTTTCTCACACTACACGGACGAGTTCAACTGATATTGTCATAATAACTCACCAAATACTGGATCATAACAGCGAAAAGTCTGGTCAAATCACGCATACTTACCAACACAAGTGTTTGGTAATGTGCCAGACAAAGATCTATTTCTTGGTTGCATTACGTGATACCTACCTAAGGAGATACCTAACTACTACCGACTCAGTTGCAGTTTGACAAAACACTAACCGCAAGCCTTTGGACAGGCGCACCCGTTTATCAGCTGGATCCACTTGCCTGCAAAGGTGGGCAACTCGTGTCGACGATCCGGACTTAGTCTCGGCGCTTAGAATCCCTAACTTTCGGAGGTACTACGAGTTCTACCGCCTGTGTTTTGTCGTAATTGAATTAGTTGTCTACCAATACTGTCTAATCTTTTTGACACCACTAATTTGAACACATTTGTAATAGCATTCTTGAGCAGCTAGGAATATTTTAGTGCTAACCTGGCTGGCTAACATTACACACTGTGTATTCCCAACCACCCCATTGCCGACATCCCCATTAATGGGGCCGTTGGGAATTGAATAAAATAATGAAAAAATGTTCCCAACCGCCCAATTGCTCTATCCCCATTGATGGGGCCGTTGGGAATTGAATAAAATAATTAAAAATTGTTCCCAACCTCCCCATTGCATGAACATAATTATTGGTTTTCGTGAGTATAACGCGTTTATAATATTAAAATTGTCTCTACGTTACAAATGATGAAATAACGATGTTGTCATCGCTAAAACGAGAGGCTAAGCAGTTTATAGTTTCGTTTTCCGCGATCGGTATGTTCGAGAGGCAGCAAGACATTGAGCCTGAAGCTATTGTGGTCAAACAAGTATTAAAATAACTTTTACATCTCATATGGAGATTTAAGAGAGGAGAGCGTAGTGTTTATTCTCTCAAAGAGCGACTGGGGAAGTACCTTCACCTTACAGAATACCGCAGCCAAATATTTGTGTTCCTGCACGTGAGTAAGGTCGCCAGAGCTCATTGGTAGGGTCGGTAAAGCGTGAGCAAGTGTCTATATCGCTGCGGTAACCGCTTCCCATCAGGCGGAACGTACCTACTCTGTTTACCAACTTAGTAAGAGTACAAAATAAAAAAAGTTTGAATCGTGGTTATGTAATTTTCTTTATATTAGGTAGGTAGGTACACTGAATAATTGAACAAGGCTATAGTTGTTTTCGTTAATTGAAAATGATTATTGAATTTTGCTGACACAATTATTAAATGTTAGTCCTTTTGTGAAGTGACGACGTGGCCGTGTGGGTGATAAAAGATGATTACAATTTTATTTATTATTAATTGTAAGTAATTGTTATTAATTACTAAAATATATTCCTTATTATTTCCTGGCCTTTGAATCATGCAACAAACGTTGATCATTTATTTTCGATCTATCAGGAGTGGGTGCAACTAAACAGATCGCCATGAAATTTGGCAAACAGAGCCTGTGGTATGGAGAGGCACACAGGCAAATTTGTATTCCGGGAACGCGGAACAGGCAGATTTAAAAAAATATCCTGTGATATTCAACACACAGTCATCTGGTCAAACATGGTGACCAGATGACAGAGAATAATTTACCATTGCATATTGGCTAAGAACGAATAGAGTGAGCACAATTCTTGGTCCTGGGTGGGAATTTACCCACTTTCCTCTAAAATTAATTATGTATTGTGGCAGATCATCATTAGAATGTAGTTTAAATAACACTAACCTGTAAGTTAACTTGCACTTAATTAATTATAACAATTAATTATAATTAATTGTCTTTTCCGTGTTACAAAACACAGATTTTATGAAGATTATACCATTTATAAAAAAAAACGGGTGGAGAACAGTCATAAGGCCTGATGGTAAGCCGTTACCATAGACTATAGAATATAGATGCTTGCAACACCACGGGTATCAATCGCGCGTTACCAACCCAGCAAAATATCTTCACATCCAGAAAATAATTGAGGGCAGTCGCTGTGCTGGCAGTGGTAGGGACAAAGCACAGTATCATTTGGTACTACACAGCTGTATCTAATTCTGCCAGCACAGCGCCTCCACACGGAGCTGTGGCGCAGTGGCGGCGTAAGGCGTGGGTGGCCTCGCGGTCCAGGGCGCCTCGCGCCCCTTCCTTATTTAGCAGTGTAAAAAGCATAAAAATTCTGTTTTTTTATTTTTAATATTTTCTAATGGTACTTAGTTGATCTTTATTTTTTGGTGTTGGTTTTGTGCGAATAAAAATTTCTTAGTGTCAAGTTTTTTTTTCATTTTATACAATCCGTCTTCTTGCGCTGGTAGAGGGCCCCGCAAAAAGAATCTTGCCCACATAAAATTTAGGTCTTACGCCGCCACTACTCTGGTGACCTTACTCACCATAGCATCACTAGAAAATCACCACTTCTACCTTCCCAATTTTTTTTCTTTCAGTAATTATCGTGCAATACGCACACGCAAGAGAATCAAACGATAAAGTTTATAAAATCAATCGAGACTACCCTAGATTACATAAAACTAACAGCGTAACATCGAACAACGAATTAAACTCTGAAGACTCAACCAAAGTTGATATATTATCTGTCCTACATGATATTGGTTCGTTAAAAGAGATAGTTGATAATGAAAAGAAGATTAAGAATCAAGAAGATGGAAATAAAGTAGTCGAAGGTAAAATTGAAACTGATGAATTGACATGGTTAGCAGACCTATTTGAATCTTCTAAAGATATTAAGGTAAAAGTGTTGACAACCGAGAAGGTAAATGTCGTTAATGCTACTTCAAGTGATCTGAAAGATGTTCTACTTAATCTTATAAGAGTTTTAGAAGAATTGAATAAGAATATAATTGATTTCAACGTAGTTGATAAAGGTAATGGCTTTATGATGATGAAATTACCATTAAAAAACCATAAATCAAGACCTAAGAGGGATATAGATAATAATTCTACTAATTTAGTTATAAATGAGGTCAATGAGGGAACTGGAAATGAAACGGTTACAACAAATAACACAAATGATAACTTTAGTAGTAATAATAACGAAAATGGTAGAAGAAATATGAATACAGAAACACCTACAGAAGTGAAAGAAAAATTACTGGCATATTTGAATGAAAGCTTTAGTGAAATAAAAATTAAAGTTAAGCCTTTAAATACTTTGAAAATGGCATTCGGGAATAATAATGATTATAAAATTGGTTATGTCATTGCTAATATAGATGCATTGGAGGCTAATTTAGGTAAATTGGAGAAAGACATGGAAATAAATAAGCATAATTGGGATGACAGAACAATTTTAGAGCTATTCGACAAATTGAAGGTGTCTAACAATGTAGTAACAAGCCTTTTGGAATCACTAAGAGTTTTTGTTAAATCAAAACCACATTTTTAGTAGTATAATTGATATAAAAGTCTACTATAAAGACAAATTATTGCTTTTTATTTACGATAAGTACTTTGTTTTATTTTTAATTCCCTAACATGTTTACAACAACCTATATACAAAGTACCTACCTACAATCTGTATATGAAAAAAATCGTTGAGTCTGCCTCTGCTACAGGCAAGGTTCTCACCAGGCTGGGAGCGTTTCCTCTTTATATTAAGAAAATAAAAATGCATTTAGATAAAACTTAAATATTACCATTTATTTAAATTATCAGTCTATGAAAAATACAACAATCGAAAATATATTCAAAATTGAGCCTCTTCTTAATTTTATTCTTATATTACAAGAACATATTTTACAGTAAGAGATTTTATTAATATAAAAATAATTATTTATGTGTGTACTTACATAAATATTATTACTTTATTTGTACTTAATTTAGTACTATTTTAAACTTAACAATGTGATTTTAGTGGTTATTTTTTTGCTGCACTGGCATTCTTATATTAAAATTTAAAACTTCATAAATAAAATATTCTTAAACCTTAACAATAAAATAAGAAAGTAAGTACGTATCATCAAGGAATTGAATCAAAAAAAGATAATTCCCAGGACACTGTAAAATGTAACTTTTAGAACAGCAAGTTATAAAAATTACATTTTAATTGAACTATTTTAACACTGGCGTCTAAATTCAAATTGATCGCATAACAAAATGTTGTCAACAATATGATTATTCTACCTTTGTGGTAGTTTTATACATAAATCTTATGTAACTTATCACGTCTTATTAGAGGGCTGTGATTTCTTTATGGGTTGAATAATCGAATCCATAACTACTGACGCCGCATTTACTTTACTGCATCTGAACAAAAAAGACGAATGTTATAGTATTATTCAAAATTGGTGCGACATTCATTAGCGAAAGTTCCCAAGAAAAAATCTCACTAATATTATGTTTGTGACTCAATCACGCATAAATGGCTGAACGGATTCAGATGAAATTTGGCACACAGATAGAATATGCTCTGGATTAACATATAGGATATTATTGTCGGGAAAACAATATATCCGTCGGGACCGCGGATGGAAACTAGTAAACATAAAATGGAATATAGGTATTATCGGATGATGGTTTTGACATAAAGGTGTCTCCTTCTCTCGCTATGCGTGTCTTTATTTGACTCTGTTTAAACTGCCATCATAGTGTGCTAGTTGGAGTATAGGTATAAATAAGTTACCTTGGGAACATATCGTTGCATTTCAACTCAGTCCAGCCGGTGAGTACTTCGTAAAGCATCGTGTCTAGCGCTTTGTCCGCTGAAAGTTCACCAGACAGCATTCTAAGCGCCATGCTGTTAATAAGAGAATCATTATCAAATTATTGAAGTCTTATCAGCTGGAGCCTACCCTAAGAATGCCTTTACCAATTTTCTGACGCCTTTCAACTATTTCTCTCTTGCATGCTTATGTTTTTCTTCACTGAAAAGCCAGATATGAATTCTTACATTAAAAATGGATCAGGTCTGGCATTCATACCCTCAGGATTGTAGTGCAGATCCCAGTTTCCTAGTTCTGTTATTTGGAAAAAAGATAGGAAACTTCACTTACCCATTAATCCTCGCCATTGTCCCATAAGGCGCGTTTAGTTTCGACGTAGCAACCAAATTCCTACAGTACAGCAACCAAACGCAATCTAATTCGGTATAAAACGGGGCAGTGCTGTTGGCAACACTGGAACTGTCAGTCTTGTTGAATGACGTTTGTAGATGATTGAGTGCGTGAGAGTTGCCATCGATGTTGCGCGAGATTTGGTTCTGAATGTTGGCAATATTGATGTCTCGATTTGATAGTTGGTTTAGGATTAATCTGTAATGTAAAATTGCATTTTTTATTAGGAAGTAATATAATCAATCTATTGACCAGTCTACAGATAAGGCTACCGATCAGTCTACAGATCAGTCTACCTATAAGTCTACGGATCAGACTACAGATCATTCTACCGATCAGTCTACAGATCATTCTACCGATCAGTCTACCGATCAAACTACTATTTAGTGTACTGATTAGTCTACGAATCAGTCTAGCGAACCTACCGATAAGTCTACTGATTAGTCTACCAATCAGTGACTGATCAGACTACCGATCTTTGTACAGATCAAACCAGATAAGCCCAATTATACGCTTCTTTCATTCGGCCCTTCTATTCTTTTCGCAAGAAACTGGATCTCTTATAGATCCTTCTTTTTCGGTCTTCCTCTTCTCGTATATCCATCCACGTTCGTATTCAGAACTCTTTTTGTTACAGGCAGGTTTAACCATTGAGGTATTATTACTACCTATAGAGAAGACTCCCCACATCACAGTTATGTTCCGTTCAAGTGAGGCTATCCGGCCACACTTGTTTTTGTAGAACGATGAACGAAACGCGTAAGCGCCGTGAAAATCACGGGGTATGCGATAAAAATAAGCGTAAAAGCGTTCTACCGACGACTAATTATTGTTTCAGCGCTAAAGATAACTTTAGTTGACTCTAAAAACATGGGACATAACCTTTTCTTATGATAGCTTCTCTATACGTAGTAATAATAGCTCAATGGGTGTAACAGGGGTTATGGAAGAAGAAGAACATACCTAGTGTTCTTGTAAGCTCTTCCTAGATGTATAGCAGCTCGTGCTGTGCTCATGCCGATCTCTAGAATGTTCTCCAGTAGATTCTTCCCGAAGTCGAACTCCTCTATCGTTTCTTGGCGTTGGTTTTGACGCTTGCTGTTAAAGAGGCATTGTGTGAGATTTTTAGGCATCTGCGTCTTTACAGTTATTTTGTTTAAAGATTTTAGCGACTTTTACGACGATTTTATAGTTTGAGTCAATGATATTATAATATCATTGGTTTAAGTATTTAAAATTGGTTAAAAAGTTGCATCAGTTAAGGAGACCGAGCCATCTAATGTGGATAAATGTCGAGCTAGCTTCCCATTCCAATTCAAATAGGTAACACAAGACGCCGGGAAAAGTTTCACCCATACGTTGTTGACATACCGAAAATACGGACACAGCGTTTTGCATCCTCATTTATAATGCGGACAGCAAGGGAGTGGAACTTGCTTCCGGCGTCTGTGTTTCCTGACTCATACAATCTAGGTACTTTCAAGGCCAGAGTGAATAGGTTACTTCTGGGTAAGCGTGTTCCATCTTAGGCTTCGTCTTCGTCCCTTATGGGCGGGTAAAGGCAAGCCCATTTAATTAAAAAAAACAACAAATTAGTTTTTCTAAGCTAATAAGTATACTTACGCAAAAGCAGTAGTTCCGTCAAAATGGTTCAGCTCATTCTGTTTGCTATCAACTTTGTTCGGGTCCAAAAATAGCGCGTTAAATGCAAACACATTGGGGTCCCTCATCATTTTTGTACGCGCTACTTCCTGAAACAAATTTGTAAGTATATACAGGGTGTATTTCGCATGGTAACACAAACTTCGCGAAAAGGCTACACCTAATGCCACTAATCAAATTGTGAAAGTCCTTCACATCGCTAATGATCGGTTAAAGGTATATACATTTTCGAGCGCGCAATGTATTGTGAACACCGCGATTTAAACGCGCGATAACGTTGTGCCTACGTAGTATGTCGCTGACTGCAGGTGAATATCGCCATAAGACACCGTTTCTAGTTTTATTTACATTGCTACTTTTCGTGAAAGTAATGAATTAATAACTTATTTATTTTAAATCTCTTTGGGTTAGGTAAGAATAACGATTATGAACAGTCTAAAGTAAAAAAAATCAAAAAAAAAAAAAAAAATTTGGGAAAAAGCGACGAAAAATTCCAACATGGGGGGGGGGGTCCAGAATCATGTCCTGGACCCATGGTATCCGTTTGTGCGGCGATGTCCCTTACACGCTGTATAAAACAAGGTAAAACGTGTATAAGGTTAAGAATCAATGGAGGTTTTACTCGATAACTAATGTCAGAATAATAAAAATACCACAAAAAATACTAAAGAGAATAAAACTATCCTATATGTAGTCGAAAAGTTGATTATTAGTAGATTTAATGATGTTATCGTTAGATACTAATATTATAAACGCGAAAGTTTGTATGTATGGATGTTTGTTACTCTCACGCAAAAACTACTGAACGGATTTGGATGAAATTTGGCACACAGATAGAATATGTTCTGGATTACCACATAGGATACTTTTTATCCCGGGAAAACATACGATCCCTCGGGAATGCGGGTGAAACTTCGCGGGACAGTATCTCATAAATTAGATTTCAAAAAATAATAATTGGAAATCGTATAGTGATAACTTAGAAGAGATTTCGATACATACTCAAAACAATAGTGTATAAGCACCGCACGCAACTCCAAGTATGCCGTCGTGTCTTTGCCATGACAGTAGTACTTTTGCCCATAACATAGAGAAATTCACTAAACATAAAATAGACTCTTAAATCACCTTTCTTTGTTGTCTCGTTATTTTATTTCACAAGCCATATTGTTTTATATAACCCAAAGGTTGTCTGGTAGAAATCGCTTTAGGTATCTGTTTTGTATGCCGTGTTATGTTTGATCTTTGACTTGATCTACATAAGTTCGATTATGTGCATTACATTATAGTCGTCATTAAAGAACATTAAACGAAATAAATGTACGTGGATTAATAAATATCCTGGGACTTCACACTTAAGCTTGTACTATGGTAACTAATATAATTTAACGATTTTTTTGAAAACCGTTAGTTTATAATCTACCTAGCGAGATTATAAACTGCCCGATAAATTGTGAACTGTATTATACTGCTTACAATATAACGTATTAATTTCCGATAGTTTATAATCTATCCATGACAAACCGTCATATCGTAAACTGGCATCAAACTTTTTTTTTTTTCTATGGCGTCACACGGCTTGTGTATTTTGCCAATTTCAAGTAATATTATAAGTTCTAGTCACAATAAATCACTTTCACATAGTCCTCAGTCAGTCACCGTCCATAATAGTCATGTTTTAGTACAATGGTGGTCATTGTACTAACACTTTTCACGGACTTCTTGAGACATCTTGAAAAGCCACGATACACATAATTTATTTCATTTCACTTCACTGGTGCACATGTATTGATCTTTATTGGATAAAATACCACCGAGTATATGCAATAAAACTCATAATACACGAATTTATGAAAATAAAAATGAAAAAGCAACGTCACTCTGCAAGTTCCCGCCAAAAAGTCCGGCATCATACTTGAATGCGTCGGAACTCACCTTGCACGCTGATTGGTCATGTGTCCCGCGCCACCATCTTTGGCAATACGTAAAATTGTTGATTGTTTCTTAAAAAAATTATATTGATTGACATATTTAATTTTGATCTCAAACAATTAAATGTGCATTTCTTTTATTTAAGTAACTCCTATGTTTGTTTTCTAACTCTATGAATACAGAACGAACTACCGCCAAGGCTGACCAATCAAGGACGGCTCACAATATGACGGTTTGACAACCTTAGATTATTTATTTATTTATATTTTATTACGTAATCCAACAGCGTACTTAAGACACAAATTCAAAACAATTGGTATTTACAATAAGGCCAAGAAAGGGTTACACGAATTACTAATTAATATCATACATTGAAGTTAAGCTATCAAAAATAAATTTAAAAAAGTTAATAAAAAGAAAAAGTTTATAAGAAAAACCCTCTAGACTTTTATTTATATTTTCGTTTATAAACTATCGAAAATGTTCCAGTATAAGCTGATCTCGCATTGTATAGGATTTCCCTGCAATGAGAGGTCAGCTTATATTGGAAATGTATAGCTTGATCTGTAGCCGTGCGTACGTTATGTTGTAAACAGTATGGTACAGTTCACAATATATCGGAGAGTTTATAATCTTGCTAGGTAGGTTATAAACTAACGGTTTTCACAAAAATAAGTTGACATATATACTTAAACTACTTTTTATTTGTAAATACATACTTACTATATATAACTACACCAAGACTATTCCTGTAATTCTATTCCTGGATTCATCCATCCAAACTTCTGCTTTACTGGCTATAATATAAGAGTGTTAGTCTATTATATCCTTACCTGGTTCTCCCAAGCCATCAACTGTATATTATGTAGCAGCATCACATCCAGCGTCAAAATCCCGAACGACAGCAAATCTGTACTATTACTCAGAATAACCTTCCTACTATGATTCGTATTCGTATAATTATCACCAAAATATATATCCTTGAGCTTATTCATTATTATCGTAATATTCCCTTCGACTAAGCTTTCATTAAGTGCTTTTAAAACTTGTCCAAATTCATTACTTTTATTCCTTTTCTTAGTAGCATTAGCTACTTTTTCAAAATCAGGATCAGAAGTTATCCAATCATGTAGTTCTTGTACCTTTTCAATTAAGTAGCTAGTCATTGTATTACTTTGCATATAATCATCGTATAGATTTTCATCGTTGTAATAATCGTAGAAATCATTGCTTTTCAGACCGTCTAGGTAATTTGCCGGCAGTTGGATTTCTAAATCTTTAATATCTGGTAGTGTTGGTTTAAAATCAGGTATATCTTCTATAACTTCATTTGAATCTTTAAGCTTATCAAATTTTAGTGCACCATCTAGGTTGAGATTCGCGTGGTTTTCAGGTAATTTCGCTCGGTCTTTCTTTTCAATCTTCCTCTCAATATGATGAACAGTATCATCGTGTATAGGATGTATCTGTGGTTTTGACACAAGGTTTTTCTTGTCACGATTGGCGACAATGTTTTTGAATATTGATAGTTTCTGTAGTATTGGTATTTGTAAGTCATCTACATCTTCTATCGATATATCTGCTTCGGTTGTCTCTTCAATTGCTTGAGGGACATCTTTAGGCACTTGGGGTAGTATAATTGGGTATGGGTTTGAGTATATTGGTTCCTGTAAATGAAAATGCTTTTATAAAAAGTTTACATTATTATTCCCGTCTAAATAACTCATAGATCTTTCAGTGTAGAACGGTAGTATCCACCTGAATGGGTACCATAGTCATGAGCATTCCTTTCTAGGTTTTCTGTGTACACCTTCACACACCATGATGGTAACATTAAGGTCAAAGATACACGCAAAGACTAAACATACTAATTTTAAAAAATATGATTCGATTATTTCAGCTACATTCAATAGAGACAATGGCCCTGATTCTGTTGTTCACAACTTAACTAATTTTAATCTCACTATGTCTCTTTCTAACAAAGAACATAAGAAAAGGATGTAAGAAATTTAGTCCTGTCAAATTAGTCCAATGCTTGTTTTCAATATAAATTTAGTCGCCATCTATCGCGGTTACGCCTAAATACACGCAAAATAAGACGGTAAAGATTAATTTGACAACTTAAAATATGTTCTATCCTTTTTCAATAATGTTCGTAGGAAAGAGATGAGATGTGACTAAAATTAGTTTAGTACGCTTTACAACAGAATCGGCACCATTAAGAAATCAGGACAGGGCTTAGGTTCAATTATTCAATGACAATATCAAATAGTATTTGCCATTACGAACAGAAAGAAATCACCGAGAAAAATAGGAAGCCTTGATCCAAATCTCGTTTCCTCGGCTTAAAAATTACCCTACCTAGTTGCATAAAAGTACTGATGTACTTACAGGTGCCTCAGCGAACAGCTCCCTAGTGGTATACCTCTCCCCTGTTCCCCATTTAGTGATGACGACGGTTGCTAAGACCAGCGCTGCGCACACGGCGAAGCAAGACGCGCTGGCAATGATCCACACTTTTAACGGGACCTGGAAGAGAACGGCGGGATTAGCTAGTGCATCTGTGACATCAGAGCCAGTAGACAAGATGTCATCGTTAGTAAACGATCAACCTTTGTATGGGATTGACATTTCAAATCGAAATATCACGTGATTTTTAACAATCTCTTATGTCAATCCCATACAAAGGTTGATCGTTTACTAACGATAACGATTGTCGACAATCATCTTGTCTAGGGGGGCTGTAGTGATATGGACTACTAGCTTTCCAATTTTTACAGATTTTCAAACAAACCTTCCTACCCTAATTTATGCATTTAAAGGATTAACATTATTTAAAAAACACTCCTAAGTGGGTAATATTTAATCCTAAATACAGTATCGCGGGTAACGTGAGGCACGAACCTAGTATTTTCATATATAGGTATACAGTTTTTTTTATTTTCATCAATATACTGCGACGGTAACCTTTGACCTTTGTCGGTCGATTGTGGTCAGCTGGCTGCGGTTGGCTGGCCGTCCTCTCCCATCCCAGAGCGTGTCACTTCTATATACCGTTTATCCATGGTTACTCCGATACAACTATTCAGGTACCAAACATTATAAACTAAGTTAGTTACATGGTGGTGGATGCTTGAATGGTTGTATAGGACATGGGTCGGTCTTTGTACTGGCTGAGAGTAGTGCTAATCATCATCATCATATACTGCGATGCAGTGGCGGCATAAGGCGTGGGCGACGTGGGCTACCGCCTACGGCCTCGCGACCCAGAGGGCCTCGCACCCCGAAAATTTAAGCATTACTTAAAAACCGCGATCGCGCCAATTTTTTTATTAAGTATGTTTTTATTCAGTTTAGCAACATTAGTTTGCGTTGCTATCGCCAGACATCCCCGCCGCGTGCCGTCAAAAGCTGAGGATTCCCCGTTATGTTTGTTTAAACATAGAATACTGAGTGGTATGGAAAAGTTCTCTAACAAAAGTAGCAATTTGACGTGTCACATGAGCTCTTGGTCTCTCGCTTTTCCGATGACTCGTAATGATTTGTACAAGCGAAAGGGTTTGTCGTTACGCGTAATCACACCTGCTAATTCGCGTAAGGTCCTTACGGGCCTCGCGTGCGCGCGTTCCGTCAAGTGTCCGTCTTCTTGTGCTGGCAGAGGGTCCCGCAAAATAAATCTTGCCCACATAAAAGGATCATGGCGAGATTTGTACAAAAAAATAAAGATTTTTAGAGACGTTGGAATGACGTTATATTTGATCCTTAGTGCCTAAAGAACAACTTAAGCCATTTAAAATATTTTTAGAACCCCGGGATAAAAATGCGAATTTCTATGGCATGCTGGCGAATCGCGATTATTCGCGACCAAACTGTTATGTTGTTGTTGTTTTGCAGAGTTTATAAAATATTTCATGTATATTAACATGTTGCTGGTAATGTAATTTCAACATTGGAAGTGATTCAAAGCCTCTAAAATGTTTGATTTTTTTGTACAAATCAATGTATGGAGCTCGCCATGATTCTTTAGGTCTTACGCCGCCACTGAGTGCGACGGTAACCTTTGACACACTTCTCAAGCACTTACCTTTCATGATATTTAAGACGTAGCTTCGTAAGTTCAAAACTTTATTTTACACAATACTTAACGCTGTACCTAGTTTCATTACATAACCGGCAACATAACTCATAGTTAGCATCTTCCGGGATCGCAATGTCTCATTGCACAACTTAATAACAAGCGCGTGCGCAGCGAGTGTCTGTATTATTATGGTACAAACATCTATGTGGTAAGGTTACTTGCTTCCTGGAAAGCAAGGGATCGTGGGTATTTGTGGGGCATGGCTTTAAAACCTCTGAAATATTTTTTTTTTACCAAACATTACCTTTTATGGCCGATATTTGCATCGTCATAATATAAACTAGGAATAAAATTGACTTAACACAAATTGTATATGGAAAACCAGCCAAGTTCGAGTCGGACTCGTACACGAAGGGTTCCGTAAAGACGTTTCTTTTGGGCCCCCTTTAATTTTTAATTTTATTTCATTATTATTATATTTTATTGTTATAGCGACAAAAGTTTTTTTTTTTTACTTTTTATATTCCTGTGTTTGACCACAATCTCACCATGGTAAATGATGATGTGTCCGAAGGTGGTGCACACACAACGCCTAGAAGGAACTGGCTCTCAAGTGCAGCTGTCGGAACACACCGATAGGTGCTTGGTGACAGATTTTTTTACTTGAGGGTGGTAACCAGCCAGGCGGGTACTACAAAGTATCCTACCACCGTGCTATGGTTTCCTCACGATGTGTTCCTTCACCGAAAGCTCAAGCTCATTATAGAATTCGAACCCGGGACCTTCGTCTCGGTATCCGACTTCACTACCACTGAGCTATCATCGCCTTACAATACACATTCTGTGAAAATTTCATCGGTTCATAAGATACAGCCTACTAACAGACGGGCGGACGGACGGACGGGCGGACGGACGGACGGGCGGACGGACGGACGGGCGGACGGAACGGGCGGACGGACAGTGAAGGCTTAATAAAGTGCAGCGCAGACAACAGACTATCCGTTCCGCACATGTAACACACACACACACACCCCTCTCAAACACACACACACACACCCCTCTCAAACACACACACACACATACACATACACATTTATCTCTTATAAATAAATTACTTACCTTAAACTCTTAAATAACTAACATTTTTATCTTAGTGTAGGTTCTGCATGTCATTTAAATACCGAGTAGACAACAAGTGTAAAAAAAAAAACATTTTAGCCCCTAGTGTAACATATAATATGAATGAAGTTTGTAAAGTTCAATGATATTGCGGATAAACTACCCTATTAGTTTTGAAAAACACAATTCAAATACGAACCGTTGTTTTAGTAGGCATTCTCTCGCACACGATTGGCCGCGGCGGCAGCGGGCGGCGCGCCCGATCCGCGTTCGGGATCACTCGTCCTGTGCTCGGGTAACTTCGGCTCCAGTCGGTCGTCATCGTGGCTCGGCTGTCGCACGAGTTCGCCGACGGCGGACGCTTCTCGTATTCGTATTGAAACATGTTTTATTCTGGAAGAGAAAATAGATTTGTACCTACATTAGGTATGGTAATGATCCCAAAGAGTACCTTTCGGTTATCTTTTGAATCAACATAGTCCAAGGAACGATCGTTATTGCAGTAGCCGATTTAAACAAGAATGTAGAAGAGGTAGGTAGGTATCTAAAGTAAAGCCTACGAGACGAGATAAAAAATGTAAACAACCTGACCTCTACTGAGTTACATTACGATAGTGAGCGATTAATATCTGTCGTATGCAATAATTCGTTAGTTGAACTCAGTTGGTTGACAACGTCTGTCGTTCTGTGTTTCGTGGTACAGGAAAGCGGTCGGTACAGCAGATTTCAACATTTGATGCGCACTTTTTGTAAATAAGTTCATTGCTGTTTGGATGAATGATTGATTATAATAATAGATAGTTTTGTGATAAATACGACTGATTCGGTCTCTTCTGACGAATCATGCTGCCGATAAGTTTAAAACATCGATATTTAAGGTTTTTTATCAATATCAAAAGTCTTTCCCATAGAGTTATGTCAGATTTGTCGACTAAAATTTATATAATTATTTATACATCCATGCTCACAATGCATCTTCTTATAATACAGATGACAACGATTAGAATAGGAAGTTTAAAATTTCTTTAAATAAAAATGTTATGAACTCCTGAAAGTTTGTTTACATTCTTTATTTAGTCTCGCTGGTCTTACTTTTCATCCCTTTTTGGCCTTGCTGGTCATAATGGGTGGGGAAGTACCTCCACTGTACTTTAACGTGGTGTATTTTTGCGAAATTAAATCACAGCAAAAAATTGCAATCGCAATAAATAAATATCATGTGACTAAAGAGTTATGAATGAAAGTGGAAGGATATACGGGAAGAAGAAGACTGAAAAAGAGATGGATGGATTGTGTGAAAGATGATATGGGTGAGTGAATGTTGGTATGACGGATAGTTTTTTTTTTTTAATTGACAAGAAGGTGCCGGCCCAAAATTTTGCCTTAGCACCCTTACGCGGACAAATCGCCAAGCAAGCTCTAACCGGGGTTATAATGAGGAAACTACGCTTGAGGATGCCCCAGTTGGGGCCTAACCTCGTCTCAGGGCCGTTACCGAGGGGAGGGGACGGACTTTTTATAAATAAAACGAGTTACGACTAATTAGGGGGGAGCGGATTACTATTGGCAGCTCGGGCCGCTTGAACGGGACGAGACTGAGGTTGCGAATCTAAGAAGAGTAGCTACATATCGCTCGGACCGCAAATAATTGGGAACAGAGCAGGCAGATGATGATTAAGTAAATACGTAACCATAGCAATTTCCTCCGTCATATGAAATACAAACAAAACGAAAGCTCACGTACTCTGTGCACATCTAATTTTACAGTAATGCAACTTGCTGCAAAACAGTAACGACAGCTTATTTCACTGTGACTGCTTTCAAATTGCCCTGTTTTATAAATCCTTATGTCTTGAGTCTTAAAGTTTACATTCCCATGGTTATCGACGATTATGAGTTTCCCACGGTAGTTAAATTAGATTTTATGGTGCGATGAGCATGTTAGTCACTAAATTGCATGTGTAACTGTAGGGTAGGATTGCTGTTATTTGTACGTGCAAGCGAGCATTATTAAGTGCAGGTTCCGTTTTAAAAGGGCCATGGTTCCGTAGTTCCTTGGTCCCAATTGACGGGTCAGGTGGCGTGGATCCTAGCTGCGAGGAATTTGAAAAATAGGTATTTGAAGAAACTATTGCCATCGCGCTATGCCGTTATGCTATGCGCTATGTGCGATAGGGACATCTGCAGCTCCGACCGATTTATTCACAAAAAAAAATTACGAAATCGACGTTTCGTTTTCCCCATTTTCCTCCTCGAAAACTGAGCCGATTCAATAATTTTTTACATTAAAATTTTAAGTAAGGGGTTATCTCGGTCCCTATTACTTTCTTTTATGTTAAAATCTGGAATTGTCTGGTAGTGCTTTTAATCAATGCGGAAAAATAGGGCATTTATTGTAATTTTGGAGGGCCATAATTTCTTTAATAATTAGTTGCTGAAAAAAGGAAGTAACAGGGACGTGTACAAAGCAGAACTTGATTATATGAAATAAAAAAAAAAATGATGACTAGAGGCATTATTCAGGAAGAAAACAGGGGAATACATTTGTATGGAATAATCGCAGCCCGACTCCCGTCTTAAGATGCCACCTATCGCGCCACAGGTCGTGGGTACATTCCCACATAAGACATGCATTTGTGTGCATGAACCTTGTCCAGAAAGTACGAATTCGCCGCGAATCTCTCGCGAGTAAGTTGCGTCCGAAGGAGCGTACTAGGTCGCTAGAGCTCATTGAGGAGGCGGATTGGTAGTGTAGTACCCGCGAACAGTGGAGAAGTGCCTACCAAATAACACTGCGCTTTGGCTCTTTCGCTGCCGGCACAGCGACTCCCTTATCTACTGTTCAAACCCCATTCGGTGCGTAGAGTTTTATGCTGTGTCGGTGATGCATGCCATCCATCAGGCTTGCCGTATGCTTGCGTACTTACGGACTTGTATGGGTTTCTTATACAAAGGAACCCTAATTATAACATATCCAGCAAAATACCGTCAAAAATTCTTCTCTCGGCCAATGCATCCTAAACAATAAGCAATTGTTTTCCCACGACCTTATGGGTTTCATTTGTATTTATGGAATAATCTAAACTTAAATCTTTTACCTACAAACGAAATTTCACATTTATTGTTCAAACACTTCCTTCCTTAAATTATGGGAAAATAATTTTAACAAGTATAAGTAGGTCTTGCTGTACTTATGCTCAGTTTTCAGCAAAATGAAAACGTAAAATTATCACAAATGGCATAAAACATAAACAATAAAACATGAACGGTTTTACAAAAAACTTAAACCGACTTCAAAGTACACTAAGAAGTAATTAAATCCTGATCTGATGACATTGGGACCAAACGAGAAGAAACCCGTCCAAACAAAAAAATAATTTTCCAAATAGGTTAATAAATGACGGAGTTATGAGGTAACAAACATTAAAAAAATACAACCGAATTGAGAACCTCCTCCTTTTTTTGAAGTCGATTAAAAAACTATAATACTTATTTCTAAAACCACACAATCTCAGCTATCGAGGGTTAGCTATTCGGACCATTAAGAGTGCGTACCAAGCCAGAAAAATATCGCAATGTCAGATGAAACAAACTTATGTCTAATCTTCGCGTGGAGATGAGATGGAGATAGCGTGTTTCGCGGCACAAAAATGAACGAAGCGCTTCTTATCTAAATAACTCGTAAAGTATAGAATATTTTAAAAAATCGTTAGTAGCAGCCCTAGGTCATATGTTAGTGATATTATTTATCGAATTTTTGTCTTAATTAGATACACCATGAACGAATAAAACCGAAAATTCATTATTATTAGAGGTAGCTTTGTGATTTTTTTCTATCGAGGAAATTTCATTCCATTATGTTTTTGCTCAGGCAGAACCCTCGCGTATATAATGAAAATACCCATATAAAAATATTTTTTCATTTAAATACTATTTACTTAGGTAAATTTCAATTCTAAGATTGTTATTTTGCTTTATACGCAGCCTTAATTACAGGACTTCCTGTCAATGGCACAGTGGTCCTGTATATAATATTTTCGTACAGAAAAAAAAACAAAAACTTGATCATAACCTAAAAGAAAGAATCGGTGTAGTATGATCTCCACCGTGCAACTGTTCGATTTGTTCTTTGAGTATTTAGTCTAGATTATTGACATATTACCAGGGACAACCTCTAGGAGTAAGCTAGTCCCAGCGAATGATTTAAGACGGGAGTTGGGCTGCGATTATTCCATACAAATGTATTCCCCTGTTTTCTTCCTGAATAATGCCTCTAGAGTCATCACTTTTTTTCATATAATCAAGTTCCGCTTTGGACACGTCCCTGTTACTTCCTTTTTTCAGCAACTAATTATTAAATAAATTATGGCCCTCCAAAAATTAATATAACAGCCCTATTTTCCGCCGTGATTAAAAGACAAATTCGAAAAGATTTTAACATAAAAGAAAGTAATAGGGACCTAGATAACCCCATACTTAAAATTTTAATGCATAAAATAATTGATTCGGCTCAGTTTTCGAGGAAGAAAATGGGGAAAACGAAACGTCGATTTCGTCAATTTTTTTGTGAATAAATCGGTCTGAGCTGCAGATGTCCCTATCGCACATAGCGCATAGCATAGTGGCATAGCGCGACGGCAGTAGTTTCTTCAATTACTTATTTTTCAAATTCCTCGCAGCTAGGAACCCCTCTTAATGATGGTCTACTACGAAACACCAATTAGCCAATAGAATTGCTGCAATTTTGACAACGATGATCAAGTATCGTATTTAGATTTTCATAGCAGGCCCTCTGTTCCCAATTATTAGTGGTCGGCGCATGTTTACGCTTCTTGCTTTCGTATCTTCTATCCGTCATTACCAGACGATCTTCAGTCATTACAGAGTATAATACTAGCTCAGCTCCCGTCATGTGCCATTTAAGTCTCAGAATGCAGAGATATGCTCTACTTGTCTCACACATACTATTTATGTGATATCATCTTTACATACATCCGGTTGACATTCGATCTTTCTTTTTTTTACTCGTTGCCTCGGGTTTTTATTGTAGATATAAGGTTCAATTTCCCTAAGAGGTTAAGGTGGTGTTAGTGATGTCAATAATCGACCTCGACCTATTGATATTTTTAAGAGTTTCGTAATAAAGCGACTTAAAGTTTTTTTTTACTGTGTATTGGCCTGTGTTTGACCAAAATCTCATCAAATCTCAAATTGAGTACTGACCCGCAATCTTCTTTTATATACAGGGTGTTGTTTTGGTCGGCGACAAGCGACCCAGGAGCGGTAGTACAAAATATATATACCCCAAAAATGGACTTAATTCCATTAAATACTGTAAATATGTTGAGAAATACCTTATTCAATTTGAAATAAAATTACCGCAAAGTATGGTTACTAGGCACGTGCACAGACTAGAGCTAGGTGGAAGCCGCCATCGCCCCACCCCTTTACTCCCTCGTACTCCCTCGTTGAGTGTTATGTCTACACTTTAGCTTATTACATGATTTTCAAAATTTTAATTTTTCTATTTTTATTATAAAAAAAAAAATAAGTATTTTTTTTATATTTTTTTTACCACCAGTATCATTTGTATTATCGACCCTGAGTCGCTCGTCGCTGACCAAAACAACGACCTGTATAAAATTCTCCTGCACGTGTGTATGTCACTGAATTCCTCCTAAACGGTTAGACCGATTTGAATGATGATGAGTTCAGTGACAAACACAAGTACAGTTGAATTTTTTTGTATGCGTTTGGGTGACGCCCTGGATGGTTTAGATAGGGTAGGGTAGGGTAGAACCACGCGAACGAAGTCGCACCGGACAGCTAGTATTTATATAAATATTAAGTCGATGTTACACAAATCATACAGAACCCTACATTACGTGTACCGTCACGCACTTGGCTGGTTTTTTCTTTATAAGGTCTCGTATTCGTTCTAAAAATAGCCATTTGAGACGTAGATACTAGTAGATAGCATATCACTTCCGTCAACAACTTTTATTTTTATACAAGTACGTAATAACAGGAGCTTTGGTTTATACGTGCCTTAGCTCATTCATATTGTTTGATAACAGCAAACGGCCAGCCTGATGGTAAGCGATTCCCGTAGCCAATAGACACTTGCAACAACAGAGTATCACTCGCGCGTTGACGACATCTCTTCACCATTCTTGAAAAACAGTTCGAAGGTTGAGAGAATTCGCTGTGTCGGCAGCGGAAAGTGGTGTCATATGGTACCTATGGTTCGCTATTCTCAGAAAAGTAGCCAGGAAGCAAGCATACGGCCCGCCTGGTGGTAAGCCCTTTAGCCCAAGAGCCCACGACGATCTGACCTTCGTCATTTTATAAAACCTGAAAGTTTCTCTGTGTATGTCCCTAATAGAGGTAAAAACGATCCCCAAATATGAAGTTTGGATCGCGGTGGCTTTGGAAGTTATCAGGTAGCAAAGGTGTAAAAAATTGCACCTAAAATTCGTTAAAGTATAAAGGTCAGTTTTTATATATTTTATTTGGACTAATATTAGAAATCACGTCGTCCATTGTCAGACACTTTGAATGGTGGAAACCCTCTGTCAGACACCCTAAAGTATTAAAAAATATTATTCAACTTTCGTCATTTTATAAAAGCTGAAATTTATATATGTTACTTGACGAACTATCAAACTATGATTTCTCAGTTGTCAGACACTTTCGATGGTGGCTTTGCCGTGTCAGACACATTAAAGGTCTACCGTAGGTGCGAGCGCGAGGTATATTCAATGTGATTTATTTTACAAACGAAAAGAGATAGACCCATAGTTATTTTGGAGAGTTTGTAGATTAAATCATGAAATTAATAAATCATGCAAAAACGTCTACATCAATGACCCAGTTTTAGAGTTACAGATCAAAAATCTAAAAAAACACTATTTTTTTGAACATTTTTTTATATAATATCGTTATTTTTATTAGATTTTTGTTCCATATTTTTATTTTATTTCTACTTATCAATCAGATAAACTTTCTAGCTTTCAAATGACATTACTTTTAAAAAAATACACCGATTAATTAAAAAGAAACAAAGACAAAACTAAAAGATGAGCATTTCATTAAAAAATAAATTAAAGCGCCGTACGCACTATTAAGGTACTATTAGTATTTATTTACTTGGAGTGTAATGAATTAACGTTAATTCTCCCATAATTACTAATTTATTGTAAAAGCAAACGCGATAGGTAGTTTACTCACGTTAATTCATTACACTCGGGGTACCTACTGAAGCATATTTTCATTTACCACCATACCATATTTTCAAGGGTGTCAGTTTTTATATATTTTATTTGGAATAATATTAGAAATCACGTCGACCATTGTCAGACACTTTCGATGGTGGGTTTGCCGTGTCAGACACATTAAAGATCTACCGTAGGTGCGAGCGCGAGGTATATTCAATGTGATTTTTTTTTAAAAACAAAAAGAGATAGACCCATACTTATTATGGAGAGTTTGCAGATAAATCATGAAATTTAATAAATCATGCAAAAAAAAACTACATCAATGACCAAGTTTTAGAGTTATAGATCAAAAATCTAAAAATGCACCATTATTTTGATATTTTTTTTATAATCATCGTTATTTTAATAAGATTTTTGTTCCATATTTTTATTTTATTTCTACTTATCAATCAGATAAACTTTCTAGCTTTCAAATGACACTACTTTGAACAAAATACACCGATTACTTAAAAAGAAACAAAGACAAAACTAAAAGATGAGCTTTTCATAAAAAAAAAAAAATTAAAGCGCCGAACGCACTATTAAGGTACTATTAGTATTTATTTACTTGGAGTATAATGAATTAACGTTAATTCTCCCATAAGTATAAATTTATTGTAAACGCAAACGCGATAGGTAGTTTACTCACGTTAATTCTTTACACTCAGGGTACCTACTGAATCATATTTTCATTTACCGCCATACCATATCTTCAAGGGTGTCATTTTTTATATATTTTATTCAGACACCCTTAAAGTATTAAAAAATACTAGCTGTCCCTCGCGGTTTCACTCGCGTTCCCGGGATAAAAAGTAGCATATGTCCTTTTCCATACCATAGGCTATCTGTATGCCAAATTTCATGATGATCCGTTGAGTAGTTGAGGCGTGAAGGCGTAACAAACAAACAAACAAACTCACTTTCGCATTTATAACATTATAGTAAGGATTATTCATATTCGTCATTTTATATAAGCTGAAATTTATATATGTTACTTGACGAACTATCAAAAGATGATTTCTCAGTTGTCAGACACTTTCCATGGTGGGTTTGCCGTGTCAGACACATGAAAGGGCTACCGTAGGTGCGAGCGCGAGGTATATTCAATGTGATATTTTTTACTAACGAAAAGAGATAGACCCATAGTTATTTTGGAGAGTTTGTAGACTAAATCATGAAATTTAATAAATCATGCAAGAAATTCTACATCAATGACCAAGTTTTAGAGTTACAGATCAAAAATCTTACACAATTATTTTGTTTTTTTTTTATAATTGTCGTTATTTTTATTAAGTTTTTGTTCTATATTTCTATTTTATTTCATCTTATCAACTAGATAAACTTTCTAGCTTTCAAATGACACTACTTTGAACAAAATACACCGATTACGTAAAAAGAAACAAGGAAAAAAACGAATAGATGAGCATTATTATTTAATACTTTAAGGTGTCTGACAGGGAGTTTCCACCGTTCAAAGTGTCTGACAATGGACGACGTGATTTCTAATATTAGTCCAAACAAAATATATAAAAACTGACCTTTATACTTTAACGAATTTTAGGTGCAATTTTTGACACCTTTGTTACTTGATAACTTCCAAAGCCACCGCGATCCAAACTTCATATTCGGGGATCGTTTTTACCTCTATTAGGGACATACACAGAGAAACTTCCAGGTTTTATAAAATGACGAAGGTCAGATCTTCGTGGGCTCTTACTCTACTTGCACGCTTAGAATACCCGGGGCACGACTCACGCGTTACCGACACTTCCCTCACAGAAGACACAGAGCTCTGGCAATCTTAGCCCCTTTGCACATTATAAGAATGTCTTGTATCTTATCAGACATGTCTTATAAGATATTGAGTCGCACTGGTTGTTATATGAGACCGTGCATATTACAAGAAATGTCTGATCAGACACGCCCATACATTTTATGTCTTGTATCTGATAAGACACAAGAAATTTTCTTATAATGTGCAAAGGCGCTTACTCACGCGCAGGAACACAAAATACAGTTTATTTGGCTGCGGTGTTCTGTAAGGTGGAGATACCAGCACCCAGTCGAGTGGCTCCTTGGGCGAAATAGCGCTATGCTCAATATAAATGAAGAAATTTTTTAAATATCGAGTTTGCATGTTCGTATACAATTGAAATATATGTATAATGTTGACCATTACAAAGCATTCGTGAAACTGGAGTGAATATAAATTAGAATTGCAAAAATGCATTGACCAAGCGCATTTTACATTCTACATTTACATTTTTCTCTATTTACTAATTATAAACGACTAACTTTCCAACCCATGGTTTCACCCGCTCTCTTCTTTACCCCCTTTTTGAAAATACCCTTTTGTGTCTTTCATATTCCTAGGCTGGTTTGAGCTGTGCGTGTATCAGTCAGCTTATCCTTTTCTTGTCAATGGTTACAGCACATTAGTGGCCTTTGCTTGCGGCAGCGTCGTGTGACTGGTCGCCCATACTTCCCTACAAAATGGCGATGAGAGCGGTGGCTGCCACACGCGTCTTACTTGTGGACAGGTGCTGCTTTTGGGGGCTGGTCTGCTTAAGTTTGCTATATAATTATTAAATATTGATCGAGTCTTTGTATTTTTTGTTGCCGGGAAATTCAATTGTGTTCAGTGAGATCAGAATGTAAATGTCTACAGAGCTTGTTTTGCTCCATATTATAGGCTATCTGCGTGGCAAATTTCACGTCTGTGACCGTAAAGCGGCAATAAAAAAGGAATAAACAAACTCGCTTTTGCATTTATAATGTACGATAGGATTTCACAACAAAAGACTGATTTGTATGCGTCGTGTCACATTCACTAGTCAATTGTATTCGCATTGAATTTATATTCAAAAACTCGTCACTTTTACACAAAATAAATGAAGTAATAAGTAGTACACTAATATTATAAAGACCTAGTAGCGTCCCGCGGTTTCACCCGCGTACCCGAAGGATATCCTACCCGATCTTAATCTTTTTTCCGTAAAAACCTCCAGAGTACCTACCTTTTAAGAAAACTTAAAATAAAGTTGGATGAAACATTGTATCCTAGAATATTTAGTTAAATTTAGAATGCGTGTTTCTCAAGGAGAAACAGAGAGAGAGTAGATCTTTCTGGAACGCGTGTCGAAGCTAAAGTTTGAAAAATATGGAAAAAATACAGTAAATGAACGCTCAAACGCAATATCAATGTCGCATTTATTAGACAATTGCCGAAAAATATGGCGGATAAATCGAAAAAACTCTATGCAGGACTTTTTGGCGGGAACTTGTAGAGAGACGTTGTGTTTTCATTATTATTTTCATAAATTCGTGTATTTTGAGTTTTATTGCGTATTATCGGTGGTATTTTATCCAATAAACATCAATCATGTGCACCAGTGAAATGAAATGAATTATGTGTATCGTGTCTTTTCAAGTTGTCTCAAGAAGTCCGTGAAGTTTTAGTACAATAACCATTGTACCAAAACATGACTTTTATGGACGATGACTGACTGAGGACTATGTGAAAGTGATTAATTGTAACTTATAATATTACTGGAAATTGGCAAAATACACAACCCGTGTAAAGCCATTGAAGAAAAAAAAAATAAAAAAAAACTCCATGCATTTGACAGAAATAATGCTAATGTCGTAAGCACGAGAATCGGGCCTCAGACGTAATGAAATACGTTTTTCTGTCATACATTAGTGATGTGAAACATAATGGGAAAAAACATATGAAAAAAAACGGTATTTGCAGATACCGATCTTGTAAAGACCATGTTATTTATATAATAATAATAATAATAAGCATCGTCAGGAGATTCCTCTCTCTGCAGCCCTAACCACCGGTAGCTTGGGCCCTGCCCCGCTGCCGGCGGCACACTAGGATTAGGTTTTTTTATAACATTTTTAGATTTTGTAAAGATATTGTAAAAAAGTTAATCATATTTATATAGGATTAGGTTTTTTATAATATTTTTGATTTTTTTTATACAAATGTTATAAAAAAAATAGTTCTAGGAAACAAAATAAATAAAGTGAATAATAATAATAATTGATTAATAATAAGCACATACCATTACACATTTTCTTGTGGACCTCACACTAGGCTGGGCCTGTCCTGTGAGGTTCTATTACTATCCCGTTAACAGAATTACGAAGCGGCTAAAATTGGGTTACAATAATTAAAATTTAATTAAATTATATAAAACAATCATTAAATACTAATATGATCTGGAAAATGCTACTATGAGTGTGTGTATGTGAGGTAGTGTTCTGTGTGTGGGTGGTAAGTATTCGTATAGTATGATTATTAATGTATGCAGAACGGGAGTTTATGCTACTCTAATATCCGTAAGAATGTTTTAATCTCTTCATAACACCAGTTTATAATTTCATTTGTAATTTTTAGCTTCGCCTCTGTATATACCTACATTAATCATAGTAATATTAACGAATTTTACTTACTAATATTATGCGAAAGTAACTGAATATCTTTTCACGTCTAAACCTCCGAACTGATCACAATGAAATTCGGCTTACAGTTGCCTATAATATAACTTAGACTACTTTTTATCTCAGGTACGCGAGTGAACAGCTTGTAGGGTCATTGCGCTGGTTTGCCGTCCAGTACCACTTTTCGTCCATTTGACTGAGGTACTACAAACACATGCGTAAAATTTGAATACAAACGTACCTTCCCGCGCAAGTTTGGACTTTTTGCAATCCATCATGTCTAGGCAACAGTTCTATCAACATGAAAATGTGATTTGACGAGTAGTGACTTCAAAAATATTAACGTCAGTGACCGCTTCGCATCCCTGCCTTGCAGAAGTCAACGCGCCTAAAAAAAAATATACCGGTAGGAAAAGTTCATGGTAAGTTTAATAACTGTTTTAGCTAGTTTACGTAATGTTTTTGGCAAGTATGTCTATTTAACACCATATTTAACACAAATTTAAGTGTTTATTATAGTTTTTTTATGGAAATCTTAGTAAAATTTAGTGGACTAATACTAGCATACCAATTTAGCAAAATATTTGGTTTTCGTCCACGTGGACGGAAACCCAAATAGCTATGTGAATATTTGTAATGGTCATTTTACTTCAACGGACCTATAAAATAATGAATTATCTCCCAATAATGATCTTTATTGCAATGAGTTTAGACATTTTAGTTTCCGTCCACTCCTTTGTCAGTGTTGCGGGAATAAAAAATATTTATAGGACGTGGACGAAAACTAAAAAAAGCGTTTAATGTGGTGTTAGTTTTCGTCCATGAACGAGCACTCGGGTGGACGAAAATTAAAAAAAAGATATTCTTTTGCATTATTTTTCGTCCATAGACATATTATTTGTATACTAGCTGTTCCCCTGCGGTTTCACCCGCGTTCCCAGGATAAAAAGTAGCCTTGTCATTTTAAAAACTTACTTTAAAACTAGAAAGAAAACCGCCGCGTACACGGAAGATTCCTTAATAAAGGCTCTAACTGCAATTTGGGAAAATAAGGCGTACAAATGTAGCAAGAGCTTAGGGAAGATGGCAACTGTATTCCAAGCAGAAACATACGCCATAATAACCTGTGCTCAGGAGAATATAGATAGAGGAACCAAAGGTAAATCCATCTATATTCTCAGTGACAGTCAGGCTGCAATCAAAGCCATGGCATCCTACAAAGTGGACTCCAGACTTATTCTGGATGCTGTCCAAACCCTCAACAGGCTTGGGAAGCATAACAGGGTAAGGCTGATGTGGGTCCCTGGGCACAAAGGAATCCATGGTAACGAAGTGGCAGATGAACTGGCAAGAGACTTTGTGGGTCCAGAACCATGTGTAGGCATATCGACGTGTCTCGTAAAGGCCACATTTAGGGAGTTTGCAGATCAAAGACAACGAACACATTGGCTGTCTAATACCGGTCTACAACACTCCAAGAAATTCCTAGGCTCTAATTTCAAAGCTCGGGAATGCATTTAGAATATGAGCAGGGGGCAAATCCGCTACCTGCTTGGGGCCTTTACTGGGCACTTTGGAACCAACGACATGCTCATGAAGATGGGTCTAACCGCGACACCCATGTGCAGGTTGTGTGGGGAACATACGGAACGCATGGAGCACCTTCTGTGCATGCGATGCACTGGCTGGTAAGAATGAGTCTACTAGGGATCGGATATCCAAAACCAGAAGACTATAGGCTCATATCTCCTAGCCTAGTTGTAAAACTCATGAAAAGAGTTTTCAACGAGACTGGGGAGGAGTAAGGTATCTAGGAGACCACAATAGATCCCAATGGGTCGAAGTGTCCGAGCTATTTCTCGGCCCCTCCATAAGATAAGATAAGATTGGGCTCCAGTGCCTACCCTCCTACTCTGTCATCAGTACCTGAAAATCATATATGGTCTAAGTTCATCTCAAGACAAGTCCAACATCCCCAAACACGGCTAGAATACGTTGCTACGCTATAGAGTCCCAGTTCCTACCCTCCTACTCCATCATCAGACCCTAAAAACCATATATGGTCAAAAATCACCATACAATTCCAACGACCCCAAACACGGCCAGGATACGTTGCTCCACTATGGAGTTCCAGTGCCTATACTCCTACTCCATCATCAGACCCTGAAAACCATGCATGATTAATGTTCATCTAACGACAATTTCAATGACTTCAAACACGGCTATGATACGTTGTTCCACTATTGAGTTGCTGTGCTTGTGCTGTGGTTGTCATTAGTGTGGTTGTGGTAGTAATACGCATGATTGATTTATTTTCTTAATTTCTTTAATTATAGCTAATAAAAGAAATAAAAAGAAAAAAATGACAATAAGGCTATTAAATAGTAGATATATTACGTTGTTGATTAAATAAAAGTATATTATAATTGCTTTTTAACTTGATAATTCACCTGCACTCCTTTTTCTACATAGTGGTCGAAATCTAGCTCACACTAGGACGAAAACCAATTTTTTTGGACGAAAACTAGCAAAAACCCTACTTTTGATAAAATATTTTTTTATAAAAAGATATGTGAAAATGATTTATTTTCTCTTAACATTAACCTAAAGAAGACTAATTAAGCACACACAAAAAATATAATACATTTAAGTAAGGGTACTTCAAGATATTCATTTCGGATCACAAAGCTGGCAACTCCGATAATTGGACGAAAACCAGCGCAATGACCCTATGTATGTAACATACCGTGGTGATAGTCCCATTATAATCAGATTAGCCGTTTCCAGGTGTCATAAACGCATTTTCTCGGCGCGGCGCGGCGTCCACACTGCGTAGTATGTATTTACATGACTAATAAGGCGGAACAAATCCAAAATAAAAATTGGTATATTTTATTCACAACAAGGTTTGAAAAAGTGAATGTCTCATGTATTATTCTACATGAACTGGTTTTTAACTTTAAGGAAATAATCTACTTACAATCTTTGTACTTTACTTCGCCGTATGGGTTAAGGTCCCTTGCTCTTTGTGGCCTTAAATACAGCATGTAGATGTAAGGTAGGTACCTATATCCATTAATATTATGTGGAAATTATTTTTAATACGGTTTTTTAGGTCATCATCATCATCAGCCTATAATGTCCTGTATGTATATAGCGCTCAGCACAGGCCTCCTTTCAAAAATGATGGTGAAAGGGAATGGGCAGATACTCCACCACGCGTGCCCACTGCGGATCGGTGGAGGTAGGCTAGTGGTCAACCTACTGTTGGAATGTTTCAAGCCGCCTAGGAGGCATCCAACTATCTTAACGACTATCACAATTAAGTGATAACCGGGACCAACGGCTTTACGTGCCCTCCGAAGCACGGAAAACGCTCGATTTGAAATACCACTAGGCGGTCACCCATCCAGGTACCGACCACGACGGTGTTAGCTTAACTTTGCCGATCGATTAAGAATGGCTAATCATGCTATACCACGAGCGCTACACAGGTTTCGCGGTTTTTTGGGTACTAAAAATCTATTCTGTGGTTCCGTTCCAACTGCAAAAATGGAACTCGTATTACAGAATCTATCTAGGAAAATGAGAGATTTTCTGATATATAAACAGCATCAGACGCTGGAATAAGAAATTTGAAATTGTGCACACAGATTCCTGCACTAAGGAAGGATTCTATTAACTTAAACCCCTATGGGGGTACCTACCTAATACAGGGGATCGCAGGCAGATAACTAGTAGATATTTTTTTTAAATCTTTATCCCTAAAATACTACAAACTTTTTTCGGTGGGAAGCGGACAGTGTTCTGAAGGATTGTTTGACTTGGTTCCCACGGCTACCTTCTACCATCGCAACTCTCGCAATCGTCGGGGAGTCTATCCTCACACACTGGAACCAAAATGGTATCGTACTGTGCGGTTTCAAAGGAACTTCCTACAACGAACGCTCAGGCTGTGGAATGAGCTCCACCGTGGTTTTCCCAAGGGAGTACAGTATGGGGTTCTTAAAAAAGAGTGTGAAGAATTTTTTGCATCACGCGAATGTTACCCTTGGTGTTGCAAGCGTCAACAGGCTACGGTGATTGCTTACCATCAGGTAGGCCGTATTCTTGTTTGCTACCTTACAGTTATTAGTATAAAAAGAACCAGCCAAGTGCGAGTCGGACTCGCACACGGAGGGTTCCATACAATAATAATATTAAATAACTCAAATTGACTATGATATGAATAGTAGGCGCAACAAAGAACGAAGATGTTTCTTGTATGGGAGCCCCCTTTAATTTAGAATTTTTATTATTTGTTGTTATAACGGCAATAGAAATACATATTCTGTGAAAATTTCATGTGTCTACCTATAACGGTTCAGGAGATACAGCCCACTGATAGACTGAAAGACGGACGGATGGACGGACGGACAGCGGAGTTGTGGCGGAGTCTTATGAATAGGGTCCCGTTTGGCACCCTTTGGGTACGCAATTCTAAAAAGATTGTTTTGGTTTGTCTTTCTTTCACGCAGCAACGGAGCAACTGACGTGACTTAATGTATAGAAGTAGTTGATGGGTTGGAGAGAGAGTAAGAGTAGACTAAGCATATTGCGCGCACGGAGGAGTGTGAGATTGACATTGTAAAAGTTTATATTATGGAGAAGGATTGCAGGAACCAATTATTTATTCAAACTTTACTATAGATATAAATAAGCATTTTATTTCAATTGAACTTTAACTGCGAACAAACGAACTCATATTACCAAGGAGTACAAGAACTAAGTAACAAACAATGACTTTAGGTAATACCAGTGTATGCCGGCAGCATGTCGTAATGTATTACTGACTGGCTTACAACAATTAATTCTAAATTGACACGAAAACACAATAAAATCTATTTCTTATTCATAAATACTTATGGTACACAAACACGCACAAATTCAATCTATATGAAATTGCATAATTAACTTGTTTTTGACCTTAGACCCCTTTTACTTTAAAATCGATTCTCACGTCAACATTCGTCGTTATTGGATATCTAAATCCGATACATTATGACCAGCCCGCCAAGTTTTTCGACATAGGTGTTGAAATCCCGAGAAACAGGGGCAAGCTGTGCGCTTAAAATTGACTTGGGCATTGACTGATCCAGAAGGAGCCGAAGATATAGCATTCTACCCGTAAAATGCCTTTTAACTATAGCTTTGAAGAACTAGGTGAAAGGTGTCAGGAAATACAGACCCCACAAGAGAGTTCCACCCTTTTGCTCTTGGTGAGACTTCTCCCGTTGTTTTGTGATTCGCTGGAGAAATAAGGATGTAGAAATGATATCGAGTAGTCCTGACTGTCCTAAAACCGTTCATATTTATCAGTTCTTTCACCTTTAAAACCTTACTTGTGATAGCACTAGGGAAAGTTTTGTGAATGTTTGTCACAACCACGCCCCATAATGGCGGAATGGATTTGTAAGTTTGGCACAAAGTCAAAGATTATTTATTTATTTATTATTTATTTAAGCCTTGCAATACATATAATTTATAATATAATAACGTGCTTCAATTTTATTAATCTACATATTACAAATCATCCCATTGTTGGGCAAAGGCCTCCCCCATCCTATTCCAATTTTTTTTTGTCAAAGTCAAAGATAGATCACATATAATACCAGAAAAAATCATAAGATACTTTTTATATTGGATAAATATAAGATCCCTGGGGATTGTGAATAAAACCACTGGGTGGAAGCTAATTTTAATCAGTTTTTAATCAGTTGCATGCAGTTCCTGGAATTCTATTTTTAAACGACTTCAAAAATAGGAGGAGGTTCTATGTTCGACGCGTTTTCTTTTTTCATATGTAAGTAATTACTTTTTCGAGGGCGGGTAGGTGAAAATAACACACCCATTTTGAAATCAC
The DNA here is from genome assembly GCA_951394255.1 of Polyploca ridens. NCBI lineage: Eukaryota > Metazoa > Arthropoda > Insecta > Lepidoptera > Drepanidae > Polyploca > Polyploca ridens. The sequence continues at coordinate 3,371,781 of OX596272.1, read as the reverse complement.
GAAATTTAATTTTTTATTTTAAATAGTATAAACAATTATTACAGTCAAAATTTTTATGTCAAATTAAAGCTTAAGACACCCTACTTGCCGGTTAGTGTTATCTCCTTAATCGCCTTTAGCACTACATTTTTCTTGCATCATCACTGCACTTCACTTTACCATGGAGGATATCAAGGAGTCAGTATCCCAAATGCAACACCTCTTCACGAAGCAGATGGAAGACTTTCAGGCGCAGCTGCAGAAGTCTTCAGCCCCTACCACCATTTCATCCTTAACGGCAGAGTTTGCATCCTTCAAAACCTTTGTCCTGGCTGCACTTCAAACCCTTCAAAATCAGGTGCAGTTTATCTCACGCAGCCAGGACAACATGGAAATGCAGAGTCGTCGAAAAATTCTGCTTTTCCATGGTTTGCCTGAGAGTGATAATGAAGATACCGCAGCAGCCGTAGTGAAGACAGTTGTAGACAAGCTTAAGGTGGCGGATTTTAATGCAATCAGCATTAGTCGCTGTCATCGTATGGGTCGTGCGACGCCTGATAAATGTAGACCAATACTTGTGAAGATCCGCGACATAGCTTTGCGAAGTAAAATCTGGAGTGCAAAGGCCAGTCTCAAGGGCTCGGGTATTACTATGTCTGAATTCTTGACAAAATCGCGGCACGACGTTTTTATGACGGCGCGTCATCGTTTTGGAGTGATGAAGACTTGGACCCGCGATGGCTCTGTTTTCGTGTTGGGGCCAGACGACGTGCGGCATCGAGTGACCTCTCTATCGGAGTTGGACAAAATAGGTGAGCCGGCCACTACAACTAATAATAGTCCCAAACATGCAGTAACTGCCTCCAAGAATGTAGTGCCAAAGAGTAGACGTGCCGCCGCTGCTATCAGGAAATAGCTTCATGTCCTCATTAGTCACATATTCGGTTCCTAATATCAGCAGTACTAGTATAGTTGTAGGTATTATACGTATCTTGTTATTAATTCTACTTTATTCTACCCGTAGCAATCACTTTTTATTTAATTTGTTATCACCGTCAAGTTTCTATTTGTTTTTATATGTCAAACTAAACTAATGTCATTCTGTCAAAATACGTCGTTGTTGTTTAGTCAATATGTCAAAGGCAGGCAATGGACTGCATAGACGGAGCCATACAGCCTATAGTGTTTGACACTAATATCATTGTTTTTTTTCTTTTTTATTTGATCTTTTTTTTTAATGTTGCGTTTTAGTTATTGTACCTATATTATACTCTTTAATTATTAATTTCCATTTTACTATATCGTACTTAGTACATTTTATTCACGAAATGTTATTATTTTAATTTGAAGATTTTATTTTGTTATTTAATGTGTTATTTTATCATATAGATAATACTTTTTATTTTTAATAAGAGCACAACCGGCGGGTATAGAGTTATTATATATACATACTAAGCTTTTAAAGTAGGCTTTAATAGTTAATTATTATTATTTATATACATTATCTATATTTATTATTTATATTATGTTAAATATATCAAATAGTAGCAATAATGACAGTGGAGATTACTTCTCATTTTCTTCTACTGATAGCAGCATTGAAGATAGTTTTTCAAGCATTCCATCCCTTTCAGATGTCCTCGAGAATGAATTTTCTGATGTACCTAAAAATTTTAATGTTATTCATATTAATGCGCAAAGTATTCCGGCACACTTCACTGATATGCTGGCATCATTTAATATTAAAAATATTCATGCTATATTAGTCTCTGAGTCGTGGCTTAAGCCTTGTCTCCCTTCCACATCTTACTCTCTTCCCGGTTTTCGCCTTATCCGTAATGACCGTACCGGTGGTGGTGGTGGCGGTGTGGCTATCTATCTACGCTCACATATTCCTTTCTCGGTTATTAGTATGTCTGCACAGCCACCTCCTCCAGATGCTGGTGAACATTTATTTATTGAAGTGCTTTTCTCGCAAATTAAAGTTCTTCTCGGAGTCTTTTATTGTCCATCGTTACGTATCAACTATTTTTCATCATTCGAGAAGATCCTAGAAGATCATGTCCCTTCTTACTATCATTCCATTATTATGGGAGATTTCAACACTTGCCTCCTTAAGAAAGACTCACGTTCTTTGTCACTAGAGTCTATTGTTACTTCAAGCAACATGCAAATACTTTCTCTTAATGCAACACATCATTTTCCAAACTCAACTCCCTCCCTTCTGGATCTTATTTTTGTGTCATCATTTCAGCATGTTGCGAAGCATGGCCAATATCCCGCCGATGCCTTCTCATATCATGATTTGATATTCTTGTCATATAAACTCCGTCCTCCTAAAGATAAACCTAAAATTATTCTTCAGCGTAACTTTAGTGGTATTAATCAAGAACAATTTAATGAGGATGCGCAAAATATTGACTGGAGTCCTGTCACTAGTGCAGAGTCAGTAGATGATCAAGTGGCCATTTTCAATCATATAATAACTCAACTTTATGATAAACATGCCCCTCTGAAGGCTATTAAACTAAAACATCTTCCCGCACCGTGGCTTACAGAAGACCTGAAAGTTTTAATGCACAAAAAGACTATAGCCAAAAGTAGATACAAGTGTCGTTCAAATGATGTCAACAAGACTAAATATGCCCGTGCTCGGAATCGCTGCAATACAGTGTTCAGGGATGCTCAACGTCGGCACATCCACCAATCCGTTGAAAACGGAGACCCAGCTAAAGTTTGGAAATTTCTTCGGTCAATAGGAGTTGGTAAATCTCGACAAGAGTCTATTCCTAAAGATTTAGACATTAATTCTCTAAATATTCATTTTTCCTCTTCGTCTAACATCAATGATTCGATTAAAACTGCGACAATACAATTTCTTTCTACCATACCAACTCCTGATAATAATCCTTTTATGTTAAATCAATTTTCTGCTTGTGATGTTAAGAAGAGCGTATTATCGATTTCATCCAATGCGGTGGGAATTGACGGTATTAGTCGAAATATGCTTGTCCCTATCCTAGATTTTATCCTACCTATACTTTGTAGCTTCTTGAACTCCTGCATTACTAATAATATATTTCCTACTCTGTGGAAAGAAGCACAAATTATACCGTTACCTAAAAAGCCTAACCCAAAATCCTTTTCCGAATACCGTCCTATTTCTATTCTCCCATTCCTATCCAAAGTCCTTGAGCGTTTAGTTCACACTCAACTTAGTAATTACCTTACCAAACATGATTTGCTCAATCCTCTCCAATCCGGTTTTCGACCTGGCCACAGTACGGTGACTGCACTCCTTAAAATTACAGATGACATACGTTTGGGTATGGATAACGGTCATCTCACTGTGCTGACTCTACTAGATTTCAGCAATGCTTTCAACACCGTCAACTTTGATATTCTTCTCGCAATACTACGCTCTATTAACATATCTCCAACAGTTATTGATTGGTTTCGAAGTTACTTACATGGTCGTCGGCAGCGGGTACGCCTCGAGGAATCTTTTTCTTCGTGGTGTGACACGTCTGCTGGGGTACCTCAGGGTGGCGTTTTGTCTCCTCTTCTATTTGCCATTTTCATTAATTCTGTATCAACTCACATCACTTCTCCCTATCACTTGTATGCTGACGATCTCCAAATTTATTGCCATGCTCCTCTTCACAATCTTGCTAGTGCCATTGAAACAACTAACTCTAACCTTTCTCGTATAGCTGAATGGAGTAATGCATTTGGTCTTAAAATTAATCCTTCGAAAACTCAGGTTATAATTCTTGGCAGTTCCCGAAGGATTTCAAAAGTTAACTGGTCTGATCTGCCTAAAGTTCAGTTTTGTGGTGCCACTGTTCCTTATAGTGATAATGTAAAAAACTTGGGTCTAATCATGGACCAATGTCTCACATGGGGTCCTCAGATGGCGGCAGTCAGTCGCAAGTTGTTTGCATCAGCCGGTTCCCTGAGAAGACTCCGTAATTTCTTGCCTACTGCCACTAAAGTTGCGCTCGCGCAGTCTCTTCTGCTACCCGTTTTAGATTACGCCGATGCCTGCTATCTAGACCTCACGGAGGACCAGCTACATAAACTTGAGCGACTTCAAAACTTCTGCATAAGATTTATATTTGGCTTGCGCAAATATGATCATGTCTCCCAATATCGTGCTAAACTCAAGTGGCTTCCTATACGCCTTCGCCGGAATACTCATATACTTTCTCTTCTTTATACAATACTGTTTGTTCCCTCCGCCCCACGCTATCTTAAGGAACGTTTTGATTTCCTTCAGTCACTCAGGTCATCAGAAAATCTTATTTTGAAAACACCGTTACATGACAGCTCCTTTTATGATAAATCATTTACCGTCCAAGCGGTTCGCCTCTGGAATGCATTGCCGGTTTCAATAAAGAGAGCGCCATCACTTCCAGTATTTAAAGATTATGTTAAAAAGTTCTATCTTTCTATAAACTAAGCTGCTATGAATGTTTTTATTGCCTAGTACCTATATTTATATGTATCGTAGTATAATATTTGGTTTGTATTTATTTGTACAGTATCTATTATATTCCTATACTTATATATATATATATATATATGTAAATTATTTTTATATGTATTTAATATATTTTTAACTATGTAAGTACTTATTTTATTTATTGATTTATCTTTTTTATTTTCTTTATCATAAAATGACACCACCGTCTTTTATAGTATATTGATTCCTCTCCATCCAAAGGTTGTCTGGAAGAGATCGCTTCTTAGCGATAAGACCGCCCATTGTACAGTAATTAATTTTAAGTACTTTTGTTCTCTTTTTATTGTTTTTGTTTTTTTTTGGTGTGCAATAAAGAGTTATCTATCTATCTATCTATCTAATTACAGACGCGAACCAACGCGACGGGGGTCTATGTTTGACCACAGTATCACCATGTAAGATAATAGGCCGAAGTCGGTAAATATACCAAGTCTAGTGGCTCTCAAATGTATCTATCGAAACGCCCCGGCAGGTTTTCAACATCAGGGTATTAGCCAGCCAGGCGGGTACTACAAAGTAGGTACCCTAACACCGGGCTACGGTTTTTTTCCTTACGATGTTTTTATTGATTCAAACCTTAATCTCATGGTAGGATTCAAACCCATGACTTTCGAATTCAATATCACAATCACAGAGCTATCATCACAAAAAAATCCAGAGTTGGATTCTCCGTTAAATTATGTATGACCTATATTAGTGTAAAATTGGGCCTTAAACTCACTAAAATAGGACATCCTTACCCAGTAACGAATATTGACAAATAATACAGTACTTTTTGAAATTTCGATTTAATTTCCTAATATTTAATGGTACTTAAGAGGGTTTAGTACGTAATAACGCACAATGCCGCAATATTCCAGGTTTTCGGTGTGACACTACTCAGTTATATTAATAGTTATTCATTTGCGTTGTCATAAATCCAATAGGACATTTATTTTTTTACTTTTCTAATAGGAAAAAACATTAAATAGACAATTTGTTATTTAGTTTGGAGTAGTTCTTTGAGAGACCTTTTTTGAATTTTACGGAACATGCTGTCTTTGCAGTCAAATAGGTATTAAAGTACTTGAAACAAAAAAATACAAAAATACATGTTAAAAAGTTCATATTGTCTTCTAGTTTTCTAATAAATAACATCATAACGTTTTGTACATTTTTGTTTTGAAAATGACAAAACAATACCGCGTAAAAATTAAGATTTTTATCGATGTTTAGCGCTGTTTTTAATATGGAAATCGAATTTCAAACTTCATAATTACTATTTATTAATACGTAGCAGTTAATGCTTAAAATTATTACATTTAAAAAATCCTTAAAAATGTTATAATTATTTTATACCGAATATTTTAAAACTGCTATATAAATCGATTGCGGAGGCCACGGCTCGCCAATAATAATCCGCTTCCCCAATAATAATCCGCTTCCCCAATAATAATCCGCTTCCCCAATAATAATCCGCTTCTCCAATAATAATCCGCTTCCCTCTAATTAGTCGCAACTCGTTCTAATAATGAAGTCCGTCCCCTCCCCTCGGTAACAGCCCTGAGCCGAGGCTCGGCCCCAACTGGGGCACCCTCAGGCCATGTTACCTAAATCTAAACCGGTTGAGAGCTTGCTCGCCGAACTTGTCCGCGTAAGGGTACTTAGGCTAGCTTTGGGCCAGTACCTTCATGTCCATTTCAAAAAAAAAAAAAAAAAAAAAACCACGGCTCGGCAGACCCGGCTCCGCCGTCTCAGAGAGAGGACGTATCGCGCTGTTTTCCGCGCGCTAAGTTCGCCAACATATTATTACGATTGAGAGTATTGCTACAATCGCCCGCATTATAGCGCGCTCTTACCACTTATGATACTTGGGTTGATAAGTTAAGTTATATTGATAAATGGTAACTGTTTTTTAAATTACGTTACGCCAGTAACTGTTTTGAATAATAAGCTGACAAATATGCAAATTTTTTTTTTTTTGTTATTGTTAATAAATGTCTTCTACCGGAAATCATCGCCTAGAAAGGCACGATCGATCAATGCCAATCAGAAGCAATGGATAAATATCAAATATAAGGGCGGCCTTATGTTTGAAAATTCCTCCGTTTATATACACTAATAATAATACCTACTATAAAAGAAAAGATTTGTATTTTTGTATGTTTTGTTTGTTTGTAATTTCAATAATTTTCAAAAACGACTGTACGATCTTTCACCACTAGAATGCATGTTACCTATCATATCACTAAGTAAAATAGGCAATATTATAAAGTGACATTTTGGCTACGGTAACCGCTTACCATCAGACGGGCCGTAAGCTTGTTTACCGACTTTGTGGTATAAAAAATATATATATTTGAGGTCATATAACATGAATCTTTGCTGAAAAGGGGATAGAACCTTTGTGGCATAGCTAGCCGCCGCCATTTTGATTTTTTTTCAATGTCGCGGCGCACGATGTAACTGGTATATATGGGTAGAGGACACATATACAAACAAAAAATGTTAATCCATATGGTGGCCTAAAGTGTCACGTTTCCGAGATATTTGGAGGTAAAGATCGCCATATGAGAATTATGACAATCATTAAAAATTTACTTATTACGTGTTTATATGCATTCGATTGTATTCAAATAATAGTCCCCAGGTTGATTTATCAATTTTTTTGAATAGAGTAAAACTAGGAGCACGAAAAACAATATTTTTAATTACTTACCTACTAAACAGCATCGTATTCGCTATGAACCACAATGTTGTCAAAGAAGTTCGGATCGTGACTTGTTTTCCATCTTGTCATTATTATACAAACAAAAATGACAATTCTTGTCCTAAAATCTATGTTACCAAGTTAATTGGAACTAAAGATCGCTAAGTAATGCTCCCTGGGCGCCAAAATTGCAATAGCGTCGTAAATAAATAAAAAAAACCCGATCCCGCGGGCGTCCCGACCTAATAATTTCCACCTAAATGAAAGTCCCGTCTTCGCGGAAGACTGCTTACGTGCACACAATGCCAAAAAGGCGATAGATCAGACCCGACGTATTACAGGCCTATTGCCATCACCTCCCATTCTCTCCAATGTCATGTAGCGAGTGATCAACACGCAACTCTTGAGATATCTAGAGGATCACGATTTGTTGAGTGACCGACAATATGGCTTCCGCCATAGTCCCTTGGCTGTGATGTGTCTATGTATACACTAGAAGGTCACCAGCCGAGTGGTCACTTGCCATTGAGAGTCAAGGTGGCGAAGGCGTTCGATCGGGTCCGGCACCGGTGTTCTCTAACGGAGTTACCAGCATATGGGCTTCCCGAGGGACTATGCAAATGGACCGCCAATTTTCTGTCCAGCAGATGCATAAGAGCTGAGAGATATAAATGCTGGCGTCCCGCAAGGGTCTGTACTGTCCCCAACACTGTTCCTACTGCATATCAATGAAATGCTGTCTATTGACGGCATTCATTGTACAGAGGATGCGCATCGCCCGCGCCGCACCACCTACCCGGCTCACTGACCCACTGCCTGTGTCTACTACGTCGGCCCCTTTTACGAAGCCCATGCCTGAATAGGAATCGAAGCGGGCTTGTGATGATGGTTTTGAGATAGTGCAAAGCAGGAAGCACTGTCAGAAAACGAATAAGAACCGATGCGGGACAGCTCCAGTGGAGCCCAAGCAAACCATGTGTGCTGCCATGCCAAACACTCCGGTGTATATTTCTCGTCTACACTACGCTACCAAGGCGGAGGACATCGTGTAGTACATTCGCCAAAGAATCAAGTACTCGCTGAGGGTGCAGCTGTTGGAATCAAGCCGCAACGTCAACGTCAACATAGTGCAGTGCAGTAGTGTTAACTAACATAGGCTTAAATGTTTTATACTAACAAAAATGTTTTATTATAATATTTATGTTAGTTTGTAAGGTATTTATCTATGGGCCACAGTAGCTTGATAATAAAGATTTATTATTATTATTGCAAATATTCCTCGTTTCGTGGTGGATGAAAGCCGCGAACGGCTTGTGTCTGAAATCGAGAGCTCACTAACTAGTGTCTCCGATTACGGTCGACTAAACCTAGTCCATTTCAACCTCACTAAGACCCAAGTATGCGCGTTCACCGCTAAGAAAACCCCATTTACTGTGGCTTCACAATTCCAGAACACGGACATCACTGAAACTGTCCTCGGCATCGACATTTCTAACGACGTCAATCTACGACTGTCTAGAAGACAAGGTTAAGCTAGCATCCAAATAACTCGAAGTGCTCAACAGAGCGAAGCAGTACTTCACATCGAGGCAAAGGCTGCAACTTTACAAGTCCCAAGTCCGGCCTTATATGGAGTACTGCTCTTACCTGGATACCAGTTTGGGCCTTTAGGCTCGGTTCAGCGACGTGCCATTAGAATCGTCGACGATCCCGAGCTCACAAGCGGCTTAGGGCCCCTCAATCTGAGGAGAGACTTTGCCTCCTTATGTGTGTTCTACCGCTTGTACAACAGACAGTGTTCTGTAGAAGTGTTTAACATGATGCCTACGGCTACCTTCTACCATCGCTAGTCTCGCCATTGACGGGAAGTCCATCCTCACACATTGGAACCTAAATAGTTTCGAACTATGCGGTCTCACGGGAGCTTTCTTCGCATACAATTAGGCGGGCCGTATGTTTGTTTGCTACCTAAGTAGTGTAAAAAAACCTTTTATTTAAAGGTTTGAGGTCACGGCTTGTTTCTATTATGTGTTTTATTTTATTTTTAAAACCGTGATGCACTATTATTTGACCATTATTGCTTAAAAACAAGAACATAAATTGTACTTAATCAACATTAAACTATTGTCATTCGTCTCATATTATATATACATCGATATTCCAATATCTCGGTAACATGATATTTTAAGACAAGTATTGTCATTTTTTGGTTAATAACGGCGACATGGAAAACAAGTTAACCACTACGATCCGAGCTACTTGACAACATTGTGTTTCATTGCGAATATTGCGATGCGGTTTAGTAGGTAACCAATTAATTATATATATATTGTTTTTTCGTGCTCCATGTTTACTATATTCTAATAAATAGTTAAATCAACCCGGGAACTATTATTTGAATACAATCTAATGCATATAAACACGTAATAAGTTCATTTTTAATGATTGTCGTAATTCTCATTTGGCGATCTTTACCTCCAAATATCTCGGAAACGTGACACTTTAGGTCACCATATTGCTTAACATTTTTTGTTTGTATAAGTGTCCTCTACCCAAATATATCACTTACACCGTGCGCCGCGACATTGAAAAAAAATCAAAATGGCGGCGGGTGGCTATGCCAGCTCCCATACAAAAAAGTTCGTACCCCTTTGAAAAAAGTGTCCGCCATTTTGAACTATTTCGTTACTGGTCCGATTGCTATCAAAATTGATATTTGAGAGACCCTTGGGACATATAACATAAATCTTTGCACAAAATTTGAAAAAAGTGTCCGCCATTTTGAACTATTTCGTTACTGGTCCGATTGCACTCAAAATTGACATTTGAGAGACCTTTGGGACATAAAACATGAATCTTTGCTCAAAATTTGAAAAAAGTGTCCGCCATTTTGAACTATTTCGTTACTGCTTTGGTATTCTGAAACGTTTTTGACGGCAACCGACGACATCACATGACGTATTCCGTTGTGACGGTTAGTCCGGGAGGTAGCGTTGCAAACACAAAAGTCATAGTAAGCCGGCTGACGTTGAAATGTATAGTTGATCTTATATGACTAATAAGTGAACCGACCGTCTGCTCAAGTAAGTGCTCAAGTCTACCACATCCGTCGTCAGCCACTCCCAGTAATAAAAAGACATAGTACGCCGGCTCAAACTTGTTTCATAAGTATTTGACATCATACTGAGCTGAAAAAAAATCGTCTGCTGCATGGTGGAGGGGGGAACACGCGTCAGCTGCTCGCATGAATTTTTTTAAAAAAAAGTTTACCCCTTCCGTAACCTTCCAATCCTAAACCCACCGCGGGTGCATCGCTGATGCGTGGTTCACTTATTAGCCATTCAAGATCTATTGAAAAAGATGGCCATCGATCGGCGTATTAATACTACCTAAAATGCATCAGTACCTCCCGGACTATTGCATGTCGAAACAATTGAATACTTGAATTGGTCAAAAGAATTAAAATGGACTGGAAGGTGTATTGTAAACATCAATTGCGCTCTGCGGGTGGATTTCATTTATTTTAATGATCTGAGCTGTAATCCCAAGCCAAGCAAACTTATGATATGGAAACTAGATAAAGGCAAATTTTATTTCATATTTTAGTAAAACTTAATGTACCGAATATACCAATTTTAAAGGTTTAATATGAGGGCTATTCAGTAGTTTAACTTTATCTTAATATTTAGGACATAAACTTCACAAAAAGAAACTAGATATAGCGCCCATATTTTGAAAATATTTATATAATTAACTTTTTTTCACAAATTATGTTTAATAACATACTCGTATGTAGGTACATACTACTAATTTGACGAGGTATTTTTTTATAAGGAATAATAAAAATAATCCAGATATCAAAGACTTCTATCTAGAATTTGTAAGAATTTTAGCATTTCCAGTAAATAAAAATGCATTGACTTTTATAGTGCTGGGCACAATTTAATCAATGTTTATTTCAACGAGAATAGTAAAAAGAATTACTCGCCAAAAGTCTCAACTGTTGAGCTTGATGACGTTTTTCCAAGATATCTTCATCATTAGCTGATTTAAGGATGCCCATTATATGACTTATCCGAGCCGCAGACATCTGAAATATGTATACCAACTCTATAACCACTATAAAATTAGTATCATCATCATATTCTGACACGAGATGTCCTCTGCTGAATATGGCCTTTGTTCTCCATTGATTTCGACAAAGAACAGTCTTGGATTTATAATAAATAATTTATAATAAAACATACTTACTTTAAATATCATAACTTTACACAGAAACTATCATAAATGAAAGTGATCAACAAAGTGACAGGTTTTTTTTTATAATGGATACATAATACGACCTTAATAGGAGCTTCCTAAAATTAAACATTAATTAATTGACCAATTGAAAAATGTAGCACCGCACTACGAATGTATAGAGAATAGACCGCGTCGACGGACGTCGTCGTCGTCAGCTGTCAAAAAAGAACAGAATTGCACTACTGCTCCGATTGCACTCAAAATTGACATTTGAGAGACCCTTGGGACATAAAACATGAATCTTTGCTCAAAATTTGAAAAAAAGTGTCCGCCATTTTGTACTATTTCGTTACTGGTCCGATTGCTATCAAAATTGATATCTGAGAGACTCTTGGACCATATAACATGAATCTTTGCTCAAAATAGAAAAAAAGTGTCCGCCATTTTGAACTATTTCGTTACTGGTCCGATTGCTATCAAAATTGATATTTGAGAGACCCTTGGGACATATAACATGAATCTTTGCTCAAAATTTGAAAAAAGTGTCCGCCATTTTGAACTATTTCGTTACTGGTCCGATTGCTATCAAAATTGATATTTGAGAGACCCTTGGGTCATATAACATGAATCTTTGCTCAAAATTTGAAAAAAGTGTCCGCCAAATTGAACTATTTCGTTACTGGTCCGATTGCTATCAAAATTGATATTTGAGAGACCCTTGGGTCATATAACATGAATCTTTGCTCAAAATTTGAAAAAAGTGTCCGCCAAATTGAACTATTTCGTTACTGGTCCGATTGCTATCAAAATTGATATTTGAGAGACCCTTGGGACATATAACATGAATCTTTGCTCAAAATTTGAAAAAAGTGTCCGCCATTTTGAACTATTTCGTTACTGGTCCGATTGCTATCAAAATTGATATTTGAGAGACCCTTGGGTCATATAACATGAATCTTTGCTCAAAATTTGAAAAAAGTGTCCGCCATTTTGAACTATTTCGTTACTGGTCCGATTGCTATGAAAATTGATATTTGAGAGACCCTTGGGACATATAACATGAATCTTTGCTCAAAATTTGAAAAAAGTGTCCGCCATTTTGAACTATTTCGTTACTGGTCCGATTGCTATCAAAATTGATATTTGAGAGACCCTTGGGACATATAACATGAATCTTTGCTCAACATTTTAAAAAAGTGTCCGTCATTTTGAACTATTTTGTTACTGGTCTGATTGCTCTCAAAATTGATATTTGAGAGACTCCTGGACCATATAACATGAATCTATGCTCAAAATTGAAAAAAGTGTCCGCCATTTTGAACTATTTTGTTAGAGGTCCGATTGCTATCAAAATTGATATTTGAGAGATTCTTGTACACACGGCTACGCATCAAGCTATACATTTCCAGTATAAGCTGATCTCGCATTGTATAGGATTTCCGTACAATGAGAGGTCAGCTTATATTGGATATGTATAGCTTGATCTGTAGACGTGTGTACCATATAACATGAATGTTTGCAAAAAATTGAAAAAGTGTCCGCCATTTTGAACTATTTTGTTACTGGTCTGATGTTCTCAAAATTGACATTTTAGAGACCCCTGGACCATATAACATGAATGTTTGCAAAAAAAAATTAAAAAATGTCCGCCATTTAGAACTATTTTGTTAATGGTCTGATTGCTCTCAAAATTGATGTTTGAGAGACTCTTGGACCGTATAACATGAATCATTGCTTAAAATTAAAAAAAAGTGTCCCTCAAATAACAATTTTGATAGCAATCGGACCTGTTACAAAATAGGTCAAAATGGTGGACGCATTTTTGGATTTTGAGAGAATATTCATGTTTTGTAATCCCAAGGCCTCTCAAATCTCAATTTTGATAGTAATCAGACCAGTAACAAAATTGTTCAAAACGGCGGACACTTTTTTAATTTTTTTTTGCAAACATTCATGTTATATGGTACAAGAGCCTCTCAAATATCAATTTTGATAGCAATCGGACCTCTAACAAAATAGTTCAAAATGGAGGACACTTCTTTTTCAATTTTGAGCAATGATTCATGTTATATGGTCCAAGAGTCTCTCAAATATCAATTTTGTGAGCTATCAGACCAGTAACAAAATAGTTCAAAATGGCGGACACTTTTTTCAAATTTGAGCAAAGATTTATGTTATATGGTCCAAGCGTCCCTCAAATGTCAATTTTGAGAGCAATCAGACCAGTAACTAAATAGTTCAAAATGGCGGACACTTTTTTCAAATTTGAGCAAAGATTTATGTTATATGGTCCAAGCGTCCCTCAAATGTCAATTTTGAGAGCAATCAGACCAGTAACTAAATAGTTCAAAATGGCGGACACTTTTTTCAATTTTGAGCAAAGATTCATGTTATATGGTCCAAGAGTCTCTCTAATATAAATTTTGAGAGCAATCAGACTAGTAACAAAATAGTTCAAAATGGCGGACACTTTTTTTTCAAATTTGAGCAAAGATTCATGTTATATGGTCCAAGCGTCCCTCAAATATCACTTTTGAAAGCAATCGGACCAGTAACTAAATGGTCCAAAATGGCGGACACTTTTTTTTTTATTTTGAACAAATATTCATGTTATATGGTACAAGAGTCTCTCAAATATCAATTTTGATAGCAATCGAACCTCTAACAAAATAGTTCAAAATGGCGGACACTTTTTTTTCAATTTTGAGCAAAGATAAATGTTATATGGTCCAAGAGTCTCTCAAATATCAATTTTGAGAGCAATCAGACCAGTACCAAAATAGTTCAAAATGGCGGACACGTTTTTAATTTTTTTTGCAAACATTCATGTTATATGGTCCAAGTGTCTCTAAAATATCAATTTTGAAAGCAATCAGACCAGTTACAAAATAATTCAAAATGGCGGAAACTTTTTTGGATATCGAAAAAAAAATCGTGTTTTGTAATCCCAAGGCCCATCAAATCTCAATTTTGAGAGCAATCGGACCAGTAACAAAATAGTTCATAATGGCCGACACTTTTTTCAATTTTGAGCAAAGATTCATGCTATGTGGTCCAAGGGTCTCACTTTTTTGGATATTGAAAAAAAAATCGTGTTTTGTAATCCCAAGGCCCATCAAATCTCAATTTTGAAAGCAATCGGACCAGTTATTAAATAGTACAAAATGGCGGACACTTTTTCAATTTTTAGAAATTCATGTTATATGGGTCTCTTATATATCAATGAGACAAAATTTGATAAGAATCGGTCAAGCCGGTTCTGAGGACTTTTATTACAAACTCCGTGACAGGAGAATTTTATACAGAATGTATACGACAATACGATAATAAATGAAACCATGTAAAGTACTCATGTAAACGATCAACTTTTACTATGGGACCAACTTGGAAATCGCAGAAAAAACCGGCCAAGTGCGAGTCGGACTCGTACACAGAATATTAACAAACTCTGCTATGAAAAAAAAAAACGCCAAAAATATTGAATGAAAGGTAAATGCGGTTTACGTATTATGATGTATTAAAAAGAAACTACTTACTAGATCTCGTTCAAACCAATTTTTTGGTGGAAGTTTGCATGGTAATGTACGCACGGCTACAGATTTGGAAGTGTCTCTCGCGCAAACTATTCAGTTTAGAAAAAAAAAATATTCCTCAATATCGTTTTTGAAGACCTATCCATAGATACCCCACAAGTATGGGTTTGATGAAAAAAAATTTTTTGAGTTTCAGTTCTTATTATGGGGAACCCTCAAAATATATTGTCTTTTTTCTATTTTTGTGTGAAAATCTTAATGCGGTTCCATGCTTACCAAGTTTCAACAGTATAGTTCTTATAAATACGGAAAAAAGTGGCTGTGACATACGGACGGACAGCCAGACAGACAGACATGACAAATCCATAAGGGTTCCGTTACTGCTTTTCATACAATTCTTATGAAATTTTGTGTGTATATTCAGTAGGTCTGAGAATAGGACTTAAACTATTATTCATACCCATAGGAGAGCCGGGACTATATTGAATTATTTTAAGAAAACCAAATAAAAGTTTAATTAGATAAATTAGGTATATAGGTACCTGAACTACTTTGTTTACTAGTGTAAAAAAAATTTATTCAGTACTTTGTACTATACATATAACTACATACTTATAACCTAATTCAACCTACCAGATACCTTCTTTATAATATTATAGTTTTACATCGACATGAAGCCATACTGAAGTATCAAAATAATAACGCGCGCAGTATGTTGGCGGAAGAGCCGCACCAATGTTGGCCCCGCGTGTGCCCGCGTTAACTCGGCTTGGCGCTGGCAAATACCTAAACTCGAGCGCGGCCGGGTAGCTTATATGCTCTTAATTGTATTTCTTCCCTAAAATAAGTCTAATCATTCGCAGCCCACCTAATGTATACAATCGACGGGCGAGTTGGCGCAGTTGGTTAAGGTTCACCTTACGCGCCGCAGGTCGTGGGTTCGATTCCCACACAGGACATGCATTTGTGTGCATGAACATGTCTGTATGTCCTGAGTCTGGGTGTAATTATGTATATTAAGTATGTATTTACAAACAAAAAGTAGTATATGTAATTATATCAGTTATCTGATTTCCATAGTACAAGCTCTGCTTAGTTTGGGATCAGGTGACCGTGTGTGAGGAATGTCCCAGGATATTTTATTTTAATAGTTGGTCAACACAGGCTTAAGAGAAAGATGCCGCGAGATAATATATGTTATAGGAGGTACCTACATGTATTATAGTAACTAGCAGGCCGGACACTTAACAAGACCCTTACAGGAATCATTCCGAAAATGGCAAACAATATTTGTCGAAAAGTTGGATAAATTATGAATTCAAAGTTAAGTATACGCTTTCTCTAGGAATTTCGAAATGTATATGCAATGCTACATATCATAAATATTACCAATAGTGTTTCATACAGGTTAACTTACCTATAAAATAATCGACACTCAATAACTCCTTTCTAAAAAACCTCAATTTTACCGTTAAAACAGTTCAACGTTACACATCACTAGAGCCTATTTTGGTTTTAAATGTCACTTTGAAAAAAAAAAAACAAAGTCATCAACTGGAATGTGCAATATTTACTTTTTTTTATAAAGATGTGAATGACCGCGCTCTCCGAGCTAAAATGGTGCGTGTAAGCCAACTGAACGTTTTTGCCGTACTAAAATATAATGTACAGTTATATTTGTAGATTTACTTACTGTCACTAGCAGTGCAATGTTATTTTGCGTTAAATCAACATAACTGTTATTTGTAGCGTTGAAAATAAAGCATTTTATTATAACTTATATTATGCTATGTGATACTTGGTTACTAAATATTTGAATTGATTCACGAGTGACATAAACTTTAAGTGTATTTTACCCAATTTATTGGTGAAAATTAATGCTCAAATTTTAATGACAACACAAACTTTAGTCAAGACTCAAAGTAAACTAAATTTTAATTCAATTGCTGCAGTTTCGACTCAAGATTCTATTTATCTTTTGATTAATATTCTGATATCCTGAATTCTGCAAAGAAAAGCAAGTGTAAATTAAATGCAATGAAAATAGAACTGGTAAAAGAGGTGCAAGAAATTTCTATTCAAATGTTACCGAACTTCTCTGATAAAAACATTATAATAATATAATGAAGGGATCTTATTAGATTATAGTCGTATTGCTAAAATAAGACTCAGATAAAAGTTATATTCCGATAGCTTTCTACACCACAATATATTATGATTAGGATTCCAATTTAGGCATTTGAATTTTCTTAGGAATACTCAAATTCAATTTTTTTCAAATTCAAAAAGCATTTATTCAATTTAGGCCCTGATAAGGCACTTATGAACGTTAACAAATGGCTCTACACCGGTTCCAAATACAACTTGAACTGAGAAGACTCCGGCAAGAAACTCAGCAAGTGTTTTTTTTTTTTAAATATGTAAATAGAAGTATTACAATTACAAAATATATATAACAATAGCCTGCGAAGCGAACAATTCATTCAAATGCATTCTTGTCATCTACAAAATCAGAAACTTTATAGTACCCTATCGTGCATAACTTCTGTTTAACTATCTTTTTGAATCTATGTATAGGTAGCTCTTGGATTTCTTTGGGTACTTTATTATAGAAACGTATACATTGCCCCTTGAAAGAGTTAAGGACTTTGCTGAGCCGAGTTAAAGGTACAGCAAGTTTGTGCTTATTTCTAGTGTTCAAACTATGAGTGTCACTATTCTTAGGAAAGTTATTTAAGTTTTTCCTCACATGAATAAGATTTTCATATATGTACTGTGACGACACTGTCATTATATTAATAGATTTAAACTTGTCTCTCAAAGAATCTCTAGGCCTTATTTTATATATTGCGACACCAGCCTTCTTCTGCAGTATAAAAATTCTATTGATTTCGGCACCACTACCCCAGAGGAGGATACCGTAAGACATTAAACTGTGAAAGTAACTGAAATAAACTAATTTTGCCATAGATTCGTCAGTGAGAGCGCGAATTTTTCTCACTGCATAAGCTGCAGAACTAAGTCTATCCACCAATTTACAAATGTGAGGGCTCCATTGTAACTTATTATCTAAAGTGATACCTAAAAATACAGTTGTTTCAACAAGATCCAGTTAATTTAATTTGCCTTTAATTACAATATTTGTGTCCGAATGTCTCACATTGGGTAGACTGAATCTGATACATTTTGTTTTTTTCTCATTTAGCAATAAATTATTAATAGTAAACTAATCAACGACTTCAGAAAGAGCATTGTTCACATCGTCAGAACTAAAATCATGTCTATTCACTTTGTAAAGAAGTGAAGTGTCATCAGCAAACAATACTATCTCATGTTTTTTTTCTACAAGATATGGTAAGTCGTTGATGTAAATGAGAAATAGAAAAGGTCCTAGGATAGAACCTTGTGGTACACCCATAGTTACTGATGACCAGGGGATACTTTACCATTAACTTCAACCTTTTGAATTCTGTCACATAAGTAAGAAATCAAAAGATCAAGTGCAGTGTCTCTAACTCGACTAAACTCTATTTTGAGGAAATATTCCTCTAAATTTTAAATCTCATGTCTACCGGTTTAGGGTCTGTCAGTCAACCTGCATAGAAACAAAACATTTTACGAAATCGTATAAAGTAACAGAATGCGGTAAAATAATACAAACCAACCACCAACGACTTTACCAACGTATTTTTTTTGATATGTGTAAAGTTTCAAAAATGTTATACTTAGTTTAATGTTAAAAGTGAATAAAGTTTGAAGAAATCGGCTTTTACCCCTATATCATATGAGTTAAACGAAGTCTAAAGACCCAGTTCTAAATATAACCGTTACTTTCTAAATTTAAATAACAACATGAGCGTATCTTAAAGATTTGCTTTAAACAATCTCATGTAATAAGGGGCTTAATTTTTACAAAATAGCAGCAACGTTATAACGAATAACAGTTATTCAAAAACAGCTATTCTCACGCATCACTATCTGTCACCGTGCTAAATGGCGAAAGTTCCAAAGATGTATGCACGCGATATGCACAAATAATTCACTTATATTATCCATCTTGTGCTTAATGTTCTAATGGCCTGATTTCACTTTGACCTTTACACTTTTTTTTGTTCTCAATAACTTCATAAAAGCTTTTTGAATGGTACAAAAGAATCTAAAGGGTTTTGATGGTTAAGAACCATCTTGGAACAAAAATCATTGTTCCAAGATGGTTTAGTAATTGAAGGCTGAGAGAAGTGTGTACCGCGTAAGCTTACATTTTCTGTAATTCTATCCAATAATAATCGACACGTATTTTTTAAAACAATAATTGGACTGTTTTACAAAAACCTTAAACCGACTTCAAAGTACACTAAGAAGTAATCAAATCGTGATCTGATGACAATGGGACCAAACGGGAAGCGTACCCTTTCAAATAAAAAAGAATTTTCCAAATCGGTTAATAAATGACGGAGTTATGAGGTAACAAACATAAAAAAAGAAAAAAAAAATACATTCGAATTGACAACCTCCTCCTTTTTTTGAAGTCGGTTAAAAAATTACGAAGGTATGGTGTGTTGAATATCCGCGTGACGTCACGCCATGGTACACTTTTTACAAACAAGTGACGTCACGAGCCCCCACTCCCGAACTTTGATCGCTTCCCGCGCTTTATCTGTGTAAATTTTTAATGATTTGATCTAACTGACGGACTAAGTAGGAAATTAGAATTATAATTTTGTTAGTCAGGCTGCATGCCTATTACTTAAAAGAAACAAATACTTAAATATATCGTTTCATGTGGAAGAAAACAGACTGAAAGTATGCTCATAGGCAGTCATAGGTACTAGCAGCGACAGCTTATGCCAGCGACTCTTTCTTCCATGTACCTATACCGTAGTAGCGCACTTATGAAGGTCAAAGCTGCTGAAGTTAACACCGGTTCGTAAGTCGGCCTTCAACTGTGAGATGAACTGGCAAGAAACTCGAAAAAGTTACATAATATTTTGGACAGTCAGGCTATATTGGGTATTTTTAGGGGTCCCTATTACTATTAGTTTGGGATCAGATAACCGCGTGTGAGGAATGTCCTAGGATATTTATTTATTACTAAGGCTCCGCTGTCCGTCCGTCCTACTGTCTGTGAGTGGGCGGTAGACCGCTGCTATAACTAAAAATGAAATAAAATTAAAAGGACCCTCCATACAAGAAACGTGTTTACACAGGGCCGCCGTAAGCGGGCGTGCAATGCGTGCACCGCACACGGGCGGCAAATCGAACGACTCATACCTAATTCAAGTCATTGTACCCCTGGCCGGTCGACTCCTACGCAGAGGGCGCGCATAGAATACCAACTTGGGGCGCCTAGCCCGCAGCGGGCTAGTCGGCATTTTGAGAAAACATTAATTATCCTTTTTTTGACAAAACTAAGTAGTCGTAGGGCGGCATAATTGGTACTGCACGCGGGCGACGAACCAGGCTAGCGGCGGGCCTGTGTTTACGGAACCCTTCGTGTGCGAGTCTGACTCGCACTACGTCGTTTTTTTTTTACTGTTCAACAATCATCGTGTATCGGTCAAAAACAGCAATGGAACATTTAAAAAAATACTGTTTTGAGTAAAGTAAAAAGTGACTAAAGTTTTAGTAAATTTTGTAACTTATGAATTTCAGAGTCATTCTGGAACATTTTGAAATACCTATTATATGTAGGTTACCTACATAGTCAATCACATACTATTGGATGAGATGTGATGAGATTTAGATTAGTTTCAGAGTAAAAAGTGGAACATTCCGAAATAAAACCATTTTCTAGGTCTACCAGAAGTCGTTTATTTACTGTCCATTAGAACCATGGAACAATTAACCTATAGAAGCGCAATGACGTTCATTTTGGTTGAAATAAATTCCGTAAATTTCCCACCGCCGACAATGCGCGCTGATTGGTTAAGACAAGGACGCATACACTCTGATTGGCCAAGTCAAAAACACACGACGCAGTGAGTGGTCCTTACTGTTGAAATTCAGTGACAAATCACTGACTAGTTGTGGAATTATATTGTTCAGTACTACTACTATATAGGGATATTTCCTCGATGATTAGAACCAATGTTCCTTTAGTGATTCAAAAAGTTTATAAATGTTTTACCCTTCTAGGTAAGTACATACTTAACTCAAAACACGTAAATTTTTTAGATTCTCCGGTAATTTAATCCGACCGAAGCGACGACGCGACGCGGCGAAGAATCGAAACGTGATAATATAAAAGGTAATACCTAGGTAATTATAAGAATCGCATCAAAATCCGTTCAGTGGCTGTAGCACAGACATCAATCTAAATAGATAACGCAAGTCCCTCCATCCGTATGGAAACCCAGCCTGTAACTTTTTTGTACCTAACATAATGTCACAAGATTGATTTAGTTAGGCTGGCATTCGATTTTTAACGTGAAAATGAAGCGATCCTATTTGTCAGCTAAACACATCGCTCGCTACACATCTCTGATGGACATGCAGCCGCATGCGAGTTGTCTGTCCGTAAGAAACAGTTTCAAAAGAAGAACATTGTGCCCCATTTTTGCACAGATTTTGACGCGCGAAGTACATACACTCACGTCATCTATTTAGATGTAGGTACATAAATCTGTGGGCTGTAGTCACCTATTAATTCTGTGCCTATATAACAACAGACAGCTGGATATGACGCGCTTGTAACATGTAGGTAGGTGCGTAAGGATGTTAATTTCTTCGTCTCCTTGTATAATAACGGCATTTCCAAGGCAATTCACATAGATTCGCTAAACCGTTGACCTACAAGCGTTAAGTTCAGTTAAAACATTTACTTAAACGTAGTTTAAAAGTACGTACATACAACATTGTTTACTTACTTACCGATGATAATCATAATATTATCATGGTACCAGGATAGTTATAACTACGGATTTATAACTATCCTGGAACCATGGACTTATAAATAACTGGACGAAGCGTCACTACACTATACGAAAGTGAAGCCTCTCAAGTATGTCGTCTTGTAACAAGCCTCACTCAGACACATGTATAACTAAGTACCATAGTAAGCCGATCGATTGTCATTCTGCATTGAGACGTCGACAGTGACAATAACCCAGTACTGATTTTAATCACGCATGCCTTTTTTTAATTTCTTTGGAAGTCCATGCCTTTTCCTTTAGCTCTTAACTTCTGGTGGAAAATTCTGAAAAATTTAAACAAACAAACAACACGACAAACGTCCTGTCCGAAATGCCAAGGAATATAACACTCAGTTTTTCCTAGTTTTCAAATTTCTGGGAAACAAATTTTTCATTCTGAAAAAACCTTATACGGACTATTACGAATATAAATAAAAGATTTAAATATGCTCTAGTTTTAAGGCGCGGACTGACTACGATTTTGACAGCACTCGTTCTTCACTGGAATAAGGTTGAAAATGGAAAATCATAAATGTGTCGACTCTATGAAATGGACTATTATTTACGGGTTTTCTTTAGATTATACAGAATATACACATTAAATTGAATAAGTGTCCGGTTAACATTCTAATATAACTCTGTATCTTGTATATTCTTAAAAATAAAATTGTTGTCATCGCTGAAAATACGGAGAATTGCGACGTGAAAGATTTTTTTAGACGTAACTTACGAATTTTTTATTGGGAATATCAAAGCACTTTTTAATATTCTATTCGGTTAACATTTTTCTCAAAACCCTCTTCTGTCCACATTATTTTTTGTGTTAGGTATTTTCATTGCGTTACGTCATACTCGACTCTCAAAGAAACCCATTTTTGTGCATTTGAGCTTAGACCCCCCCTTAAATGACTTACCGACTATAGCGGTGCAATCAGGCTCAAGCGGTTTTCAGGCCACAATAATTCGCGAGGGCGCTATGTAGCGCATACCAACATTTTATTACTGTTACTTTACTGTTTTTTTTGTGATTATCAATGTCTTTAATGCAGCTTCATAAAAACATATGAATAAACGGCAATCCATATTGATTCATAAAAATAATTGGACCAAATGGAGGGTTTTTTTTTGTAATTTTTGCTTACATACATTCGGGGCCCCTGTAGCTCGAGGGCCCCGTATCATTGATACGGCCGGTAGCTATGCCCCTGACGTAGACCTTAGACATGACGTCACCCATCGTTGCAAATATAATAACTCAGAAAGGTAACATTCAAATAAACAGCCAAATTGATGCTCAATAAAAATATATATTCAATAAATAATGCGTATTGCTTATTTCTTCGTTATCGGTTTCCGTTATTCGTGCTGGCTTAATGTTTTTGTAAGTGTAGGTATATCTGTAAGAAAAATATATATTAGAAATTATGTTGCTATAAGTTTTATATTAGCTTGGTCATCCAAAGTGGAAGCATTGTTAGCCTGATGGAACCTTGCCGGCAGCAGCGGCAGCCTCGAGGACCTTATATAGAGTGACTGGTAATTAGTAAACGATACTTAGACACATGATTGTAATCATAATAACAAACAACTTTCACAAAGAAACAATTTTATTTTAATTTACATACAGCGTTGCCAGATTTTTTTTCGGGCAGAGCGGGATTGTCGTCGAAAGCGGGACATACTAAAAAAAAAGAATAAATCAGTACTTTTAAACTATCAGTATATTTTTTTGGAAACTGTTTTAAAAGCTAATGCCATTTCTGTGCAGTGGTGTCTTTACAGCTTCCCAATTCTATGTCTAACGATGTCTTCACCGTCGGGTAATCCTCCAAAAAGCGGGACTGTGCCTGTCCCGCGCGGGACATTTAATTTTGGGCTAAAAATCGGGACGTCCCGCCATAATCGGGACGTCTGCCAACGCTGTTTACATAGCACATGAGCCATGATAGTACCTAACAAGAATAAGAATACACCATCAGCTTTCCATATTTGTTTCTATGTGAAAGTTGTTATCATGAGTACAATCATGTATCTAAGTATCGTTTACTAATTACCAGACACCCTATATAGATAAACAATGTGTAACGGAAAGGTATATCCATAACAGTACACGACTTCTTTGGTACTAGGCGCACAGATCGCGAAAGAGTACATTTTATAGTAACATTAGCACGTGACGTGAAAAGATAATTTAATTCAATAAACTTGGAAGTGGGATTGTGAATTTTTGAGTAATTTATTTTGAGCTGTAACTTTTTACAGAGTCTGTACCTGTTGTAGTCTTCACTTTCACCCCTTTCGGATTGACCCCTTTCCGTTCCGTTACACGTTATAGGTGCACTTTGTTGTAAATATTGGGTTCCATAATGATAAGTTGCCCGCCTTGCGCCCTATGCCTTGGTGATGGTTAGAGGAAAGTGACATTCACAAGATTCTCTGCTACTACACCACTAGTTCCTTTACTGCCAGCACAGGAACATAACACCACATAAGTACATTTTATTTGGAGCTGCGATATTCTGTATGGTGGAGTTACTTAGTCGTGCGAACAAAACGTCTCCGTTTCAGCTTGGACAAAAATGCTTTCGTATTTCCAGATGTATGTCCGGCTGTTCTACTCTACAGGTCGCATTTCTCAACTGATTCTCGTGAATTTTTTTGAGCAGGTTCTGTAATTATATGGATTTTTTTGTCGACTCGGTTTTCCTATCTGAATAAACTGAATCGACAAAAAAATTCATAATTATCGAGACTCGTGAGCTATACTCACAGATCCACTAGTCATAATATTCTTCTGCTTATTTATATTACGCCTGGATTTGAACTAGTAAGAAACTACATACTCAGCTACATCCTTGCTTCAGCTGTGGTCGCTTCGGCTTCTGTAGCGGCTTCCGGGGCGGTGGTGGCTTCAGCGCCTCCAGCCGCTGCATCTGAAGCTGGAGGTGCATCTGAATCTGCAGGTGCATCTGAAGCTGGAGGTGCATCTGAAGCTGGAGGTGCATCCGAAGCTGCATGTGCTTCTGAAGCTGGAGGTGCATGTGATGTTGATTCTGGATCTGCATCTGGTGCTGGACCTGGGTCTACCGATTCCGTTTTTCCCCCGGATTTCGCTATGATAGAATTATTAGAATCTAATCAATAGGCGTGGTAATGAATTAAAACTAGTTTCAATATGATTCATTCAGACACCAACGATTCAGTCGAACGTCAAATCTTAATGCGCATCATTAAATGTCTAATGATTTTCCTGGGCCAAAAGAAAAATGGTACTTCAAGCATCGGCGATCGGCGATTTTATTGCTTTTCGGAAGTTTGATGTCGCGTCCGAACGCTCCAATACGTAGACGTCCTACCTACGGGGCCTTGCATGCGCACGCAGTCCCAAAACTGTAGAAACTGTACCAAAAAAACTAAACACGGTACAGTGGCCAAACTGGACTGTGCACACCTCATAGTGTTTTGAGACGTGTGTCGTCGAAATCAATTTTGCCGGGCTGAAACTGACCGGGCAAAACTGTGCAACCCAAAACTGCGCATTCCAATCTTCAGCATGTCAACGATTACACACTCTAGTCGCGGCGTACATGTAGTTTTTTGGAAGCTCGATGCAGTGACTGAATGCTAAAATGCCATCGATCTTGACAGTACGAATGGACTCTGTTAGATGCAGCATGATGATCGATCACTGATGCTAATGTATCGTGTTCGTGACTGTGTTGGGATTGGGACTTAGTCGGCAGCAAGCATAATTGCATATACTAGAGCTTGCTTCGTAAATAAATAATATATTAGTTAAGCGAAACTTTGCCATTTGCGTTATAATATTTATGATATGTTATTTCTATCATGTGTGCAAACGACGTTGCGATAGCAGGGATGAAAGTGGGGAGCAGGCTATTTGGTGTACCCGATTGATTTCCACAGCTGATCGCGCGCGACCGAATGCCTGTGGGTGCTAAACCTTTAGGCCTTTATAAACCTTGTTAATAAATTTCATAATCATTTATAAGTATCCTGGTAAAGTTTCGCCAGCTAATTTATTTATACATTTAATTTATCTTTCTCTGCCCATTTTTATAACTTACCGCATTCAGTAGTAACTCCGTCGTTTTCTGTGGATATTTATTTATTTTAAAGTACACATTAGTTAAAAAAATACGTGATACGAATTATCAAACTAATCACAAAGCTATTGCCATTTGCCATACTCCTCAGGCGCAAATTCACTTCTCGTAGGCGCTTTAAATTAATTTAAACGAACTGAATATTCGCTACAATATTAAAAATGGTCCCCATTTTTTTATCATAAAGGTTGTTGCTAAGAAAAGATTTTTTGTCTAAGCATCGCTTTGTTCGCTTCTCCATCCTTTTCTAGCATCCTTTTGAATGCCAGATTTCACAGAATGGTGCCGATTCTGTTGTAAATCGCACTAAACTAAGTTTAGTTACATCTCATCTCTTTCTTACGAACATGATTCAAAAAGGATAGAACATATTTTAAGTTGTCAAATTAATCTTTGCCGTCTTATTTTGCGTGTATTTAGGCGTGACCGCGATAGATGGCGACAAAATTTATATTGAAAATATTGAAAAGAAGGATTGGACTAATTTGACAGGACTAAATTTCTTACATCCTTTTCTAATGTTCTTTGTTAGAAAGAGACATAGTGACATTAAAATTAGTTTAGTTGTGAACAACAGAATCAGGGCCAGTAACTATCCTTCACCGTCCATCAACTGCAAGACCCGAAAAATCATGATAAACTGACTGATAGTAACTGACTCCATCCGAGGTTTTAGCAAAACTTTGACTGGTCAGTCGAACAGTAACTGTCCATCGCTGTCCAACAACTACAGTCCACGTAAAACAGGCTTAAAGGTATTCAAAAAGTGCTTACCTTCGACTTCAGGACTCGATGCGTCCCTATAAATAATAAGAAAAAATATATAAAGACTTGACGTAACATTAAACAACTTATGGTGCCGATCCCACAGTGAGCTGTCTAGAGTTCTGCGTCCCGCGTTCACTGTTATCTATGCGGCGCTTTTGAATTGCACACGGCGACCGCGGCTGTCGGGAGTACGCACGAAGTACTCTGACCATAGAACTCTGACCGTAGTACTGTGATCGTAGAACTCTGATCATAGAACTCAAGACCGTAGAACTCTGGCCGAAGAACTCTTGATAGTAGAACTCAGGACCGCAGAACTCTGATCGTGGAACTCAGACCCGTAGAACTTTGGCCGTAGAACTGTGACCATAGAACTCTGATCGTAGAACTCTGACCATAGAACTCTGGCCGTAGAACTCTGGCCGTATAACTCTGACCATAGAACTCTGATCGTAGAATTCAGGACCGTAGAACTCTAGACTGCTCGCTGTACGATTGGCGCCTAATGAACGTTTGGAACAATATACGGACGCTCGGGTGTTTTCCCAAGGGACTACAGCATGGGGTTCATCAGGAAGGTTGGAAAGAGATTTTTGCAGGGTCAGCAACGGCTACGGTAACCGCTAACCATAAATGCTTTGTAGGATAAAAAAACATGGCCAAATTAACTATGCTGTAACTAGTGTGGCCAGGTGTCCCGATTTGCGCGGGACGTCCCGATTTTCAGGAGTCTGGTGACACGTCCCGATTAACCTTTGATCGGGACGCCAAATGTCCCGATTTTTCACCAACCTCATGAGGCTTTAGTATATTCGATATTTTGACGGGAAAAACGAAATTAACTAAGCTGTTACTTCATAAAAATATTTTTGTTTTCAAATTTTCTCACCAAAATCAGACTTTCATGAAAAGAATTAAAATTAATGATTATGAAAAAAAAAAAAAACGCAGCTGTCCCGGTTTGAAACCCAAAGTCCCGATTATTTTATCCTTACGTTCCGAAATTTGTCACACGGGACCTGGCAACACTAGCTGTAACCGTCGATCTTCAAGGCACGAGTCTACCTACGTACCTGATCTCCATGATGGTTTTGGTGACGGGTCCATTGGCTGTTCCGAACACAGCCTGGTAGACCCCTTCGTATATGGGACTGTATTCCGTGATACGAATTATCACCGCTGAATCTGTCGCCTAGATGTAGATGACGAAAATATAGATAATATATAAAGTATATATAGATAATATGTATGGATGATACATATTATCTATATATATAAAATTCAAAGTCCAGACTGACTGACTGATTGACTGATATATCAACCGACAGCCTAAACCACTGGTCCTAGAGACATGACATTTAGAGGGTATATTCTTTGTGACGAGTAGGTATCCACTAAGAAAGGGTTTTTCGAAATTCCACCCCTAATGGGGTAAAATAGGGGATGAAAGTTTGTATGAAAGTCCGTCAGTTTCAAAGTTAAGATCTTAAAAAGTTGTGTTTAGACTGAAGATTGAATATTAATGTATATGTGTCTCAGCGTTTTTAATAATTCCACCCTCGAAGCGGGATGAAGTTGTTTTGTTTTGTATTATTGTTGTAGAAAAATATGTCATTTGATTCCTGTAGGCCACGCGGGCGAAGCCGCGAGCAGAAGCTAGTACAAAATATAATCTTTTAAACGAGTAATATTTGTATGTTATAAGATCGAAGTGGCTCTAACGAATTCGATGATAACGTGGGATTTTAAATCGATCTAGCTAGGTCTCATCTCTGGAAAAACTAGTTTTGAATTTTCTCTGCAGAATGTAGGTACATTAGCGATAGCCGATAGATTAGTAATTTAACGGCAGTGTCATGTGTAACGGAACTAACGGAAGCAGTAACGGAAACAGATGAAAAAGTTTTTTTTTGCGGAAGCAGAAGTTTAAATTCTGTGGATTTTTTATTTTTTATAAATGCAATGTTTTAAAAAAGTATGTAATCAAACGCGTTGCGACAAGTGCCACAAACACGCGGCCTTGATTGTGTTTGGCTGGATAGAATATTCCTCCCGCACGTGTTCTACCGCCAAACTACGCGGCCATTTTGCCCGCATCCTGCGATTCCCCTCTCAACCGTTCGTAAATTTCCGTTATAAAAGTTACGGAAACAGAAGCAGAAACGGATGCTCAAAAGCGTGCAGAAGTACCGCAGTTGCGAAAGCAGAATCAGAGGTCTGTTGCATCATTCCTTTGGATACCGTGAGTCGGTCGATCTGAGACATAATATAAGGACACTTACCACATAGAAGGCATACGTTCCCGCTGCGTTTCTTCTGGAAGCTGTCTCTAAAGGTACACCGTTCACCAACACCTGGACAAGATATAAAAGATAAAAAAGACAGTTCGAAGGATCATATTTGACACTTTTTTCATTCAATTGATCGAATTAAACCCGCGTACATCCTGTCTCGTACATAGAGTACAGAAATAACACCTCAACCAGCAAATAACACGAGCTGCACTTACGAATTAGATTTAAGGCGATGATGGCTCAGTGGTAGTGACGTCGGATACCGAGACGGAGGTCCCCGGTTCGAATCCTACAATGAGCTTGAGCTTTCGGTGAAGGAAAACATCGTGAGGAAACCTGGCTGGCATCGTGAGGCTGGCTACCACCCTCAAGTTGAAAATCTGTCGCCAAGCACCTATGGTGTGTTCCGACAGCTGCACTTGAGAGCCAGTTCCTTCTAGGCTTTGTGTGCTTACCACCTTCGGCCACATCATCACTCACCATGGTGAGATTGTAGTCAAACACAGGCCTATACACAATAAAAAAAAAAATAAAAAAAAAATGATTTCACTATTATTTTTCCGCTGGACTTCTTTCGAAGGACCTGCTGTGGCAGAACGTCCCTAGCCATCGCGTATCACTTCATGCAGGATGTCATTGCTTGAAACTTAATTATTTACTCTTGATATTTTCAATGAATTTGAGCTAACTTTTATTTATTTTTGTATCTTTCTATTCCTGGGTACTTACCAATAAAAAAAAAACGTACGCTTATTATGGCCTACCTTACCCCATAAGATTCTGTTCAAACAAAGGCTTATATCATCATCTCACTGTCCTGTTACCAATCACTTGTGGTCGGCGCAATATGTACGCTTCTTCCATTCGTCTCTTCTATCCGTCATACTAGCATTCACTCCTTTTTTACCCGTATCATCTTGCACACAATCCATCCATCTCTTTTTACGGTCTTCCTCTTCCCGTATACCCATCCACTTTAATATTCATAACTCTTGGCCTTTCTATATATCTAGAGCCAGTTCCTTCTATGCTTTGTGTGCTTACCACCTTCGGCCACATCATCACTTACCATGGTGAGATTGTGGTCAAATACAGGCTTATACATAATTTAAAAAAACTTAGGCCCTATAGTTAAACTGTTCCATCTCATCCAGGGCCTGATTTCAGTAGTTGGTATACATTTTACCATTACCATTTTACCACTAAGGTGCCAAACACGCATACGGCCTGCCAGATGGTAAGCAGTTAACGTAGCCTATGGACGCTTGCAACACCAGGGGTATCACTCGCGCATTGCCGACGTTGAATAAATTTCTTCACACCCTTTTTGAAGAACTCCATGCTGTACTCCATTGGGAAGACCACGGCGGGGAGCTCATTCCACAGTCCGAGCGCCCGCGGAAGAAAACTCCTTTGAGCCCGCACAGTTCGAAACAATTCTGGTTTCTTTGTGAGGATGGACTCCCCGTCGATGGTGGAAGGTAGCCGTGGCCATCAAGTCGACCAATTCTTCAGAACACTCTCCGTTGTACAAGTGGTAGAACACACATAAGGAGGCAAAGTAAAAGATGCAACTAACATCATGAATACCTAATAAGCATACATACCTTCTCGACAGTGCAGTCTTCGTTACAAGTGTAGGGTACCTCCTGTTCAAATTGCTCTGTGTCTTTTGGTGCATTGACTACAACTGCATTTGGTATACTTAGAGCTGGAAACAGTATCATCATCATCATCGAACCCATATGGGTATTTGAATCGCGTAATGGAAACTCTTATCGATATAAAACTTAAGGCCAATTTTGAAATCAACTAATTCTGCTCTCATACTGGTCAAAATCGCCGCATAGATTACAGTGAACGCGGAACGCAGAACTCTAGACCACTCGCTATGGGATCGGCGTCATGGAAAGCTAGATTATTTTTGGTTTTTTATTTAATGAACTTCTGTATAATACTTGCCAACGTACAGCAGCGCTAGCTGATAATAGTCGTGACAAAAGAAATTCGGGTGCGCTCCCCGAGCTTAGCTTTTAAAATTAACAAGCGCCTGACAGTGTTTTTGATTTTAAAAAAATCTCACCCGATTCATATAATTGAAACATCGCTTACCAGGAGCTGAAATAAATATAAAATGTTTGAAATAATTAATATTGGAAATAAAATTACTAATTTATTTCACAAGATGCACCATAATGAAGGCTATTAATCCAAAAGTACTTACAATCGTCTGAAAAGAAATTGAAATAATTTTTAATAAGGAAAAAAATCTCGAAAAGCGTATGAAAGACAAAGACCGAAGAAAGTCGGTATGTTTTTGTTTCCGTGGAGTATCGGCAGGTCGCTGGTGTGGGATGCCACATGTGTTGATACACCCGCGCCATATGGCGACTTTTAAAGTTGTAGGGCCTGCAGCCGGTACGGGAAATAAAAAAAATATGCTTCCAAGTTCCATCAGACCCATCGAACTAACCCAAACAAGCGCAATAAAGTTCATTTTGTTTGAAATCTATTCCACCAATTCCTTACCACCGATATTGCGCTCTGACACATGCGCTCCGCTTGGCAAAGTCAAGAAAATACTAAAACCTTAGATGCAGTGATTGGTCGGTACAGTTATAAATCAGTGCAAAAGCACTTACTAGCTGCGGAATTAGGTTGCTCGTTATTACTACTCTAAAGGGATTTTTCCTCGGTGATTGGTCCAAACTGATGATGACGATGATACATGATACCATCGATACCAGTTATGTACACTTACTGTCAAGCACGGCGAGTATTTTCTTATAAGTCTTTGCTCCTTCCTTGATGATGCCGACGTACACACACGAGTTAGAATCTTCGAACCTGCAACAATTCGATTGATATTTATCACTTAGTATTAACCCTGGTTTTAACCAGGGATGTTATGGAGCTTCATGACCGTAACGTAAACGAAACAATCGGATATCCGAAATAAAAATCTATCCGAAACCGTTGCCGAATCTGATATAAAAGTTTCGAATAATTTCGGATAGAATTCGGATTAGAATCTTCGAACCTGCAACAATTACATTGATATTTATCACTTAGTATTCGCCCTGGTTTTAACCAGGGATGTTATGGAGCTTCATGACCGTAACGTAAACGGAACCATCGGATATCCGAAATAAAAATCTATCCGAAACCGTAGCCGAATCTGATATAAAAGTTTCGAATAATTTCGGATAGAATTCGGATTAGAATCTTCGACCCTGCAACAATTACATTGATATTTATCACTTAGTATTCACCCTGGTTTTAACCAGGGATGTTATGGAGCTTCATGACCGTAACGTAAACGAAACAATCGGATATCCGAAATAGAAATCTATACGAAACCGTAGCCGAAACTGATATAAAAGTTCGAATAATTTCGGATAGGGGTGGAATCTAACTGAGACACGTAATGGCAAGTGTTTGCCCGGCCGAAACGAAACACGAGCCGCGCGCTTTCTTAAAGATTCACAACTGAAACTATTCGAAATTATCGGACATCCGAAATAATTTCATATCCGTAACCGAATCCGAAACCGGTATAGCCAGATCCATATCCAGATCCGAAATTTCATATCCATAACATCCCTGGCTTTAACCGCTCGGAACCTTTTCCTGGTCTATCCACAAACCAAGAGATCATGACGAAGTTCAAGAAGAAGAAGACTTGAGATTCTTGAAGCACCTACCCTAAGTAGTACTAGTAAAATGTGGCCACATAAAAAAAAATTGTTTGAAACATGGCAAGGATTCGCAATAGCGATGCGACCTGGGTAATAAAATCATATTTCTAATTAGTCCGTC
Organism: Polyploca ridens; assembly: GCA_951394255.1. Classification (NCBI taxonomy): domain Eukaryota; kingdom Metazoa; phylum Arthropoda; class Insecta; order Lepidoptera; family Drepanidae; genus Polyploca; species Polyploca ridens. Next base: position 3,338,894 of record OX596272.1, on the reverse strand, counting down.
AGTTAGATTATCAAAAAATATTGGACATGTATTTTTTACTTTATCAAATCAATAAAAAAAAAAAAATATTAAGCGCGTCAAAGTTCGGGAGTGGGGGCCCATGACGTCACTTGTTTGTAAAGTGACGGCAAGCGAAACATCAACACACCATATCAATATTTTTGATAATTTAAATGACCGACTAAATAGAATTTTCCAGGCCACTTGTACCTAGCCTATTTTCAGTCTAATACCGCTTTTAGTAAAAAATATTTATCTAATTTTTTTTATTCATTTTTTTTGTTAATTTTTTTAGTTAGTAGGACTTATAAGAATTGTAGTTCAAGCCTAATTTTCTTCTCAAAAGTAGCAAATTATTCACCTAGGAAAATTAAAGCTGATCAACTTAGACCCCGGTACAACGGTGACTCGTCCGTTGGACAGTACACTCTCCCCGTTGCAGAATATATCCGACATCTCGCAGTCATCGCACTGGTAGTTGAGCGTCTTGTCGTAATGCTCGCCCACTGCTGTGTGCGTCCTGAGTCTTACTGCTTTTATCACTGTAGGTAAGAGAAAATGGACTAAGTGGGAGATTATATGAGAGGTGAAAATAGCTTTTTTTCGCCTGATAAAGTACCTCCACTTTACAGAATACCGCATCCACATAACTGAACGATGTTCTTGCGCGTGAGTTAAGTCGCCAGAGCACATCGGGGAGGGGGAAGGGTCGTTAAGAGGAAATGCTGGTGGCGTTTGTTCCATACAAATGTAATCCTCAGTTTCCTCTCTAGATAATGAATGACACTAGAGCAATGATTATTTTACCACTGTATGTCCCTCGGTTGTGTTTTTCTCCATAAATTAATTATAATAAGAATTAGGAGCCTTCTAAAATCACAAAATCTTACCATTTTTAACGCCCTTATCCAGCGAACAAATTTGACGAATATAAAAAACAAAGGAAAACCGACAGACATAGCCAAAGCCCTTCTTATTATGATTCTTGGTTTTTTTTAAATCGATCCTGTTTTGGAGGAGAAAACCGGGGATTCCGAAATAGCGATATTGTCTAATTTAAATAGGTATAATCGGTCCAAGCTGAAGTTGTCTCTATCGCTCTCAGGCGGGATAGCTCAGGCACAGCGCGACAGCAATATATATGTTAAAGACCTATTTTTCAAATTTCTTGCAGCCATCCTTTCCTCTTAACGCGTGATGCCTCGTGTGTAGAAAGGCTGCATGTGTCTATGGTAACCACTTACCATCCGGCGCGGTTGCTTGTTAGCCGACTTTGGAGTCTGAAGCATGAGCGGTTACCGTAGCCTAAAGATGCATGCAACACCAGGGGTATCATAGTTTTATGAGTCGTAAAGATTTTATATTTCTGTTTTCTAAAGGCTGGCAAGACCATAGCAAAATTGACCATGGTAAAAAATTAGTTCCCACAGTGATAACAATAGAGTGATAACAAAGACATTAACTTACTATTTTCTGAAAAATAAGAATATAATTAGAATTTGAAATGACAATTTATTTCCGATTATTTCACACAATATTAAAATTGAAAATATTTTTAGTAAAAGTTTTGAGACGCTAACAAAAAAATACTTACGCGAGTCTGTGAAAAATAAAGGATTCAAATATCAATAAGTAATTATTATTTTAATCATCTTATTAATTTGAAAACTATAATATATTCAATTTTGTTGTATGTAGGTGTGTCCATAGAATATACCTAAATTAATGAAATTAATATTAATTTAATGAACTAGCCATATTGTTCTACGATGGTAAAAAGCAATAAAAACTTGAAAATATCTAATTCTCCGCCTCATGCTGAGCATCCACATTAAGTAGGTATGCCTATAGCATGGTAGCGGTGGCAAAGAAATACGACTAGTAGTCCCTTTAGTACACTAATTTGCAAAACGTACCTTTTTCTGAAAATAAAGAATATATTTAAATATATTAGTCTTATATTTCGTTATTTATAAATATATTTCACTAATGTTCTGACTTTCATAATTTTGACTAGAACTAAACATAAACAATTATATATACCTATAGCAATTGGATTGAAGCCAGTGGCGTGCATACGTTTTCGGAATAAGTAGGTAGGTAAAAGAAATTACGCCTGAATAGACAACTGTTTTTCTCATTTGGTTGGGTTATTGAGTAAGCTTCCCTACTTAGGTCGGATAAATTGCGAATGTCAAATGTGAGTGAGCTACGCATGGCGAAACCATGATTTATGCTTTCGTCGTATTATTCTAAACAAGTGTGTGTGTTTACTGTATGTATATCAATACCTATTCAGAGATAATTAGTGTACGTGAATTTGAAAGGCAGATTTGCGAGTGCCTACTGGAAGTTCCGTATTGAAAGTTATTATGTAATTGTTTAGATTTTTTATTATTTTTTAATTTGGTAGTATAAACAAGTAGTTTAAATTAATCTTAAGAAGGTAAGCACTGCTTGATTGCATATATTTGTAAGTACTCAGTATATTATTTACTCTGTGCCTATATGAAATGCACGCCACAGATTTCAACAATTCACTAGATTAAATCAATCTATAGATATAATTATCCGAAATGTATATCGAAATAATAAAATGAAATACCTGGCGCTGGAATAAAATTTTCAAGTTGTAATAATATTAAGTAAAAATACATTATTCACACATAAAGCACGTAATTTTAAAGGACATTTAGAAACAAATTAAAATAATATAAAATGTAAGATATAACCTACATAGCAAACTTAAAGCTTTAATTCTTTCTTCAGTGCCGTCATCATTTCCTATAATGAAGAAGTAGTCACCAAAATCTTGCGGTCTCGTTCCCTCCAAATCTACCTCCATGTATTTCTGCCTATAATCACAGAATAAGTAATAGTTACTACCGCGCAGAAGGCTCACTCCCTCGTAAATCTGTGTTTAGGGTACGAAAAGATAGTCTCTCTTTCTACCGCATAGCTATATCTCTATGGAACGCGGGCCTCTCTATGGATCGTTGGCGACTGACGGCTCCGGCTGAAGGCTCCGTACGTATCTTTTGGTACCTAAACTATAGAAAGAGCTAGGCCTGCTAACACTTTGCGAAAAGAGTAGGTATCTATTAAAAAATACCAAAAAATAATTGGTGTCAGTCTCCAGGCAACTTTCCCAGAATGGTGGCATTTTGAATGGCGAAATTCTTTCATAAGATATATTATAGCTAAGGGACTCATTGTGTATTTTGATTTGTTTACTAATAGAAAAAAATCAAATTTTTTGCCTCGTAACTGATGTTTACCCTTAAGCTTAGCAGAAACTTACGAATCACTTAAAGACTTCATTCTATACTTTGAGCCGTCCAAATTTTGAATTCCACCATCAGATGCTCTGAAAATTTTAAATTGATGTGTAATTACCGATATTAACCTTTTCAACTAGCTAAAATTGGAACGCAAAAAAACATTTACATTCCTGTCTCACTGAGTTAAAAAAATAAATAAATAAAAGGCAGGCTAATGTAAGGATAAAGCTAATTAAAAACATATAGATTATCAGCAGGCTCAAGCAGACAAGCACCAAAATAGCGTTTTTCATAATAATTAGGCGTATAGCCACCGCACTCTTCGCCATATTAGGGAGAAATTAAGCAATAAAACGTCTTAAAGCAAGCATGATACACGATCTTAGAGCAATAGAATTTGGACATCGACTATGGTTAGCCAGAAAAAATGGCAGGCCATCTAACCTGAGCATAACACTCTTCAATTGACACCGGTTACATTTGAGTGATATTACGGAGGTATTAACCCGCTGTCCCGGCAAAGCTTCAAGATTTTTCGGGTTCAATGATATTGAAGCGCCATCTGAAATTCAATACACATTTATGACTTCAGATTGAAAACGATGTATTGTCATAAAAATGCGAGTGGCGTTTTTATGACGAGTATGTGTGAATGGTATAGCCATTATTCGTGGCAAATCTTGATGTCAGTAATACTAAACAAAATGTATGTGGTTTATATTAGATACCATATAAGTGGCAAAAGTGCCAGTCTTGCCACTTTTTATGGCAAATTCTAGAAAAGTTTAAATTTGAACTTGTAAGACCTTGTATTTTCTAGACTGTTTTTTTCTTTTTTTGGGGTTAAGTTATATCTTAGGAAACCCAAGCTAGGGACTCGCTGTATTTCATTAAAATATTACCAATATATGAAATAAAAACTCACATCATAGACCAATACTCACATAAGTTGACAAGTGGTATAAATTTAACATCGTTTCTCCTCCCCCCTGCCTCGACTCGCGCGAAATATTTGCCTAAGTCCGAGCTTTGGAATGGTTTGAAGTTCAACGTGGCTGATAACCATTTACCCCGGATTTTATAGTCCACGTGCATATGTTTCTAAAATATTGTTAATATTAAGTGATTAAAATATTGTTAATATTAAGTGATTAAAATATTGTTAATATTAAGTGATTAAAATATTGTTAATATTAAGTGATTAAAATATTGTTACTATTAAGTGATTAAAATATTGTTAATAGTAATGATTTTGAAAATGGCGGCTTGTACTTATTATGACAGATTGTACCACAGATATAAATCTAAATAGATGACGCGAGCCAAAAGGAGAGCAATTATCTTCTATTGACGCTGTTTTCACGAACGGGGAACACTAGCACGCTTGGTTATCATACAGATGGAGGGATTTGCGTTATCTACTTAGATTTATTATTGTACATCTGTCAATACTTGTACACCCCTGATGGCCACAAGGTAATATAGCTAAAGTAGCAGCCCGCTACGATGACCTTGTGTCTCTCCTTGTCTCGCTATGTGTGTCTCTTTTTGCCTTAGGTGCTGCCAAACGGCCATCTCTATCAGATGTACTATGGATAAACGGTTACCGTAGCCTATAGTTTCTAGTGGGGAACTCCAACAAAGACTGCACAAGCTTTTGCTTATAATACCTACCACAAATTTTGTTACAGAAGATATTAAAAACATACTTTAATCATAACTAGCTATCCCCCACGGTTTCTGCCGCGTTCCCGGTATAAAAGTGGCCTAAAACCCGGGGATAATGTACCTTCCTATTATTAGCGCAAGTATTATTATTCCGGAGATTACCTCCTACATACAAACTTATAAGCATTATCTCTTTATAATATTAGTGATTAAAGAACTTACTGAGAGAGGCTGAAAATATAAAATTATTAATATGTGCAAAATTACAATTATACGCATACATTTGACCGAACATTATTTTAAACTAATATTTACAACAAATATAAAAAAAAATGACTAATTTGTTTTATGCCTTTTGTAGTCGAGACCATGGGACCATGGGATCCGAAGCTCACCAATTCAATTGTACTTTATCGTCAGAACTCACTAAGAATTCGGGAGACCGGTGGATAGGTATCTTTATCGGCCAACGATTCAAAAAAAAAATCAAAATCATTTATTCAAATAGACCTTCGCAGGCACTTATGAAAAGTCTGACTCTAATACCGGTTCGGAAGGTTGCATTTGCTGAGAAAAGCCGGCAATAACCTCAGCAATTACTCTTTTCAAAACAAGCTTAGATTCATTACATAATATTTACATTCTAATCGCACAGACAACAATTGCGTGCCCCGGCGAGGCGGCAAAACTACAAAGTAGACTGAATCTATATTTAATAAGTAAATAAATAAATGGCAAACTTAAGCAGACCAGCCCCCACAAGCAGCACCTGTTCACAAGTATGACGCGTGTGGCAGCTAGGGATTGCAATCCGGATACTTCGAAATTCGAAAATGACTGAAAAATCCGGATTTTTGGGCCTATTATAAATCCGAATATTCAAAATCAAATCCGGTTTTTTCGAATTTAAGGTTAAACATCAGTTACGAGGCGGGAAATTTGAATTTTTTCGACTTTTTATTTTTTTTACCTTAGAACGATATGGATATACATATATTTCAGTGATTAGCGAAAGTAGAAGTTCATTTGGCACATTGTGTTATGAATGTTTTTTGAATGAATTGAAGGGTATGAATCATAGTTGATGGTTAATTACAATTCTCATCATTGAATATCCAGTAGATGTAGGTCAGTATTACTCTGACACACAAATCTGCATAATATTTAAAAGTCCTGCGCTTTAGTTCGTGCGATTGCGTTGCCGTGTCTGTTCACGGTGCCTATAAGGTCTATAATAAAATCTATAAACCGCTCGGCTCACACGCTGCTAGTTGCTCCCGCTCATCCATCTAGCTAGTAGCTAAGGCGGCCATTGAGTCAGATGGAGGCGACGCGCGCGCAGCGCGAGTAACAACACTGCACAAAGTAATATCAAGAATTATAGTTCTAGATGGGTTACCGCTGAAAGCATTTCGTACATCGGCTGATCTCAGTTTTTTTTTATTTCGGGTCTGCCACACCAGCCTTCTTAGTAAGCTTCCTTGATATGGAGTCTCTGGTGGTCTGTACGCTTGGGTTTCCAATTTCCTGAGCGAACGGTTTATTCATGTGGTCATAGACGAGTGTTCGTCGGAACTTTTGGCAATCAATGATTCAGGGTTCAGTTCTCTCTGCAACCTTATTTCTGCTGCATATTAACGATCTGGTGAAGCCTGGTATTTTTGGGTACGCAGACGATAGCACCGTTGTCTATATTTCCAGCGCGCGAGCCACCAGTGACTAGATCGAATTGTTGCGAGAGGCCATGGTAGAGCGTTTGATGGAGATGAGACTTTAATTAGGACGTAACTCATGAGCCTCGACGATCGAAGAAAGGTTGCTTGCCTTATCGGTTTTCTACAGGATATATTTGGAGAGTGTGTGCAGGAATTGTTCAACCTTATTCCAACCACCATCCCCATTTTTACTCCGTATCACAAGAAGCCGGGAAAATTTTCACCCGTACGTTGTTGACATACATGAACCTGCTTCCGGCCGGCGTCTGTGTTACCTGACTCTTACAATCTAGGCACTTTCAAGGCCATGGTGAATAGGTTTCATCTGGGTAAGCGTGCTCCAACTTAGGTTTCGTCATTATCCTTAATGACGGCTCAGTGGCCAAACGCAAGTCCATTTTTTTTTTTTTTTTGAATATTTCCAATTTTATTTAATTTTTATTAAAAAAAATGGAAAAACAATAAAATAGAACACCCATCTTCAAACTACTAATTATTTAGCATAAAACTACGCGTACAATTTAATATTACAAAAGATTGCAAAATAAATACCCAAATTCGAAAAATCCGGATAATCCGGATTTATATGTGATGATAAACTTGGAATCCGGATTTGAAAAAAATCCGGTTTTTGCAATCCCTAGTGGCAGCCATCGCCCTCCTCGCCATATTGGAGGGAAGTGAGCGACCCGTCACACGACGCCGCCGCAAGCAAAGACCTTAAAGTGAGCATGACTTACTTAAGTCCGCCTTAGAAATAAAAAAAATACTAAAGGGAAACTACTAAACACACAATTTGTTATCACTGTGACTATTTATAACTTTAGATTAAATATCATTTATATGGAATAGAATATTAGACAGACATAATATATCGATGACTTTATATCAAAACAAATAAACGAACAACATTAAGAGAGAAGAGAGAGAGAGAAGAAGATTAAGATTTAGCTTTACCATCCATAGAGGAAACACTGTCAGCCTGGGAACCTTGACGGTAGGCAGCAATGGCATCTTCAAGGAATTACCATTAGTAAAGAAAAAGGTAATTTTTTTGAACAAAACTTTAGAATATAATGCAGTCACTTACGATACTCCTTGACTGAAATAATATAAAGTTATAAAAATGTTAATACAATGAATAACATAGATGGAAGAATATCTTCAATAGAGTAGGTAGATATTATTCGCTTGGGCAATAACGCATTGTCGGTGGTGGCGAATTGGCGGAAATGATTTCAAGCAAAATAAGGCGCCCGCATAGATTACAGTGAACACGAAACGCAGAACTCTGGACCCTGGACTCTAGAACTCTCTCTGTGAGGCGCCTAAAAGTGAACTGCAGAACTGCAACTGCCAGAAAACACCGGTGGAGTAGATGTTTAGCCACAAATTTTAAACTCGAGGATGGAGAATGACGGAGAGGAACATCAGGTCAAACACTGTCCGTTGTACATGCGGTAGAGAACATATAAGAAAATTCCACTTCAGAATTTTACCTATAGATAATAAACTATTGTCACTTGTCGTTAAAGCCTTTAATCCACTAAATTCGCGTCGCATACAAGAAATGAAACTTACCGGATCCATAGGTCTTGATCGTCCTATACCTTTGTATGTGTAGCCATCAGGTATTAATATTCTTCGTTTACTTATAGTATAAGCAGGCAGATTTAGAGGCACGAATTCGCTTAGGTTATCCTCTGAAAATAAAGACACAGATTATTATATCTATTATTTGTTTCCACCGGTCTATAGTTTCATCGGCCTATCAGAAGAATCTAATATTTTCTGCTATGTGTTTCTCTAGAATCCCGTGTCAAATTTCGTACAAATTATTTCGCTTAACTGTTCGTAGAGAATGTCAAGAGAGGTCAAGGTGGCCACTATTATAAAATCTCAGTGCTTCGACATGAAGACTGGTCGTAGAGGATAACTTATGGTTCTAAAAACAAAATTTTCGCTATCTATTCATTTATTTAAAAAAAAATGAATAATGTGAAATTGCTTGTATCTCAATTTTGATCAAAATCAACGATTTTGATTCCTAACTAGGAAAGTAGATACATAAATCTATCTGAATACGATACGTGAGCTGAATAGTATTTTTGAATTGAATAAATGGCTTTGACATTGGCTATAGAAGGCTGTAATCAAAATGAAATCAAAATCAAAAAGTCATTTAATCAGTTTAGGGCCTAGTAAGGCACTTATGAACGTTAAATTGGTACATACAGTTGAATTTACCACCGGTTCGGAATACACTTAAACTGAGAAGACTCCGGCAAGAAACTCAGCAAGGTTTTTTTTTGTGGAAGATCTTTTAATATTACAGTTTTTTTTCCAAATATTTATATAATATATATATTATTATTATGCTTATTCGTACAATTGTCACTTAGCCAGGGGGATGCAAGTGCAGAGAGAAGCTACTACAACCATATATTCTTGTCTTCCACGTAATGAGCCACCTTATAATGACTAATGAATGTAATGAATAGCCAGGAAGAGTCCTGGCTTCCAATGCTTACCACCTTCGGTCACATCATCACTTACCATGTTGAGATTGTGATCAAACACAGCCTATATCATAGTAATAAAAAAAACTATATTAGTTGAGAACTCACCGGGAACAGCTGAAAATAGAGTTAAAATCAGTTATTTTAATTCAACAATTTAAATATGGACTTTTTATTATTTAAAACTAAATTATACTCACGTGGGATAATTTCTGAAATTTAAAAACATATTAAACTTTATTTATTCATGTTTTTTTCATGTGTATGAAATTATTTTAGTGCATGAATTGTAAACTATTATTATTTTTGTGCCGAAAATGTATTAGAATCTGCTTACCATCATCTGAAAAAAGACATTGCGGAATTAAATTGTGTCTAAATCAGCATTTTACATAATTAAACTGTTCTACATTTTTAAATAAATATAACTTACGTTCATATTCTGTAAAAATTATAATACAGAATTACTTTCAGAATATATATAATATTTTTGATGCATGTATAAAGGTAAAGCAAAACTAAATAATAATGGGCACAAAATCGAGCCCTGCGGGACTCCTGTTTTAATTTCAATAACGATAAATGAGAACACTGAAGTGTTGATTAAAATAAATGTTAGTTTCACATTAAAATCTTGAGAAAAGTTTAAGCGAGAAGTTAAGATTTTCTTTTATTTAATTAAATATCGTGATCGATACAGTCGAAGGCCTTTGAAAAATCGATGATGAACATTATTCCATCAACGTTAGTTATTCATAAATTACTTACCATCAAATTCTAAAAAGGATTGATTAAAATGTTTTATTATTAAATTATTTATTGCTATTGACATATAAATTAAAAGAAGAGATTTCTAACTGAGTAATATTTCTTGAAGATCATCCACAATTAAATTATAAAATATAAAAAAATATGAATATACTCACTCTCAGCTGTAATTACATAAACATATTTTACAATTATTTTTTATTTAATTTTCTTACTTTTTATAGGCTTGTGTTTTGGTTGTGGTCGAAGGTGGTAAGCACACAAAATCCTAGAAAGTTCCTTCTAGGATTTTTTGTCTGAAGGGTCTCAAGTGCAGCTGTCGGAACACACCGATAGGTGCTTGGAGACAGATTTTCCACAAGAGAGTGGTAGCCAGCCAGGTGGGTACAACAAAGTACGCTTACACCGTGCTATGTTTTCCTCACGATGTTTTCCTTCACCGAAAGCGCTAGCTCATTGTAGAATTCGAACCTGGGACCTTCGTCTCGGCATCCGACGTCACTACCGCTGAGCTATCATCGACTTAAATAATTAAGACGATTGGATTTTTACTGTTTATGGTTTTTGCGGTCGAGACCATGGGACCATCAGGGTACTAAGCCCGATTTGCTCGAACTTGTAATAATTTAAATAAGCTTAAATTAAATAAACAATTTGCATCGTAAATGCTGATAAATATATGTACCGTAATCATCTGAAATGAAAAATAATCATAAAAATTTATTCTACGAATTAAAAAATTATTCAAAAATATATAATTTAAAAAAGTAATGTCTGTAAACTTACGCCACAGTTCATTTGCAGAGGTGGCCTGATCAGGTGAGGGTAGGCTGTAGATGTACCCGATCTGGCAAGGGTTCCAGTGATCGCATACTTCACGATCAGGGTCCAATTCTGTCACGAACTTGTATGTCTGTGAAATTGAACATTTAGAACAATATTTCTAAATTTACCATTTGGCGTGGCAAAAATTGCCACGATTCTGGGAAAGCATGTATGCATAAATTAAAGCTAGTTTTTTGTTGGCTGCTGATTCTAACAGAATAATACCATCTGATAGACTAGAATAATGTCTTATGATATCCTGTGAGGCAAGTGTGAGGCTATCTGATCTGTTTCAATCAGTTTCAATTTGAAACCGCTATAATAGCGGTTTTATGATGACTGACTTATTTACGTTTTGGTAACTGCATATATGCATATAGTGCTCCATAGCAAATGGAACCATTTTCGTCATTGTTTTTTTTTATTGAGACTGATTGCAATAAATTTGCATAAACTACGTAAAATCCGAACCAAACTTAATGGCGGCTGTGAAGTGCGCTGCGAGCCGGCTTTGCGCAGGTACAGTCATCTCGAATGTACCGCATATCTTCGTTTTCGCTACTGATCAGCGTTCCGCGCCTAATATCACAGCCGCCAATAAGTTTGACTCAGTATGTACGTAAATGTTATTTATTTATTTATTATGGGACAAAAAACAGCTACAATATAAATATAACAAAGAGATTGTACATTGAAAAATAACAATATTGCAGCCCACTACATCATCCGCAGATAGCTTTAAAAATATAAGATTCTAATGTTTGTTATATTAGTAAAACGGTCTTACCCTATCCGGGTAATACCGGTAGTGTACAACTACGTCATCGGTGTCTTCAAGCGCACATTTGCTAACCGTGTAGTTGAGAGAGGTGCGCTCGATAGGTGCGCAGCCTATCACCGTCGAGCCATTGCGGGGTAAATCGGGACCCTCTACTTTGTGTCCTATAATGGGCCATTGGTGATAAGACAAAAAGTAGTAAAAGTTAAAAGTAAATTTTTAATAGTTCTGATTTCAGTATCAAATTAGAATAACTTGTTTTAAACTTTTTATAACAGCAGATGTGTTTTATAAATGTTATAATTATACTTTTTTGTAACACGGCTTTCATTTCATATTACCCCGAATGTCACAAGGATTAACAATACCACGCACTTGAAAATTGGTTCAAGCATTAAGAAGTTATGATGAAGTAAATTAAATTATTAAAAGAAACAAAAAACCCGACTGCATAAAACAAAAATGAACTGAAAAGAGAAAAACAAGCTATTTAATCTATATAATCTTGAATATAACTTGAATGCTATAAGGTATTGCGGGCTTGTGGCCTTCTCTAAATCTGTGTGTAAAATATAGGAATTCTCAACTCACTATTGCAGAAAAAGTACTTATTCTCAGCGACATAGAGTTCTTTATCCTCCGCGCTGAGGCAAGAGTCATACATGACAGGTGTTGGTTCTATATTTTCTTCACACATTATAACTCCGGAGCCGTCAGGTTCTTTAGGTGCTCGGTTCGCTGGACAGCGGTACATTAAACCTGAATATAACATAATTTTGAGTCTCGAAAACTGAATTTTATTAAGAGTGCTGATTGCAAACTGTTCATTGGGGCAAATTAGACAATTTAATGACAGTCCAGAATTTTTTGCGTTTTTATTTTTTCAATAATTTTAAGCACCTATAATGGGACGAAATTTTGAGATTCGCGCATAAGACCTATAACAATGTATTTTTTCTATTAATTATACTTTTAAAACTATTTACAATCTCATATTAGTTAATTATCAAATAAGTAAATGTCATGTATAATTAAGGAAATGCAAAATGAATACATACACAAATCTATTGTCATAAGCTTCAGGTGTAAATAACAAAAAATAAGTCACTTAAGCACTTGAAAAATAATGGAAATAGCTAAAGCGTTCAAGAAAAATGGTCTTACTTCCTATGGTTATAGTGACGACAAGTACTAACCTTTCCTAATAATCAAAGGTGGTTTATTTCTAATCTCTGCAACGGTAACTCCCTTCTCTCCGTTCTGGATAGCTGTCATTATTCTTTTATACAAAGTAGTGCGTCGTTCTTGCTCCGCTATAATATATGGGAGCAGTTCTTCTGATAGTACATCCACTTTTTTCTTGGCTTCTGCGTTCATCTAAACGAAAAGTGTACGGTATTACCCCCTACTTATTGTCAATTGTTTGAAAAAGTAGTTAGCGAAATAGGTTTTGTTTATTTATCCCCTAATTACATAAAATGGTTTAAACCAAGCCTAGTAAAACGGATTTTAATATATCCGTCACTTTCTGACGACATTTAACAAAAGGAGCCGGGGTTATCTTAACACTAGGGTTTTATAAGACGCTTTGAACCAAGGGGGATAAAGTTTCAATTATAAATTGATAAACACCACACGAATCTTTAGTTTTAATGTAATTTTATGTAGTAGGTATTTACCTTTGTTTCATTTTAATATTTTTTCTACACACTCACTCGTAAAGAGAGATAGAGAGATAAGATAATATTTATTTGTTGCAAAAATAATAGTGACAATAGTATTAAGCTAAAATTCAAATTGACATGGTTAAGTAAAAATCACTATATCAATATTAATAGTACAGCTGGTACTTAAAATAGGATAACCCTGTGCTATAAGTACCAGCAACCTTCAGTGACACAATTTAAAGAGTGATTTGTTGGATATACAGTTCCAGTTGAATTTAGAACAAAAGTACATAAAATCTAATCATCTTAATATATAAAATGATAAACTGATTGTTGATATATCAGCCCACAGCCCAAACCGCTGGACCTAGAGATTTGAAATTTTGCACAAAGATACCTTATACAGTGGAGGCATCCACTAAGGAAGGATTTTTGGAAATTCCAACTCTAAGAGGGTAAAATAGGGGATGACAGTTTGTATGCAAGTCCGTCAGTTTTGAAGTTAGGATCTTCAAATTTTGTGTTTAGGCTGACGATTGAAAATTAATGTATAGTTATCTCAGCGTTTGAGTTAATTCCACCCCTGAAGGGAGGAAACGGGGTATGAAGTTGTGAATGCAAGTCCTCCAAATCAACAGTAAACTTCACTAAATGTATTATTATACAGTGTAGGCATCCACTAAGGAAGGATTTTTGGAAATTCCACCCCTAAGACGGTAAAATAGGGGATGAAAGTTTGTATGCAAGTCCGTCAGTTTTGAAGTTAGGATGTTCGAATTTTGTACTTAAGCTGACAATTGAAAATTAATGTATAGTTATCTCAGCGTTTGAGTTAATTCCACCCCTGAAGGGAGGAAACGGGGTATGAAGTTGTGAATGCAAGTCCTCCAAATCAACAGTAAACTTCACTAAATGTATTATTATACAGTGTAGGCATCCACTAAGAAAGGATTTTTGGAAATTCCACCCCTAAGACGGTAAAATAGGGGATGAAAGTTTGTATGCAAGTCCGTCAGTTTTGAAGTTAGGATGTTCGAATTTTGTACTTAAGCTGACGATTGAAAATTAATGTATAGGTGTCTCAGCGTTTGTGACAATTCCACCCCCGAAGGGGGAAAAGAGGGATGAAGTTGCGTATGCAAATCCTTCAATTCCACAGTGAACTTCACTAAATTTACCATCATACAGTGTAGGCATCCACTAAGAAAGGGTTTCATGAAATTCCACCCCTAGGGTGGTAAAATAAGGGATGAAAGTTTTATGAAAGTCCGACAGTTTTGAATTTAGGATTTTCAACTTTTATGTTTAGGCTGGTGATTGAAAATTAATTTATAGTTGTGCCAGCGTTTGAAATAATGCCACCCCCAAATGGAAAAAAGGGGGATGAAGTTGTGTATGCAAGTCCTTCATTTTCACAGTAAAATTCACTAAATTTTCATTATACAGAGTAGGCATCCACTAACGAAGGATTTTTTGATATAACAACCCTAAGGGAGTAAAATAGGAGATGAAAATTTGTATGAAAGTCCGTCAGTTATGAAGTTCAGATCTTCAAAGATAAAATAAAAGAAGGGGTGGAATTATCAAGAACGCTGTGACACATATAAATTAATTTTCAATCGTCAGCCTAAACACAAATTCCACCCCTTAAGGGGTGAAAAAGGGATAAAGTTGTGTATGGAATTCCTTTATTTTCAAAGTAAACTACACTAAGTTAGCAAACATGCATATGGCTAACCTGATGGTAAGCGGTCCCCGTAGCCAATATCCATATAGGCTACGGTGACCGCTTACCAACAACACGTATCGACAACAGGGGTATTATTCGCGCGCTGCCGACCTGCGGAAATCTGTTTACACCCTTTTTGAAAAACCCCATGCTAAACTCCTTTGGGAAAACCACGGTTGGAGGCTCATTCCACAACCTGTTCGTACGCGATAGGAAACTCCTTTGAAACCGCAAAGTAGGAAACCATTTCGGTTCCAATGTGTGAGGATGAACTCTCCGTCGATGGCGAGAGTTGCGATGGTTTGTTTCGTGATTACTATTAATAAATCAAAGCGACAAACTCTGAAATATGATGGAGTTGATTAGCGGCAGGACTGTTTCTCCCACGGCCAGTTGTATGACGCATGCTTACGTGTGAGCTCTCAATCTACCTGAACTTTTGTCAAATATCACATGTAGTGGCGGGCAATAGCCATGAAACAAATCTCTATATTATTACAATGATTCATATCTAGAAATAAGAAATACTTCAAGCGGACGAAGTCGCGGGAACTAGACTACAAGTAGCAGCTCTCCACCGCAATGTTATTGAGATCAGAATATTAACTGATACTGCCAGAGGAGAAACAGTCTTCGTGCCACGTATACCATTAAGCACACGTATATTTAAAAGATTGCAGTTCCTAATCAAGGTTTGTTTCGCGATGACTATTAATAAATCACAGCGACAAACTCTGAAATATGATGGAGTTGATTTGTGGTAGGACTGTTTCTCCCACGGCCAGTTTTATGTAGCATGCTTACGTGTGAGCTCGCAATCTACCTGAACTTTTTTCAAATATCACACGTAGTGGCGAGCGACAGCCATGAACAAAGCTCTATATATACTAGCTGTCCCGCGCGGTTTCACCTGCATTCCCGAGGGATCGTATGGTTTACCGGGATAAAAATTATCCCATATGTTAAACCAGAATATATTCTTTTTGTGTTCCAAATTTCATCCAAATCCGTTTAGTAGTTTTTGCGTTTCGTTGAAAGCTCCCAGACGGCTTATTTTTTCGAAACCTCCAAAAAATATTATTATATTTTAGCCAATGTATACAAAAACTTGACAAATTATATACTAAAACCTTCCTCCACCAACCACTCTATCCATTGGTGAAAACAGCATGAAAATCGGTGCAGTAGTTTTTGAGTTTATCGTGAACAGACAGATAGACAGACGCGGCGGAGGATTTTGTTTTATAATAATTATGTAGTGATTATCTAGAAAAAAGAAATGCTCTACGCGGACGAAGTCGCGGGCTAAAGCTAGTAAAAATATAAGTGAAAAGAAAAGGAAAAGCTTGTTTATTTAAGTATGTGTGCGATTGAGAATTTTATTATGTTTGTATGAGTGACATTTATTGCAAAATACAAGTCTGTTTTTTTCCTCGCAAGTGTGTTGAATATCGTCGTATGACACGCGTGTGCATTGATTATTGCTCGGCTCCCTTATCGCTTAATACCGCCTGGAGTGTTAATAACCAACTTTGCACACATGTATCATAATGTAATATTATGTTTTAATCACTTACTCGATCAGCGTCTTTGTTGAATCTTATACCAGTGCCATCCTAAAAATATCAAGTGCTACTGTGTATTTTGTAAATGCATTAAGATTTAAAAAAAAAAACTTTTTTTTTACTGTTTATAGGCCTGTGTTTGACCACGATCTCACCATGGTAAGTGATGATGCGGCCGAAGGTGGTAAGCACACAAAGTCTAGAAGGAACTGGCTCTCAAGTGCAGCTGTCGGAACACACCGAAAGGTGCTTGGCGACAGATTTTCAACTTGAGGGTGGTAGTCAGCCAGGCGGGTACTACAAAGTACCCTGCCACCGTGCTATGGTTTCCTCACGATGTTTTCCTTCACCGAAAGCTCAAACTCATTGTAGGATTCGAATCCGGGACCTTCGTCTCGGTATGCGACGTCACTACCACTGAGCTATCATCGCCTTAAATATTTTAAGCACAAAAAATAAGGGTAGCGCAACTAACAAGGAGCAGTTTTTCATTATTTTTTTATTCAATATAATGTCATCGTAACACTGGTGTATAATATTCGGTATTACCCATAAAACGTTTATATTTTATTATTACTTACAACAGCCTGTCTCCTCACGATGTTGGCAAGATACCTTCCTCTCCGCGACGCGGGTAGTAGAACACTCCCGAGTTGAACTTCGTCTCCGGACTGTGGTTTTTATCATCATTTAAAAGAAAAAAAATTAACATTATTTAAAAAAAAAAAAAAATTTAGTTATAGGTATTTATTTTTTAGAAGCCTGACCAATGTGATTAACAGTGGTCAAACTTCTATTATTTGTTATAATTATGTCTCTATCAATGACGTTTATATGACAAAGACGGCAATAGTTATGATTATAAATTAACTTTGGTTGGGCCATAAAATAATTAATTAGGCAGGCCCCTAATTAGTATTAGCCCTTTATAATATCATTGGTATTAGCTGATTTAACGGACAAGACAATACCATAATGTCAAAATGCAACGATTTTTTTAAACAAACATCGGTACCGAAGCGGGAATTAGAATTTTTTCGAGTTTTTTTTTTACCTTCGTAGAACAATATGAATCGAAAAAGAAAACAAATTTCCCGCCATATCTGTTATTTCTTTGTCTATGATTGCCATTGCTATCAAAAGAAATAAGTACTTACGGGTGCATATCCACATTTCACTAAAATTAAAATATCAATAAAATAAATAAATAATACTCTTATTTCCATGCTGCGTTCTAGCAGCATACAATTTAAACTACTAATAAAGGGGGGCTGTTAGTTAACTGTAGTAAAAAATAATTGTTACGGCGCTGAAAATTAATTGGACCATACCTACCTATTTTTTTTATAACTTTTTAGTTGCGATTAAAATTTATGTTTTATTGCGATAAGTCTAAATCTCTTCGAACATATGGTGGACAAAATGGGTCGAGTTAGATACCATTAAAACAAAATTTATAGAAATTCTAAGACAACTTTATTCTCCTCCATCCTCTTAGATCCCCATAACCTCATAACTGTTTCCCTGCCTCGCTGGGGGGCTAAAAAGGCCGCTCAAGCTGTCCTTTAACTAGCGGTTAAAAATATTACAATTGTTTATAAAATCCCGTGACTAGGTAACGGTTAAAAAATAACAATTGATTTATATTGTTTTCCTCGCCCGCGCGGATCGCTAAACAGTCAAAGGAAAATTTTTAAAAAAGCCAGACGGCTTTTCAGACGAATTTCCTGCCTCATGCTGAGCCATGTGTCCCGCCTTGCGAAGAGTATGTTCGCGCGCGCGGATGAGTCATCCCTGGAATATATCCGGGGGCTGGCCCCGTGTTGCGCATTACCAATAAACCGCAAGGCCTTCCCGCGGCGGACCCCTTTCCTGGGGTGTCTATCGCCACCGTGAAAACGGGTAATTGTTTCTTTACGAAAATATCAATTAGATTCATCGAAAAGTTTTCGAAAATTAAAATAGCAATTGCTGAAATTCGCCTCGGGTTTTTTTAATCCGTTTCCGATATCGAATCCGACGTTTTAAAATAGCCCTGCTGGTCACCGAAGACATCGAAGCCGCGGACGTGGGGCCTCAAAGATTACCTCTACGATCTTTACCACCGACAATAACCCAATTACCCGTTTTCACGGTGGCGATAGACACCCCAGGAAACGGGTCCGCCCCGGACATGGCTCCCCATGCCCCTTGACCCCTCAAGGGGTATGGCAATGAGAAGATCTCGTCATTATACGTCACGTGAGGTCACATGTCAGATAAAGATTTCAGAATGTTATCTTACATTTTTTAACTTTATTATGAATATGGTAGAAATAGTATCGAGTTATTCTCCTTCTTAGGCGCCGATCCCACTGAAAAGAGTTCTAGAGTTCCGAGTTCCGAGTTCTGCATTCCGCGTTGATTGTAAGCTATGTCGCGCCTTTGAAAGTGAAAAAGTGTATGATGTGTGATCAGTAGCGAATATTGCAGAACTCTACAACCTTAGACTGCTTGATGTGTGCACAATAGTCAACACGGGATGCAGAACTCGGAACGCGGAACTCTAGAACTCTTTCTGCGGGATCGGCGCCTTAGTTATCAGTTTGGCAACCAAATCCTTCCTTTTTATTAGGACTTATTTTTGCCAATGTCGAGTAGTCCGCACTGTCAGTCACTGTCCATAAAATATTTTATTGGATAAATTATGCAATAAAACTAAAAATCCGAATTTATGAAAATAAAACCAAAACGCAACGTCACTTTGCAAGTTCCCACCAAGATTCTTGTTCCCACCTAAAAGTCTGTATATCAAGGTCAAGATTTGAAGAACAAACAAAATACGACAATAGCATAGACAATAATACTTCTATGTGTATAAAATACTACTATTTGGTAGGATTTTATTTTTCATTAGTCACGTATACACCATCACTTGCAATTAAGAAATATTTAAAATGGTTAAATTTACAAAAGAAAATTAAATTACGTATCTTTTCGTGGACATTATCATGGCAAAATCAAGGCATTTTGCTGCTTTTTTTCAATAAACAAATACTCTCAATTTTGTGGTAGTTTTTTTATTTGCATATGTCATCATTATTAATGGCGGAAAAGCGGCAATTGTCGTCGTCATTTATTGAGTTTTTGTTGATTTCAATGTTTGTTTAACAAAATGGATCGAATTCTTAATCCTAGAATAGAGAAACAAACGATATATGAGATATATCGAGCATGTCGGCTCTGCGGCGCAGGGGCTGGCTACAAAATGCCGATAATCCAAACTGTTGTTGATCTTGAAGGTTCAGAAGTGGAATTGAAGCAGAAAATACGCGAATGCGTTCAGATTGAGGTAATTAATAGTATTAATAACACCTCTTACACCATAATTAACCTTGAAATCACTATTCTTCACATGAAAAACTATATTTTTTTACCAACTTTCACAACTCTGTTTAGTGTTGTTGTCAAACAAATGTTATGCTTAGGTTCTAAGAACAAAATGATCAAATAATAAGTATAATAATACGATAAATTATACATAGAATTGCATAAGATGCTTCAGGCTAACTATTTCAATGAATAATAGTAGAAACTAAGCTTATTTGAAATGTTTTCCGTAAAAAGTTAGGTTATGTATACCTGCAGACGTAGCGGTATCTCCTAGCGTAGCTCGTACAGTTCCCTGATAATTGTTATCTATCGTAGAACGTAATTCAAATATAGAAACAAATAAAAATATCTTCTTTTTTATACTGTGTATAAAACACGGCTTGAGCTTGTCCACAATTTCACCATGGGTTGTGATGATGTTGTTGGAGTTGGGAAGCATTTGGTCATGGTATTCACCGTCACTGCCTTCATGTTCATAATTGCCTTATAAATAAAATTGTAATAAATTAAATAGCGCCCAAAGTTTCACTTCAAAATATGAATTATAATTATCCTGGGACATTCATCACATGGCAAAATTATTCTTTTAATGAAGCAAGCATGCATGTGATAGCGCGACAACCAGCGAAGAGAGATCTGGCTAGATTTAAAAACTTTATGGAACAGTAACTAAATGACAGATAATATTAAACCTTGTGTCTTATACGTCACAGTGGCATTTGGCGCACAATGGCCGCAGTACTCCTTAAACACACATGGTGTGTATAAGGTGTATCGTGGGTTAATATCATACCATTTGTTACCGTATTCTCGCATGCTATCGATCCTAAACCAAGCAGCTTGTACTATGGAAACCTAATAAAAATACTACTTTTGTTTATAAATACATACTAAATGTACATAATTACACCCAGACTGGGACATGCAGATATGTTCTAATCAAACTCATGACCTGCGGCATGATAGGTGGAATCTTAACCAAGCTTGCCAACTGGCCCGTCAATAAATATGCAAATATTGAGACTGGAAATTCTAATTCTAGGTGAACCAAGATGATAAGATGCCTCCACTGATATGTGAGCTTTGTGTAGACAAAGTGAACGACTTTTACGATTTCCTGGACTTGTGCAGGCAGACCAACAAACGGACGAGGATGCGGTTGGGTCTTCCGATGCAGACTGTGTCTAAGGGATCTGTGAGTATTAATATTTAATTCTATAGAATCAATGAGGCTGCTGTGGGATGTAGGGTAAGTGAAAATCTCTCAAGTTTTGAAAATCTGTCGCCAAGCACGTATCGGTGTGTTCCGACAGCTGCACTTGAGAGCCAGTTCCTTCTAGGCTTTGTGTGCTTACCACCTTCGGCCGCATCATCACTTACCATGGTGAGATTGCGGTCAAACACAGGCCTATAAACAGTAAAAAAAAAAAAAAAGAGATTGATAATAAATAAATATGAATTGGAGGAGGACACACGGTCATCTGATCCCAAACTAAGAAGAGCTTGTACTATGGAAACCAGATGACTGATACAATACATATACTACTTTTTGTTTGTGAATACATACTTAAGGCGGCCCTCTGTGGCCGGCGCAACTTCAACGCGAGCATAGTCTAAAAGCTTGTTGTTTCATCCAACGTAATGTTTAACTGCGAAAAAAGAGAGAAAGCATCAGAGCCGTCGGTTATCAGTCGGTAAATTCCGCTGATCACTCGCGGCCGCTTCGCTAGGTCGTCATTCATGATCTCGCATTCATAAAACTTGTTCCAGGAGTATACTTCTTGTGAAAAAATCTTACAAGTTTGTGAAAAAAAGTTAGTTATTTAGAATCTCCAATACATTTGCAAGCCTGGTATCTAAATGTTTTCTTTACTTTTACAATTTATAGGTACATTAGATATGGCCAAAGTTCAGGCAAAAACGCTGTTTTTCGGAGGCTTTGGACTGAATTTGTTTCACATTTTTTTTAAATTACGCCTAGATACATGGCTAGATATAGCGCACAAGATACTAATTTGTTCAAAACATCTAATGAAAAATGTTTAACAACGTCATCATAAGTACAGAGGTATTGTATGAAAAGTATGACGAATTGAGTCCTCTTAATATACATAATTACACCCAGACTCAGGACATATAGACATGTTCATGCACATACATGCATGTTCTGTGTGGGAATCGTACCCACAACCTACGGCACGGTGTGTGGATCTTAACCAACTGCGCCATCTGGCCCGTCAGAAAATTAAAAAGAATGTCATAGTACTTAAGTAATAAGCTACTTATTAATACTTCATCATAATTCCTCTATATCATTTTCCAGTCATCAAACGACTCCGGGGACTGCATACTAGGCATGACAGAGCCGGTGTATATCAATGATGACTCGGATGGAGAGCCCCTCGCCAAGCATAAGATGAAAGGCTCCAGGAATGCTAAGAAAAAGGAGCCGGAAGTTAGAGTAAAGGTATCTCATAATCCTAAGAATACAATATGAACTGAATTTAGAGTCAGACTGACATATGTGGCCTCATCTTGGGCATTGCAAATATACGACATTATCATGCGGGACGTATGCTTACTTTATTTTCTTTCCTTTACTTTGGACTATACACCTCGTCAATAAGAAGAATTTCGTTAATGAATGACAAAGAAAAATATGCTTTATTGCAATCGTATAAAGTTCAATTGTATCATCGTACAATTAACAATGATTTTAACAACAAACCTTATTGGAAAGTTATAAACTTATCCCTTATTCATAATAAAGTTATCAAGGCAATGATAGCACAGTGGTAGTGACGTCGGATACCGAGACGAAAGTCCCAGTTTCGAATCCTACAATGAGCTTGAGCTTTCGGCGAAGGAAAACATCGTGAGGAAACCATAGCACGGTGGTAGGGTGCTTTGTAGTACCCGCCTGGCTGGCTACCACCCTCAAGTTGAAAATCTGTCGCCAAGCACCTATCGGTGTGTTCCGACAGCTGCACTTGAGAGCCAGTTCCTTCTAGGCTTTGTGTGTGCACCACCTTCGGACACATCAGGCCTATACACAGTAAAAAAAAAGATTATGACTTATTGAAAATGACATCAGTTAGTAAATGATGTGAAGTCCCTGGCTCCCAAACTAGATTTATCTGTGATTCAGGATAATATGGGGTTTAGTTTAAAAACTACCCTATAATGCCATTTCGAAACTAATTCCACCTTGTCTCCAATCAGCTGGAACCCCTAAGCCAGCACCGGGACACCAGATCTGGTGGGAATCGTTCCAGCAGGCACAAGCGAGCCAGCCCGCCCCGAGTCACCCGGACCAGCCGCAGCAGTGGCTCTGATAATGTTGCTCTAAGTCGCTTACAAGTAAGTTCATTACATCAGCTATTTGCCAGTGAAAGTCCTTTCAAAATCGGTCCAGGCTTTTCGGAGAACCAACTTTGAAAGCGCAAAAAACAGCTTTCATACAAAAGGTCAACATCTCCTTGACTAAAATGTACTTTTTGGTTTCGTTTATTGTCGTATCCACCGGTATAATTTCATATTCATATGCATTTAGTAAAAATGCTGTTATTTTGACAATACAAACGGACATTTCAATTTTATATTTATATAGAAGAGATATAGGGCAAGAGCCCCTGTTGTGGTCACTATAAGGATTTTTTATATAAGAAAATTCGCCTTGAATAAAAAAATGGGTATCGTGTTGATTAGTTATATTAATTAAGCAGTTTTATTGTATTTATCTTTTAGGTTTTGTAGATGTATATATCGAGAGACTTTTTTTTTATATTAAAGGTGTAAAATTACTACTGATCCAGTTATTGCCACCAATTGGCTAAGTCTCTAGAGGAATTAATTGACCGTCAAAATAACATAAAAATCAAGTTCCCAGATATTCATTTAGTAAGCTTCAATTAGAATCTACGCAACAAATAAAAATTTAAGCAAGATATTTATTAATCAATTACCAAGGGGTTCTAATGGTTTCTCAGAAATTAACGGAAATTATTATTTTTGCTTTAACAGTGTCACAAAAAGTTCCTATACAATTACGGCGCCACTATAATTGCTCGTCAAAAGCGATAATCAACAAAGATTTTATTTACTATAGACAATAAACGAGTCAGGTTACAACGCCTTATTTATTGACCTTCAAAATTGCAAGTGGCCATAACCGAGGCTCTTACCCTATATGTAGTAGGAATAATGTGTATCTCGGGCAGTTGTATGAAATAATATGATTTCAACACGCCTTGTATCTCATACAAAATGTTTAAAATAGTCACAACAAGTATCAATAGAATTACCGTCTCTTGCAAGTTGATATTTGTTTTGTTTGCAGGGTCATGGGTTAAAAATGTCTCCCAAATCCATATTGAAAAAGGAGAAGGATGTTAAGATCAAGGTAACTGCAGTCTTAGTGCATGTCTTGAGAAAAACAATTAAAAGCAGATTAGATCAAACTATAGTAGCATGAGTTCGGTGACACATGGTATTTTATTAGATTTTCTCAATGTTAATTTCGATATAATAAAGGAATACTATGATAGAGCGAGGTTTCATGAAATATTGTGAGTACTATTTCAGAGTAATCAAATGGAATTTCAAAAACCCTTGACCTTGACGACTCATCCTATGTGAAATAGAGTACAGTATAAGTCTATAGGGATGATTCCGAGGTAAAAAAAATATTATTCTAATTAGTTCGTCAGTTAGATTATCAAAAAATATTGGACACGTATTTTTTGCTTTACCAAATCATTTAAAATTGACGAAGATAAAGCGAGTCAAGGTTTGGAAGAGGGGGCTCGTGACGTCACTTAAAATTATAACTGTACCCTAACGTGACGTCACGCGGATCTTCAACACACGATAACTTAGTATTTTTTTTGTTTAATTGACAAAAGAAAAAATACGTGTCTAATATCTTTTGATAATGTAAAAGACGGACTAAATAGAATTTTTTAGTAATCTAGCCCTTTACTCTAAGAGTTATTGAACTTTGCGTTTCACCTAGTCTTATTTGAAGAATCTACTCGAGAGTCAATTGTATAACATACAAACTATATACGAGCCAAAACAGAGGTCGCGCGTCTTTCGGGGAATCCTCGCGCATTCTCGAGAATAGGCTACTTTCCTGATAAACTAATTAGTCCGTCATTTACATTATCAAAAAATATTAGACACGTATTTTTTCTTTAGTCAATTAGACAAAAAAATACGAAGATATCGTTTGTTGAAGTTCCGCGTGGCGTCACGGTGTAGTACACTTTTTAGGAACAAGTGACGTCACGAGCCCCCACTCCCGAACTTAGTCGCGCTTTATCTTCGTCAATTGTTAATGATTTGGTAATGCAAAAAATACGTGACCAATATTTTTTGATAATCTAACTGACGGACTAATTAGAATTATTATATTTTTAGCCAGGCAACATCCCTATTCCTCGCTTTTTGACTGTGAACAATTTCATTCGCTTACATTCCGCGGCAATGTAAATTGAGCGTAAGACTTGAAAGAAATACACACGTGTCCTCACGATGTTTTTCTTCTCAGAAAACTGAAGCTTATTAGACCCAGGAACTAAATCATGTCAGGACACTGCCACTAAGCGGTCATGGCTTCTGACCTTAATTTTCTTAAAATCTATGTTCAACCATAGGCGTAGCGAGGGCAGGGAGGGGCAACTGTCCCCCCTTAGAAGGTCTTAGAAGAGAGAGAAGAAACTAACAGGCTTGAAGGCTGGCTTGTGAAATCTGACAATACGGGATGTGATATATAGGCTACATTCCGAATTGAATAATATCGCTCACAGTGCTCACAGCAATAATTTGCGTACCGAGTTAGATATCACGTTAAGCTGAGAACTGTCAACAATTTGAAACGCCCGTTATCGCGCTCACAGTATTCAAAACAGAACATTTGAGAATTTAATTAAAATCTGAATTAACAATGCGCTAGGACTCCTTATATCTGTTATATTTTGACTCGCAAAAAGGAATATCCGCGTTTTTTATTATTTTTCTCTTAAAAAATCATAAAAAGTGTCTAGCAACCAAGAATCTTATTAGATTTTTGCCGAAAACAATAAATCACTTTTGACAGCGCTCACGGTGATATCAGTTTAGGGCATGGTCGGTGTGAGCGCAAGATGGCGGATGTCATGACGTCATCTATGACGTTGCACGGGACATCGTTAGCTGTCATGGATCAATTCGGTACGGGTTTAAGCACGCTCAAATCGATTACAGCGATTACAGCATCAATTCGGAATGTAGCCCTAATATAAGGGTAATAACAATCTAGGATTTTCTTTGTCTGCCCCCTTGTGTTCAACTGTTTGTAACCCGAAAGCAATGAAACGCAATTGTTGTCAGTGCGATTAGAATGTAAATATTATGTAATGACTAAGCTAGTATTGAAAAGAGTAATTGCTTAGTTTATTGCCGGCTCTTCTCAGCAAATGCAACCTTCCGAACCGGTATTAGAGTATTTGTATACTGAATATATATTTTTTTTACAGAAGGAAAACGAGTCATCATTAGTTTCTTCACGTTTGAAGAGAATGCGCGACAAGGAGTCATCTAAGCCGGATATTCCGGTTAAAAGAGTCAAGTATGTGCCATTTTTTTTGTTCTGTTCTCATTTTTAGGGTTCCCGCATAGGATCCACTCAGGTCTGACAATAAAGTGGTACGAAACAGGGGATATGATGTATATGACATTTGGGATCTGGATACGAATATATCAATAATAATACAACGCTTGTACAACGGAGAGTGTTCTAAGGAATTATTCGAATTGATGCCCACAGCTACCTTTCACCATCGCAACTCTCGCCATCGACAGGGAGTCCATCCTCACATATTGAAACCAGAATTGTTTCGAACTGTGCGGGCTAAAGGGAGTTTTCTTCCGCGGAC